>JARFXV010001622.1:0-455629 GCA_031761425.1 Cosmopolites sordidus
AAAATAGAGTATTATTTTACAGAAGTATAAAAAAACGAACAAAATTATTGAAACTATGTTTATAAACTTTCAGCCTTTTTGTTGAAGATTTCTGGATACTTTTTAATTTAAGCAGTATTTTAAATGATTATGTTAAAATTGGTTTATTAGCTAGCACCCTCCGCTCCTGCTCAGAGCAATCGACCAGCGTATTTAACAGAAAATACTTTAGTATGGCTTTAAGCCCTAAACTGTTTATGAATAACTATATAGCTGTTTCTTTAGGATTCATCAGCATACGAAGATTGGCGACACTGGAGATTCCCAAATCTAGCCGAGGTTTTACAAGAATTTCCATCCGTACATCCTTATGCGCCTTTACTAGTAGCCCAACTTAGTATTCTTCAACCAAGATTTTATTCAATTTCATCCAGTCCGTTATTGCATCCCAACGAAGTCCATTTAACAGTTGCAGTAGTAGTGTATCAAACAGAAGGTAATTATGCTGAATCGAATAGCAGAGAACGCATTCTATTTATTTATTTGCAACTTCAGATGGTGAAGGACCAGTGCATTATGGAGTTTGCTCGAATTTCCTACAGGATATTAAAGTAGGTCAAGATATGTCCGTCTTTATTCGAAGGTAACTTTATTTCAGATTAGAATATTTCAAATATATAATATTGATTTTTAGTGCTCCCAGCTTTTATTTGCCGAATGATGTTTCAAAGCCAATTATTCTTGTTGGACCTGGTACTGGTATTGCACCATTCAGAGCGTTTTGGCAACATAGGTTAGTAATATAAAAAAAACAATATTCTTACCTCTTTGTGAAGATAGCGAGATGTCCTGTTGAAATATGATACATTTAGATATAAACATTGTTTATATATATATATGTATCAGTTCAGGCCAAAGATATTCTGTTATCATATTCTTATAGCGTTCCTCATTAACAGTAATATAATTTCCATCATCGTCTTCAAGAAAAGAAGGTTCTATTGCTCCTTCTATCCAAAAAACGCACCAAACAGTGACTTTTGAGGATAAAGAAGTAACTCCTGAATTACTCAAGGATTTTCATTGGCCCAAATCCTGCAGTTAAATTTAGTCACAAACCAATTAAGCCAGAAGTGTGCTACGTCTAAAAAGATTATTTTTCCCCAAAGGGGGATCAAAACACACCTGCCTACTGCTCTAGAGCCCTAGAGCGCAATTCGAATGTTGGACGTATATGATGGTCAAATGGCTTTAGTTGTTGAGTTAATTGAGGTTTATAAGCCTTACAATGATTATCGTGATGCAAAATTCTCCACATAGTCGTCTGAGAGAGATGAATTTAACAAAAAACGACATCTAGTAGAAAGATGAAAGGTTATCGACCATAACAATTCAATAAATAAAACAACAAATATATGTTAGAATCTAATTACTGATTATAAAATAATAGTTTTCATTGTTTCAGATATATTCAATTAAAATCAAAACATAATATGGGCAAAATATGGTTATTCTTTGGATGTCGAACCAATGAAATGGATCTATATAAGGAAGAAAAAGAAGAAATGGTAAAAGGAAAAATACTGAACAGAGTATTCTTAGCCTTGTCCAGAGAGCCTGACATCAAAAAGGTAAAATTTGTTCTTTAACTGTACATGAATTAATTTATTACATATCTAAAACATGGACGTAAAAGTAGCATACAGACTGTATAAAAAGTAGCATACAGACTGTATAAAAAGAAACTAAACTAGTGGTTTATAAATCATACTTATCACTCCATTTACCTACAATGAACGGAATTAAAAATTTAGAGCCTAACAATTCTTTGTGATCTGCATATTTAATAAATAGATTTAAAATTCGATATATACAGGTTGCATAAAAGGAATTTGAACTATTGCTCCGGAAATGGTACCAATAAATGGTAAGAAATGGTATCCAATCTAATTGTAATAATAATAATATTGAAATAGTATATCTACTACTTCCTAAACATGTACCACCACTACTCCTATAGTATAACTACTTAAATGATACTGCATAATATCACCAAAAATAATTGTTCCAGAATTGCTTAGCGCTTAAATAGAGTAATACTATTTTATTCTAACTTTGCCACTGTTAAATTTTTGTATCTAGCAAAAATAAAACAAATTTTAATAGGCAGATTAAAAAAAGAATCACCCTATCATAGATCTTTTAATTAAAGTAATTTAATATAAGATTTCTTTCTGAACCTAACAAAAGAGATCGATTATAGAAAATGTTCTGTGCCATTTTTCCTTCCTCACATTTAGTTTATTACGTTCATAAATATTTTAAAGTAGAGGCTTTGTTCTCTTCTTCATTATTAAAGGTGAGCAATAAGTAACTGTTATTAACGATTGTTTTTATGATGGAGCAAAATGCAACAATAATTGTGTTACTA
Organism: Cosmopolites sordidus; assembly: GCA_031761425.1. NCBI lineage: Eukaryota > Metazoa > Arthropoda > Insecta > Coleoptera > Curculionidae > Cosmopolites > Cosmopolites sordidus. Next base: position 2,411 of record JARFXV010001622.1, read on the forward strand.
ATGTTTAATTGCCAGAAATACATTATAGGAAGAAAAGTTAACAAACCCCAACATAGAAGGAAACATTTAAGATGGTTGAAGCAATTTTATTCATTTACACATTTGGAAAATGAAAATGATATCTAAAATCCAAATCCGGACAATGGAACGGCTGTTCAAAAATATTTAAACCTGTGATATATATACGGAGGGCATTAAAATGCAATACTTGTGAGCGGGAGTTTTTTCCTGCTAAAATAAAACCCCTTACTTCAATTTCTCTTATATGTACTTAATGAACATTCATTACAAAATCTGCATAATATTAACTTCTGATGATGTTAATCCTTCTATTGGAACCCTCGGTGTGAAACACTAAACTCGAAGAGATTTACCGCTAAACACCAAATCATTTATTTAAATTTCTTGAAGCACGTTTCGCCAACCATGTTAGCGAAGAACAAAAAGAAATTTATGGTAATACCATTTCATGCCCAATTCACACGAGTGCTAAACAAAATTTTGAAAAAAGTGAACATTAAGATTGTGTGCAAAACATATAATTAAGGGAAGTCGAAATGATAAAGTAGATCAATATGAAAAGTCAGGGATTTACGAAATTAATTGTCAAGATTCTGATCAAAAATATATTGGGCAAACAAAAAAATCCTCATTAACGAGATATAAAGAACACATTGCCCACATTAGATATGGGAGAAATGAAAAATCTTGTGTTACCCAACATGCAATCGAACATGACCACAATATAGATATTAGTAATTAAGACTAGTTAAAAGTGTTAATAACAAAAGGGCTTTGGATGTATATGAAAGCATTCAAATATACAAATGTAAGAAAATCATGAACCGGCATAAAGGATCTATTCCGTTCAGTCAACGTTTTCAATTATTAATGTATATCTACAACCAAATACTAAAACTATTATGGGAACCTTCGCCTACGATACGGTTATACTCGCAAGCCATGAAAATCCAGTTACCACATCTACGATCTTGCAAAGGCACTTGAATGATATCCAAACGTGGCTACTCAAGTGGAGAATTAAAATAAACGAAGCAAAATCAGTCCGAGTGACTTATACACTAAGAAAAGATCAATGTCCACCAGTCATTCTAAACAATATTCAAATTGCGCAAGCCACATGTACGAAAAACTTAGGAGTTCATCTAGATTCAAGGCTCACAAGGAAAGAACATATACTCAAAAACGTAAACAAATTGACTTGCGATCAGAACTCTTTCAGAAGAGTTATATTGGCTAATCGGCAGGAAATCCAAGCTGGAAAATAAGCTTCTACTTTACAAAACAATCATAAAACCGATCTAGACGTATGATATTGAGCTCTGGGGATGCGCAAGCAAATCAAATATAGCCATAATTCAGAGAAACCAATCCAAAATACTGCGTATGATAACAGATGCACCCTGGTATGTGTCAAACCGAACACTCCAGGAAGACCTGAAAATCCCATATGTTCAGGATGTAATCTCGGAACAAAGCACGAAACATCACAACAGACTGGAAAACCACGTCAATGTTTTGCTCCAACCACTTCTGGAACCCCAAAATGCAAGAAGACTTAAGAGGAACTGGCCAGCCGACCTAATAAATGGTTAAAGAGGACTTGTCTTTGGAGAAGACCTCATCACGCCAAACAAGGGCATAACCTGCTCTAAAGCCAACACATTAGCTTATAGAACTAAGTTTGTTTTGATTGCCATAAATAAAATTTTTAAAAATAATTAAAAAGAAAATTATTAATGTAAGGCTCAGTACACTTCACGGTTTATAATTTTTCCACGATTCACTAGGTAGGGTTATTAAATAAATAGAACATAGTTTAGTTTTAGAATTAGATTAAACCATCTCCTGATGATGCTAACATGGTTAGCGAAACATGCGTCGAGATGTTTAAAAAAATGATTTGGTATTTAGTGGTAAATATATTCGAGTTTAGTTTTCTGATCATGTGTCTCATGTGTCATAAATAAAAAAGATTTCTTCACTTCCAAAGAAATGTGGAAAAATGATAAAGAAAAGGGGATGTAACATTTCAGTGGCAATAATAAACCCTTACGCTTCCATTACATACTTTATACTTTTGGATTAAAGTTGTAGCCCAGGTTTTATCCATAGTTACAAAAACTTTTCCGAATCAAGTTTGCCTGATGGTATAGTCTTCGATCAGGCAACATTGTTGGCTTCTCCTTCGGAAGGAAGACAGACCAATATCTGGTGTATCCTCTGGCTCTAAAGTCACTTGGTAGTCCGTTACAATTCTTGTGAATCAGATTTTTCTAGCGCGTTCTGAAAATGAGTGACAACAATTTGAATCAACGGCGCACCATCAAGTTTTGTGTCAGACTTGTCGGATGGCTGGTGTAAATCACACAACTCGCGTTATCCTACGGCGGCCTTCCACAACAGTCGTAGATCACGCAAACCCTTCTGTCTGCCAGACCCCGGGTAAGGGTCCAGGTATGTTGGCATAGTGAGTCCATAGAGAGAGATATTATTCCCGTTAATATGGGTAAAAAGTTTTCAGCGTTGATATGGACAACGTGTGTCCCTATGGTCCGTGTATCCCTTCCCGGTGGGATACCTATATCATTTTTCAAAATTCCTCACATAGCACCATTTCCTTTTCTTTGATAAAAACATCCATTCAAATAATGTTTGAGCCACTTCTTAGCATAAAATATCACCCCGTAGCATTGTAATTGCTTAATTAGATCTTCTCTATTGGTGGTCTTAAAGGCACGTTTTAGATCCACAAATGCACCAACAATAACATTAGCATCAATATATTTCTTGGCATCATTGCGTATAAATTGCATTAATATTTATAACAATATCCCGTTTTTCCACATAAATGTTTAGCACTCTTCCCGTTATTTTGTTGTAAATACTGATTGGCACAAAATCCTTTTTTAGTACTGGATTTTCTATTTTTGGTATTCGAACAATACCATTTATACCGTTCTATGACGGTTCTCATTTAAATTTTATCTATTGTTGAATAAAGGCAGACCACAAAACGAATTAATTTACAAACACATATGATGAATAACTGAATTAACTTTAATTTGACTAAGGTAGCCGACAGTTGATAGAAATTCAATTTAGCCTTAGCTCTATTATTTAAAATGTATTTCCATCAAACATCGGCTGCCTCAGTTAAATATTAATTAGTTGAAATATATCAAGCCAAAATTCACACTTATAAATCAACCACGTCATAAACTAATGTATTTTATTCTAGACCTACGTTCAAGATCTGGCATTAGAGGAGGCTGCTGAAATTTACAAATTATTAGTTATACAGGAAGGACATTTCTATGTGTGTGGTGACTGCACTATGGCAGAACATGTTTACCAAACCTTAAAACAGATTATCAAAAGATACGGTAGTATGTCCGAAAATGAAGTTGAATCATACATGCTCTCATTAAGGGTAAGTTTAAGTTCAAAGATTACTGATTCTCGAATGAAAATAGCAAATGGATATATTTATATTATTATAGGATCAAAATCGATATCACGAAGATATTTTTGGTATCACGCTCAGGACTGCAGAAATCCATAACAAATCGAGGCAATCTGCCAGAATACGGATGGCTTCAGAACCTTAACAATGACCGCTCGACGCAATATCTAGAATTAAATTTTTTAATATTTAACGTATTTTCAAAGTGTTTATGAATTCCTCTATATTTCTTGATATTAACTATTCTATGGGTCTGATCACTTTTACGTCCGATCAGATTGTTTTTCAAAAACTATCAAATATATTATTAACTATTTGGCATAGTTGATAAAATCGAATTAACAGAGTACTAGAGTATTTTGATTGTGCTTTGGTTTTGATATAAAAAAGGACTTTAGATTCTGGAACAAATAATATATGTTACTTTGATACAAACAAAGCAAAACACTTCTCTTCTCGTCAATCTTCTTAATTCTCGTCAATCTCCAACCACCATTTTACCTTTCGGTGTCTGCCTGAAATGCAGAGTAGATCATTTCTATATTCCGATGAATACTATTTTTTATTTACGTCTTCGGTCTTACCTTCCAATATTTTGAGATCATATTTATTTCCATTTGAGTTACATTTTTATTTCAGGGTTTCTTATTTATTTTGCCACCCCATGTTTTTAGCCTTGGTTTATCTCATCTTGGTACCATAATCTCCCGCACATACAATGTCTCTCTTGGGTGTTGTCTTTTAATATGTGAATATATCGCATTCACTTTTGGATTATGTTGGTATCTGCTTGATAGAAATTCATCACAAATCTTTTCTTGAATTTATATTTCATTATATTTATATCTGACGCGTCTCGCAACACTGTAGCTTCGTCAGGATGATGTTGACCAAAAAATATTTTCCCCTATATATTCTACCTTTAATATATATTTTAATACGTATTTTCTACCTTTAATTTGAACGTGCAGTATTTTGAAATTCCAAATCCCTATTAAAACAATGATTTTTTATTTGACAAATATGGGAAATAGTTGGAATTGTGTTTAATAATTGTTTTCTTTCGTCTTCTTTTATTGTTATCTTAAATAATCTACCTGTTTGCCATATATATGCCTTTGAGCATGACACACAATATAGCTTATATACCCTAGATTTTACTTTTGCTTTGTAATGTTTGAATCATTTTTTCAAACTATTGACTACTTTAAAGGCTAGTTTGATATGGTTTATATTTAAAACCATTTCAATTTGATCAGATATGTTAGCGTTTTGAATGAATTGTATTTTTACGTTCTATTATGGATATATTTTGTGGATTATAAAAAATTAAAACTCCACTAAACAAATTGCGTTAAATAATGGCTAATATTAATAGTATTGCGTAATAATGCAAATAAAATAAAGGGTAGCAAGAACACTGTGAAGATAGAACATAACTTACTGTTTTATCTATTTTAACATTTCTTAAAACCAAATTCAATTTTTTCTTCAACTTTGTTATCCAGAATCTGTTGTTCCTCTGATCTAATTTAAAATAATTTAGCGAAAATAACAAATTTATATAACCTAACTAAATAAACAATTATTGATATGCTAATATGAAAAAGTACCTGGTGCTCTGTACCTTCTAGTTAGCTTGTTTCTATTCACTCAATAATACATTCACAAATTTTAACATTTCATAAATTTAAATCTAATATAAGAAAAAACTTTTAAACAAGACTAATATAATTGCGAATATCTCCATATTTCATACAATGATGTATGGCGCATTTTAAGAATAGGTATTATTAGATAATTAAGGCCTTACAAACTAAAATCAAATGTTTGTCCTAACTTTAAGAGAACTCAACATATGTTATTGTGGGAACGTTTTCAAAGCGAATTATAGTTAGTGTTATGAAATAATATTTTATTGAACAATAAGGGAATGCAAGATAAACTAAAGGTTGATTTGATTTTTTAATATTTCTTCACACCAAATGAGTAATCGCTATACCAAATATCCTTTAATTTTAATTGCATATTTCCTAAATATACCTGTATTATTGTTATTCAATTAACTAACATTATGTTATCTTTATACCTATGGTTTGTATCATTCAATTAAAAATAAAAATATTTTCCTTGGCTGTGTTTATTAATAGAAGCAAACACTCATTAACTATTTCATTTACTGTAGTGCTACTACTACTATTTACTGTAGTTACACAATTATACAAAAAGTGATTTTGATAGTATGTCTGAACTTCCGATAGGGGTCGCTGTCAAATCATGACAAATGTCATCATGGCAATCACCATGAAACATCAAATGTCTGGCAAATCATCATGGAACGTTTAACAGAACAACTCTTACAAATTGTAAAAATAAATTAACAAAATCAGTGTTCTGTGCGCTAAATTTTTAATATTTTATGGTGCGTATAATCGCCTAACTGAGCGATGTATTCGCCGAATTATCGACAAATTTCAAACGCATTTTACTCTGCTCGATATTAAAACAAAAACAAGACAAAAAAACTATGCGTTTGAAAGAAAATATCACCGCTGTTGCTGGCAGTGTTACTGAAGATCCAAATGTATCAATTCGCTAATAGGAATTGTTACAGAGCGATGATCAATTATTATTTAATTCTGAATTTGGATGGTATTATCTGGAGGAGATGTGGTTTCAACAAGACGGCTCCACATGTCAGACAGAATCGATTTATTAATCGGCCACCAAGGTCATATGATTTTAAACCTTTAGATTATTTTCTTTGGGGTTATATTAAGTCTTGTGCCGTTCTTGTTGGTAAATTTGTGACCGGGGAATTTGCCTACGGTTTTCTGATGGATTTTTTATCTACCGATTTGTGCGTTAACATCGCCCAGTAAAATGTTGACGTATTCCGTTGGGACCTTTGCCATTACCTTCTCTAACGTTGCCCAGAATTTCTCTGTAGACTTGGGGTTTTTCTTGTTGTCCCCATTTGTGGGGGCCTATGGTGATACACTAGCAACTATTGATGCTTTGGAAACCAATATAACTCGGACAATTGTGGACATAAGACCCCATTTAATTGAAAAAGTGGTCGAAAATTAGATTAAAATAATGCGCTTTTTCAGAAGTAGCCACGGCAGACATTTGTTCGATTTTTGTTTTCAAACATTAATGCCAATGAATGTTATTTTACATAAAATAGCCTCAAAGCATCTAATTTAGTTAGAAAGTTCATCCCATTTTATTAAGAAAAAAATGCATTTACTAAAAATTACATTTAATCAATATATGTGCTTTTCTGTTCAATGTCATTTCTTCATCTCTTTAGTAGCTGCATAATCCACCGCTTAAAGAAGTTTTGAGGGCTCTGGCAAAACTGATCCAGGTAATTTTTCAAATGTTCCAAGAAAATATAGTTTTTACCATATACGCTATTTTCAAGCGATCTAAATAAATGGAAGTGGGGGATGTGAGATAGGTATATGGTAGATGGGCCAAAACATTCCAGTCAAGTTGTAATATTAATATTATTATACTGTAACCATACGCTTTAAAAATGGATCAATTTCGTTGCGCTGCAATAACGAATCGCAAGCAGAAATACCTTTAAATATAAAAATTACAGGAACGAGCCTTGCGTATCTTTATGCACATATAAATGGGGTCGGAAATGGACATATTGAAGCACCAAAGATGACTCATTGTTTTGGAATTTTGGTAGTTGATGTCAACAACTTAGAAGGTTAATAGAAGATTTCAGCAGTTTTAGTTTGCTTTAATCAATAATAAGTGCCGAAGAAGTGTACTAGAATACTTTTTTTGTGTGTTCTAGTGTAAATAAATATTAATACTTACTATATTGATAATAAAAACAATAATATCGGAAGTAAGGCAAACACACATAAATATGGTTAGTAGTGCGACTTGTGGTTGTTCCCCGACAACTGAAAAAATAAAAATTCAGGAGTAACATTACAGAGGTAAGTGTTTTTAATACTAAATTTGTCAATTATTTAGAAATAAAAACAAATTTTATTTGAATGAAATTTTAAGGTTATGAAACCAACAAATTGCCTGGTATGCATAGGCGTAGTCAAATTGATATTAGGTAAAATAATATAATTATACTATCAAGGTAGTGATTATCTTTTTTTAGAACTTAAATTTTTAACATGTGTTTTAAAATGTATGGTTTTCTGAGATACTGAGCCTTAAAAATTCAGATTATTTTTTAGTTTTTGTTTGACACATATAAAACATGTTACTTTACTCATATAAAGAACCTATAAAATATAACTAATAATACAGAATGTTGACCTTTTTTAAAATCCTATTTTTTTTCGGAAATTATTGTACTAATAAATGTAAATGTTACTTCCATTTTGATTTGGATTTCATGTTGTTAACCCTCAAGAAAAGCACTCTTGAGCTTCCCGATTCAGGAGCACATCTTTGAATATTAATATCTTTTGATTAAAGTATCCAATTTAATATTATTTTTTATTTAAACCAAAATCAGTATAGAAAAAGTCTATATCTATAGAATGAAAAAATCAGCAAAAATAAAAAAAACTTAAAATGAGGTGTTCTATTCAAACTATCACATCTAGGATAAATTAATAGATAAAAACTTTCTTCCAACGGCATTTAAAAGGGGGCTTAATGTTCTTTCGGATACTTATTACATAATTTAGCTTTATTTTAAAAAATATATTTATTTAGTTAGGTAAAGTTCACTAGTATGATGCTCTTCAAAAACCGATTCGGTCTCGCTTTCACTCTCTTTATCGTCGAAAATATCGCCTCATATAACGCTTCTACTTCAGACGCACAGCGAGTACGAGAGCGCGTGTTCATTTTGAACTAAATAAAAAATTAAAGATACCGATAAATACATGTTAAAAAAATTTAAAATATATAATATAAAAATACTATAGAAAATATAATACTTATAATTTACTTACCACAAACTGTGTCAAAATCGAAAAAAACACACTATTTGTGCAAAAAGGTTATTTAAATAAAAGAACAAACAAAAAAACACTGACACAACAACAGCACTGGCGTATATCCATAGATTGACTACGGTCCCTTATATTTTTGTTAGTATTCACATCTTAAGATGGCTATGGTGGGGGATCTGTAGTGGGGATAGTAAAAATTTTCCTCTACTCAAAGTCATCCCCTCAACGTGACCATTTATAAGGGAAAAACACTTTTAATTCACCCGTGGGTATCCTTATCCAATGCTTCTCTTGAGGGTTAAACTAGTTTATCTTTTTTCTAGGTTTCCCAAAGATCCAAATAGAAGAACACATTAGATTAATTTTATTAAAAAGCCAGACTTTATTCCAAATCGCAGAAGTTTTTTATGTTCCCATCATTTTGCTGATGATTGTTTTGATCGAACATCTAAGGTAAAAGTGAGCCTACTACCAAAGGCTGTTTCAACAATTGAAGTCGACCGTTTAAAATATGTCATTTTTTTATTTTATCATTTTTATAATCATTTTTCATAGCATATACTCTTAAAAGTTAGCGTTGTTCGGTTGTTGTGGAAAATGAGTTTATATCTTCCACTTTAGTGTATTTATTGACTATTTACACTACAAGAATTAATTATATTTGTAAAAACGCTTTAGTAAATGAAAAAATTCGTAGTATGCATACAAAGTTATTTTTTTTTTAAGGAACAATTAACACTGAACAACTAAATTCAGAAAGGATATATGTATTTTAATAATAAATAATTTTATGAATATTACGGTTTTTTATTTCGTTTACGAATATATATATATATATATATATATATATATATATATATATATATATATATATATATATATATATATATATATATATATATATATGAACATCACCTCAGTGCAAGATGCAACTGATTACCTAACCAATTTTTGCAAATGATATGGTTTTATGACAGAAGATTCCAATTTCTTAATAACTTTTTGTCGTATTGGCAACATAAAAGACACGTTACTCTTTGATAATTTTTTTTTTTTAATTAATTTAAATTTTTACATTTTCGCAGTACAGAAATCAACACCATCAACTGATTATATTACTCCCTTTTCCAAAACTACTTTAATTTAAATTTAAAATTGCGAATTAAATAGTAGTTGACATTCTCTGCCGTAAGCCTTTATTAATTTATTACAGTAACTATAATTATATAATAACAGTAGTAGACCATATGCAGTTACCATTCTGGTGCCACTTGCAAAATCATATGTTCTTTCCGTAGTTTTATATTCAAAGAGAAATTCGGTCTATCAAATGTGTCTCCGTTAACGCGGCAACAATACTTGCCTTACTAACCATTCCAGGTTAACGTAATCGACAATTAGAATTGACACTGTTAATTCATTATTGACATTATCAATTCATTCAAGTCAAGACATTGTTAATAAATAAGAATCACTAAGTTAGGCAATAACTTAAAATATTACCAAATTTTCAGTGATAAAGCCGTCTGTTTTCAAATATACTTCAAATTACGGACGCTCGGTATTTTTGAGAATAAAGGAACTATTATAATTTAAATAATGTTATAATATAAAATGTGACCACATCAACAGGATGGACAGCGAAAGATTGTCCAAGAAAATATAGGGAAATAACATACAGCGATCAAGACCGAAGGGACGGCGTTGTGGGGAGGACGTGAGGTGGCAAAATAGCAAGGATTCTACAAGGATAACGGAAGAGGCATAATATCAAGATCTTTCAGCTTAGTCTTATTTTGAGAGTGTTCGAATCTTATTTTAACAAGCCTTATATCTGTCAAAATTTTGTCACAAAATAACATCTACCATATTGAGAAAGAATTTGCTTGAGTTCCCAGTTTGCTAGCTTCAGCTTTCGAAGCAGGCACTTTCATAACTATGTTATATTAACATGAACTGGATGATGGACGTACTTCAACCTTTCTCCATCTAATTTGATCTTTTCCATTAAAATATTTTCAACTGATGTCCACTGATTGTTCTGAGCAATTGACAAAACAATATTTCCATAGGCCTATTGAAGTTTTGCAAAAGTTTTCATCGCACTACACCCATGTCTGAAACAAAACTTGACAGCACACCGTTGCTCGAAATAGTTGTCACTCATTTTCAGAACGCACTAGAAAAATCCGAATCTATCCATTCACGAAAATAATGTATGAAGTTGCATCAAATGTTGGCTGATTTCCCCTCCAAAGTTCATCCAAAAGTGTTGACAGATCGAACACTACGCCACCAGTGTCATTACTTTATTTACACACCTCGTATACTATAATATATTTTTTCTGTTGTGTTAATTCTAATAATTCCAATAAAATAACAAATCTACTAAAGTAGTTATATTTTAGTAAAGATTTTCATTACGTTAACTAATTTCACCCAGTAAACAAATCGTTAATTTATTACAACATACGATAATGAATTTGATAAACGCAAACATAAAGATTATATTCTGCTTGGTCAAAAGCAAATTTAATAGTCGAGGTTCAACAAAAGTGTGGACCTTACGTTTAATGTAAAATGGAAAAGTTCGATATTTCTCCACCTCTTGAGCTAAAAATGCCGTTAAGGGTGCCTTACAAAATACTTATGGGACCAGGCCCATCAAATGTACCACCTAGAGTTTTGCAAGCATTATCGCAACCAGTGTTAGGGCATATGCATCCTGAATTATTTAAGGTAAGATAAAATTCAACTAAAAATTCATCGATACGTCATGCATTATAATATAAAATGTCAGAATTTCCATCTGTAGCATATCTATTACACACGTCTAAGAAGCCGTGGCGAGGATCATGGTGGCGATTCCAAAATACGACATAAAAAACTGCGCTATCATTAGTTGAACGTGCTTTCAGTGTAATGATGCGAAGGGATGTATTTCGAATAAATAGAAAGAATTTTGCTAAAATAGCTCTTTTTTATTATTCAAAAAGATCCGTTATTTTTGCGACATACTGTGTATATATTTACTTTTAGATTATGGATGACATTAAGAAAGGTATCCAATACATCTTCCAAACTAAGAACGATTTAACTTTGGTCGTAAGCGGTTCTGGCCATGGGGGAATGGAAACCGTGCTTTGCAATCTTCTAGAACCGGGCGATAAAATAGTAATCTTCGTAAATGGAATTTGGGGTGAACGAGCTGCAGATATATCAAGACGTTATGGTAAGTTACCATAGAATATTTTAAGTACTGAAAATTTTTATAACATATTTAATAGGTGGAATTGCCATTAAAGTCGAGAAACGAAACGACAATTTCTCATTGTCAGAAATCGAGGGTGCTGTTCAAAAGTTTTTACCCAAATTTGTGTTTATCATTCAAGGAGACAGTTCAACTGGCATATATCAACCTCTAGAAGGAATTGGAGATATTACAAGGAGGTAAATAACGGGTCTTTCAACAAAGCGTTTTTATAGCTAATACTATCGTCTTTATTCAATATATTTTTATTTCATCTTTCTCTCACCTTATCCAACATGTTTTCCCTAATTTGTTCTCCCCTTAACCTTCTATGGGTTTCAGTGACCATATACGAAGATTTTGTTATCCCTTATGGGGCAAGGATTAAAATTAGACTACTAAAATTATGTCGTTTTTCTCTATATTATGAGATCATTTATTGAGCTTACTAACATTATCAGATTTTACCTATAATGGTCAGCCTAAAATAGATTGTAGCCATATGGTTACATAGATCAACAAAACAATTTGAAATATTTGAATTTATGTATATAATATATAATAAACTAAACATCAAAATAAAGTTTCATGCGATAATTTGAAGTAGTGGATATGTTCAGCTTATTTAAAGAAAAAATAAAGAACTAAATATAATATTATAAATAATACTAGTTTCTATGAAAGGATTTGAAACATTTTTGTTATTTGTAAGGCATAACAGAGAATTGTATTTTCGCACTTTATACGACTAGTGCCCTTCACACAATACCAACATCTTTTCTTGGTGGTGTGTGTGTTGGCCAATGAGTACAACAATCAAATCTTGAAGCGGTATCTGTCCTTTCCACACCGAGCAAAACTTGTTGCTATTTCTAATCAAAATTGTTTTAGGGGCATTTGTTTTTTCTTCAGAGCATTGCAATCAAATATGTATAGAAGCCAAATGTTTACTACGCATATATCGGCAAGATATGTGAATATGGAAAATACTAACGCTTAGCTCTATAAGTAGACTTATACAGACCCACCAGAACATTCCCTGTATCTACCCTACCCATGTATATAATAAGCATATTCTTATTATAGCGTTTGACAATAGCAGGACATATTATATCTACTTTTACTTTAGCGGATTTTACAAATCTTTTTACGGTTTCTGTGGTTTCTATACCATGCAGAGTAGTACCGAATAAGGCAGATTTATTGTATTTGTACTATACCTACTTCATTACTATAAATCCTTTTCCTTTATCACATTTGTAGTCGAATTTACATCTGCCTTTTTTCTATAACACTTTACCTGTCTGAATAGGACAACTGGTAATTCTATTACTCCTCAACGTTCCTAGGTTGTGTATATTCATATGCTCTTTGAGATATATAAAAAGCGACAAACTTACAAAATAATTGTCAAAGAAAAGGGTTGCCTGACTCGGATCATGTAAGGATTTTGATAAAGCAGTGACAACAGCAGCTCCAACTCCCATTGCATATTCTTCTTGAGTAACTTCGTTTATAGATCCGTTTAGCTGTTGGAAGGTATTTGCACCTTGGTAAGGAATAAAATCCTGAATATACCAGCTATAATAAAAAATGTATATCCCCATTTGTGGGGTTTATTTTTTATGTATTGGTGGAGATTTCCGGCTCGAGTTCCTTTATAGGAAACCATAGTTTCCTCTATAGAGTACCCATTACCGGTTCGGAATTGTCGCAAATTCTGACGTAATTTTCGATGAGAGGTCGAATTATGTACTACCTGTCTAGAGTATCTTCAGTAATATTTTCATTGTTGTTGAAATGTATAAGACGTCTCAAAGCTTTGAATCGTTTGACAAGCATCAATTTGCTATATGCTCAATTCTAGTACCGTTAGCCCAATAATCTTGATATGCAGGAAGTTCTATTATACCCGTATATATCAATATATAGATATGAAATCTGTTAGTTCTTTGGATTTGTATTGATACAAGAACCAGTTGCCTGAGTGATATACAAATTTGTTTGATCAATAATATCATTTATTATATCAAATGAGAAGAACTTCGTAAAATATTCAATTATTCAATTGGAACTAGCATTGTCTCGTTGGTAGCGGATGTGAATAATGTATCTATAATAGGAGTGATTAGGTCTTCTTTTGTTCAAGAGTAAGTAATTCTTGATAGTTTTTTTTCCTGTTTCGATGCTTTAACGAACACGACATTACTACTATTTTCTGGAGAGTCATATTCTTCCTCAGACACAATCTCAGGCTCGTAATCAGTAGCTAAAAAACAAAGACCATAAAATTAATAGTGGTTTCATATTTTTAATTGCATACCTAAAAGAATGTCCCATACTTTTTTTGCCTTTTTGGCTCATCCTGTTCGGCAAGTTCAACTCCATATTTTGATAAGTCAGATACAGAGGCCAGTTCATTATCTAGATCGTTATTCACTATAACAAAACACTCGAACAATGAAAGTATATTTTCACATAATTTAATGTAGAATTGATTTTACTACCTGAAGTCAAATTATAGCTATTTAGCATTAAGTTCGTGCAAACTTTTATACTCTTGATTATCGGAGGTGTCGGAATCATCTGAGAGCTGAGGTAAAGGTGGTAGCTTGGATTTATTTTTGCCATAAAATGTACAAGTTATATAACAAATATACCTGTACATTTTAGCAAACGCTCCATCAAAACCTTAACAAATTCCCTTGCATGTTCAAGTCTGTCCGATAAAATAACTTGCCGGGTCGAAAACCAATCAAGAGTAATTTCTCCCACTTATTTAACGTTGAGACCGACTGATAACTTTGCTGGGTATACGAGAAACTCGCAAATTAGGGTTTTGAATATATTGTAACCATATGACAACTTCGCCCACAAAATGTTAAGAGAAAAATTCTGACGTCGACCCATAAATGGTTAAATGACTATGAAATTTAAGAGGGAAAGACAAAGAGAAGTATTTTAAGAATATTTACTATGAACAACAGCTGAGTTATTATTGGGAAATACAACCACAATTAAGTGAAGATTCGATGGAAAGTATCAACAGAGTGTATATTTGTAAAGTATTTTATTGATGCAAAAATTAATCCCATTTTTCTGAGGAAAATGAAACAAACATTTTTATTTACCAAAATTACAAATAATGCGTTTTGTTCAATGACTTTTTTCCACCTGTCCGGTAACTGCATAATATCCTAGCTCATAGAAGTTCTGAGGTTCCTGACTAAAGAACTGATCCAGATGGTAGTTCATAGGAATATTGTTCTTAACGATACAAATATATCGATTTTTGCATTTCTTGTAATTGTACAGTATATTAGCAATATCACCAATGTGACTTTATAAGTGTATTATAATTAATTTTAGATATAACTCTTTACTTATTGTCGATTGTGTGGCGTCTCTGGGAGCAGTACCGTTGTTGGTAGACAAATGGAAAATAGATGCTATTTATTCTGGTTCCCAAAAAATTATTAGTGCTCCTCCAGGATTAGCACCTATCTCATTTGGTCCAAGAGCAAAGTAATTAAACCTTTAGTTTAAGGTTTTATTTTCACTCATGTTTATCAATTATAGAGATGTTATATTAAGCAGAATTGGCCAGGTCAAATCATTTTACTGGGATATAAAGTTATTAGGACAACAGTGGAATTGTTTTGGAACAGATAAACCAAGGATGTAAGTACGTAAACTCAACAATTTCAGCATTAACAACAACGACTTTTAGTTATCATCACACAACTTCAGCTTCTCTTTTATATGCCTTAAGAGAAGCGTTAGCACTCATTGCAGAAGAAGGTTTAAATAATGTTATAAACAGACATCAAAGTTGTGCGACATTACTTTATAAAGGTTTAAATAAGATAGGATTAGATCCTTATATTAATGAGCAATGTAAGAGACTGCCATCTGTAACAACTGTAAAAGTACCCAATAATATTGACTGGCTAGATGTGACGACATATGCGATGAAAAAGTATAAAATAACATTTTGGAAAGATCATTTCCATTTTATTTTTGCTCATTTCTATTTTCAGTTATCAGTTAGAGATTAGTGGTGGACTAGGACCAACAGCTGGGAAAGTCTTTAGAATTGGATTAATGGGTTACAATACAAATATTGAAAATGTAGCAATTATATTGAAAATTCTAGAAGAAGGGCTTAATTACGCTAAAAATAAAAACTTATCTAAGTTATAAAAATGTATGACTAATTAATATTTAAATATTCCATTACTTTTACTATATATTATAATAAAGAGTATTAAATGTTGCAGTCTTACTTTTAGTAAACATATTTTCCACATCATCTTATTATGAGAATAAAATTTCAATCGAATCATAGCAATCCTTTGTGTGACGTGAAATATCACGGTTGTTTCGGGACCACAGTCGGAAACGCGATCGAACAGCCCATCAACATTAAGTTCTGCGTGAAACTTACTGGAATATTTAAGTTGCTTAAACAACTGTATAGAGATGATTGCGTTTTCTTAGTTGATAAAAATGTACCACGACTAAGAAGCCTTCAACACGACAATAAAACTTCATATGGTCCCACTCTAGGACCACCTATCAATTTTTGACTCTGATACCCACTGCCTATCCACTCTATTCACACCATTTAGCCCTCTGGCAATATGTACTACTTTCGAAAAATTAATTTCAATGAAAGCAAGTCCAAAGAAATGCAGAGTTTGAATTGAGTCTTATTTAATTCCAGCATCTAACCAATAATAAAAAAAAGCACAATATAATTCTTGTTAAACTTACATATTTATTTTTAAAGAAGAAAACAAGAAGAATAGATGTCTACTATTTCTCTCTTTATTCCTCCTCTCCAGCTTGTTCGGTGTTCTCCTTTTTCTTCTACCTTACAGTATCCAAGTATATATTAAAACCTGCTTCGATATTCTATCTTCAGGTATGGCTCTCTACACCCATAACATTATAACTGCAATTTTCTTGTCATCCTCTATAGTGAGTGATTCCCATTATTTCTCTAATTCTTTCACTTCTGGAAGGTCCAGCGGCATATTTCCAAAATTCCATTTTTGTTGCATTAAGTCTTCTCGGTCTTTGATTTTAGTTGCCACATTTTACGACCTTAAGTAGTTATATTTTTCACAATGGTGTTATTTATATTTGCTAGTCTCACAAAATACTATTTAAATATGTACCATTTTTTATACTGTTTGTGTGTACACACATGGTGTACACATATGTGTAGACACACACACACACACACACACACACACACACACACACACACACACACACACACACACACACACACACACACGCACACACGCACACACGCACACACGCACACACGCACACACGCACACACGCACACACGCACACACGCACACACGCACACACGCACACACGCACACACGCACACACGCACACACGCACACACGCACACACGCACACACGCACACACGCACACACGCACACACGCACACACGCACACACGCACACACGCACACCCGCACACCCGCCTTTTTTCTATAACACTTCACCTGTCTGAATAGGACAATTGGTAATTCTATTACTCCTCAACGTTCCTAGGTTGTGTATATTCATATGCTCTTTGAGATATATAAAAAGCGACAAACTTACAAAATAATTATCAAAGAAAAGGGTTGCCTGACTCGGATCATGTAAGGATTTTGATAAAGCAATGACAACAGCAGCTCCAACTCCCATTGCATATTCTTCTTGAGTAACTTCGTTTATAGATCCGTTTAGCTGTTGGAAGGTATTTGGTAAGGAATAAAATCCTGAATATACCAGCTATAATAAAAAATGTATAGAGACAAGTACCTCCCAGGACCGGTTTCTGGCCTCACAGCCTTCGTCAGCTGGGCTCGAGCTCAACGCAGGGAGACAGCTGGTCTCCTGGTCATATCGGACAACTGGTCATATCGCTCTGATATATATATATATATATATATATATATATATATATATATATATATATATATATATATATATATATATATATATATATATATATATATACTCTCACTTACACGCACACACACACAAGCCCACACATATCCATACCTATATGTCTGTGATTGTTTCTAGGCAAGAGTCTAAAATCCGGCAACGAATTATCCCCCGATCACGCCAGTTAAAGGCTGGATAAGGCCGGATGCCTTCTGAGAAGCTAATACCTGTACCTTTATTATAGCAGTTAAAATTTTTATTATAGCATATAATTACAGCACTTAAAATAATTATGAAGACACAAATGTTTTTGTTCTAGTGTCGCCCCATAGTTTCTTTTGTAGTATTACGCTTTTGTCAAATCTATACCCAAGTATTTCGTGATTGAAAGACAGGTTCTCTGATATTTGAGATATCTATATATGGAAAATCTATTGCAGATCTCCCACTTCAGAATCCTGATCCTGTGAATTTTCCAGAGTGTGTAAAATGAAATTTGTGGTGATATTAAATTTTTAACTAAACAAAACGATTTTATAGGGGAAAGTGTATTAAAAAATATCGACTTTTATAAATATACATTTTCTATAAAATAACATTTAAAAATATGTACCTAAAATAATCTTATCTTCAAACATTATTGTATTCACAGAATACGAAAGAGCTGACTTAGAGCCAGGTTTTGAGATATACACATGAATTAAAGATACATGATGTAACGAAAATTCTGTAAAACAATAAACCTGCACTGCTGAATTATATTTTTAGTTGGCATTCCAAAACACTTTGTTTACTGTAAGAGCAATGAATATATTATTACCATTTGATTTCTTTATAAAACACTATTTATTAAAGTTTGTTATGTATAAAACTGAAAACATTACTTAAAAATTCTGTAAAGAACTGGCTAAAAAATAAATTAAACAAATCTTTTTAATTAGAGATTTCTCAACATCTGTTCATATTCATTGATAAGCTCATCAATGGATGGTCTAGATTTTATATCATGTTGAAGACACCTCTTGATTGTATTAATAATTTTTGATGAGACCCAATTTGCTGAAGGGTAGTGAATTTGAAAATTTGGATTGCAAATGGCCGACAATTTGGATAAAAGCTGATTTAAGTGTTGGAATGGCGTTTTGCAATATACCAATTGATACAAAATACATCCCAGTGACCAGACATCTGATTTAAAATGAATCTGAAATAATTAAATATAATATTTAGTTACATATAAATTTAAGCCATAATTTAGTGTGTGTTTAGTAATTATTAACTCTCATGATGATACCAAAATGGTCAGTAAAAAGTTGAAAAAAGTGATTTGGAGTTTAGTCATAAATCTCTTTGAGTTTAATAACAAAATTCAGCAACAAACACACAACCGGTATCGCGACGGTCGATCTGGAGCTACTGCTCATCATTGGCGCTAAATTTTAACACACTAAATACTGACACTTTTTGATTTTACTTCAAATAAATTTACTCTGACTCTGAAGTAAATTTACTTTGACTGATTAATCAAAAATATTTACTTTATATTTTGGTTTTCCATAACTAGGACTATCTGTGTTTTCATATGTCTGTACATTCAAAGCTTCAGGACTAATGTAATTGCACGATCCCTCCTGATTTGCTTTATAAACACAGGTCATATCTTCCTGAACTTTCGAAGCAATACCAAAATCTATCAATTTGAGACCTCTTTCGGCACAAATGAAATTGGCTGGCTTCAAATCTGAGTGAATTATGCCTACATATAATAGATTATTTACATATTAAAGGATTAACTATAATCACATATTACCATTCATGTGAATTTGTTTTACTGCATACAACATTTCCATCCAATAAAATAATAGTTTATAACTTGGCAAGTGCGTTTGTTTTTGGGCTAACTGTTTTAAAATTGTACTTAAGTCTTCACCACCTTTTTCTAATACAACAATTAATTTATCATCCTGAATTTCACTGGATTAAAAAACACATTTAAAAATTCATTAAAAACTAAAGTATTGTTACTGCTTCAAACTTACTAATCATACATTTTAATTATCCTATCACACTTCTGCAATGTTTCCAACAATTTAACTTCATTTATATATCCGTCAGCAGTGGTTGAATTAGACAAATTTACCACTTTAATTGCAACATGAATTTTTTCTTCAGGGTGAAAACAGTGGTAAACCTCTGAACTCCCTCCTCTTCCCAAGAGATTCATTAAGATATACTCACTATTATTTACAGTTAACTTATTATGGTCTTCTTGTTCATAAATTATCGGAGGTATACAATTCTATAAAATTCAAATTACTTAGAATATTGACTATAAAATGTACAGTAACACCTACTCTTTGATTTTCATACATTCCCAATACACCATTATTTTGGTAACTTGGATTTTTAACTGATTGAAATGGAGTACCTGACAACTTTTTAGCTGAATACTGTATCGCATTCAAAGGTTTATTTACAGGTGTTTTAAATAATGGTTTATTAGCAGTGGATGGAGTCTTCAATTGATTCACTTTTGGTGTCATAAAAACCTGTCCACTAGACCGTAAAGTTTTTGTTTCAGATGGTGGAACAATGTTTATTTTTGGTGTGGCAAAATTAAAATTATTATCCTTCTTTTTAACAGGTGTATGCAAAGATAATGCAGAAAAATCCAAATCAAAACTATCATTCTTCATTTTGTTTTTTGATAAATTTAAAGGTTCTGTACAACCTGAAATATTTTCCTTACTGTCATACAGTATCGACACATTAAGAATATTTTCTTCAGTAAAAGTTTCTTTCTCTTCTAAAGAAGTTCGCACAGTATCACTACACATTATTTCAGGAATTTGTTTGATTTCAGTTGACAACACTGTGCCAGCATCAAACTCAGTTTTTTGAGGGACTAGTTCATCTTCATCAATTTGATTTTCTTCATCATCCTCATCACTTTCAGAAATGTCTTCCATCACAGCTTGTTTATGCTCCAACAGTTGTTTTGCTAAATCACTTATATTCAAAGGGGTTAATGTAAACGACTCCCTAAAAAAAAAGGCATATAATATAACAGATATAGACAAAATGAACAACAGTACCTGTCGAGAAAAGTAATTGACTTGTTTATTTCTTTGGTACTCATTTTTAGGTATATATAAAATGCTAACAAAAATACCAATTTCATTTAAGTACCGCCAGTAAACATATTTGAAATAACTGTCATTCAAAGGAATATGCCTCTTTTTTCTATTCAGGCGATAACCCAAAACTTGCATGTTTACATTACGCCTGAACTTCAGAAACCTGGCAACGTAGGACGAAGCTATAACTTTTTGGTATTTGTATTGTTGAAAATAACTATGGCATTATTATGATTGTGTCATAGTCCTTGAAATTACATGATAAATTTTAGTAAAGATGGCCGCCAAGAAAAGTCCCCAAAAAATTGTTATTCTAGCGGGAACCTTAAATCCGGATCAACAAAATGTGATACAGATACCTATTGAAGCTTCCCGTTCTGAATTAATAGTTGCTAAACCCACCAAAGGACTTCAGTAAGTTTGATAAAGCAAAAGGGGTCTAAAGTATTAATTTAAATTTAGACATTCAATTAACGATCATTGTTTTAATCACTTTTTGTAAAATCTGGGCTCTCGAAAGTATGGATCAATGATTTTCTCGACCTCACTAAATACTAACTTTTCGACATTGCCTTTTTTGCAAATGTTAACTATACCTGTTTATACCTGTCAAATATTGTCTAAATTAGCTGGCAAAAATTAATCGATTTTGAAAGGCTCCTTATAACTGTTATTAAAATAAAATGTATTACCACCACATATGTTTGACACTACGTTGCACTATATTTCTTTGTACCATATCAGATTTACATACTGTGATATTATTTAAGGCAAGTCGCTATGCGTCAACCGATACAAAGCCCTGGAAGCCCTCAAATATTTTCTTCGAGCCCACATCAGAAGAAGCGTTCATCAACACAAAGGGCAGATCCAGCTACCCCGGCTATGTATAAAAAATAACGGTTTCTTTTCCATATGTATAATTATTATAATCATAAATATTGTTAGGGAGGAATTGGAAGCGCGGGAAAAGAGAAATTTTGAAGAGGATTTGAAAAAGTTTCAAAACTCCAGAAGAAAGTTATTTTTTCACGTGATGTCCTTGCAAATGACTAAGGTAAAATCCGAAATAGATTGAAAACGTAAAATTATTAATTAATACTTTTAGCTAAGAAAAGTTCCCGTAATTGAAAATTAAAAAATGAGCTGATACGAATAAATGTTATTCGAAAGTCCTAATATATTGTTGGATTTTTTTAATATAATAAACCTAAGTTTTTAACCCGCTTTATTTTTTACAAATATAAATTTCATCAACAATGAGTATGTTTATTTTTAATCGGAAGTAAATATATTATAGTTTGCCTTTTAGTTTTGATAATTTTTTAGGCCTTTTCCACTATTGCCGGTTGATTCAAACTTAAGGCAACACTTTTAATGCAGTGGACATTGATTGTTGTTATTAATTTGTAAAGAAGCAGAAACATTGTATAACCCAACATTTTCACATTACTCATTATAGAAGTGTCAAAAGTAACTAAACAGTAAAATCTCAATAAATATAAAAGTGCTTTTATGACATGAAAATGATAAGTTTTATTTTTAATGTCATATTATATAGGTGAAAAATGTCTCGTAGACAACAGAGTTGTAACAATATATTTTTGTTCCTAGTCATTATAGGATTTATTCACGACTCAAGACAAGAGTACAAACAATGTATAAATTCCTGTTAACATTTTTGATTTATTTCCTTAATATTTGTTATATTTTTGTAGTCTCTTTGGAAAATCCGAAACTTTGTTCGCCAATTAGCAGTAAGAAAATAAAATATGAAGCAGTTATTGTGGACCAAGGGAGACCGATTAATCAACACTCAATTCCATGGAATTTCAATAGTACATGTAGGTTTGAGGTGCAATCTGCTTATCCAAAAGGAGGCGTCATAGCAGTAATTCAAAATTTAAATTTACGAAAAAATGAGAATGATGAATGTATAGATTACATAGAGTTTCATGTGAGAAACAAATACACTCGTCGATATTGTGGCTCGTATACTGCTGATCTAATTATGAGGGAACATACAGATAGTTCCTTGCAAAGTTATAAAAATTCCATTATAGACGCTGAAGGTGAATTAGATGTTACAATATTTATTCATAAGAAACCTTTGAATTTAAATGAAAGGACTGAATTGAATGTGGCATTTACCTCTTACAAAGGTAAGCACATACATGATAGCCATTATTTATGATATATTAGCAGCTAAATCATATGCTTAAATTGATTATTATATTTAATATCTACCAATAAGGTTAAACTTGAAGAGGATTAGCACTAAATACCAAATCACTTTTTTTAACTTCTTGACACACGTTTCGCTAACCATGTTACCATCATTAGGAGATGATTTGATCTATTTGATCTAATCTCTAGATGAAATCATCTGATGATGCTAACATGGTTAGGTCGAGAAGTTTCAAAAAAAGTGATTTGGTGTTTAGTGATAAATCTCTTCAAGTTTAGTGTTTCACATCAAAGGTTCCAATAGAACAATTGATCTACCAATAAGGTGTTTTTTGGTATAATTTAATATTTAGTGGCATTAAAAATAGATTATATGCTTGTGTAAAAACATGTGATAGCTTAACTTGATAACATATTAGCTATAAAGACTTTTATTGGTATATGGATTAGAGTTAATATAAAATTATATGATTTTTAGCTTGTTCTTTTTCACATATCAAGCATTTAAAATTAAGCCCATGTGATAAGAATGAAGAAATATGTATAAACAGGCAGTACTTCTATGATGGTGTTATAAATTGTCCATACTATGGTTGTTTTGATGAAGAACTTATAGAACCAGTAGGAGAACTAAAATATAACTTAATGCAGGTTAAATTAATGTTTTATTAATGTTTTAGGCAAATAGTCCAGTATCAGTGGGAAATACGATTGTTATTGGTTCAATATCAGTATTGGCGCTCGTATTTGCCTTGTTTATTTTACTAATGTGGGCAACAAAGAAACATAAAAGTTGTTGTTGGGCAGACGACTTTGCTCATCCTACAACCCAAGAGAATAATCGGAATGTGAGTATATAATATTTATTTTAGAAGTAACAAAATATCTTAGTTTTTTAATGAGAACTTCTTTTAAGAACTCTTAGTTCTACAAAAGAATTAACTTTTACTTTAAGAAAGCAAAATACAAAAAATATTTTTATTTACACGTATGTCGGAAAAATTACTTAACTTTTTAAATAAAAAAAAATAATTATTTATTTTTATTGAAAATACATCCCTTCCCCATCACTACATCGCTAGGCACGCTTAACCAATGGTAGCATAGATTTCTTTATGTCATTTTTCGTCACGACTTGGACTTGTGTAACACTGTCAGTAAACATTCCTTTCATGGCCAGTTTGAGTTTTGATAACAGGAAATAAACACACGCAGATAAATCAGGCGAACATGGAATGGAATTTCGCTAAAAAGTCACGAACAGTGAATTGAACACAGACTTTCCGTTTGTTTAAGTCCTTTGTCAAAATTTCGTGAATCATGTCTTTGATTCTATTTAATTCCTCCGCTATCCATCTCACAGTTGAATTCACATCGTAGGCGATCATTTCACGCACTTTTTCCTCATCGCGGTTTTTGTTTTTTGGCGGGCCTGGCTTGGGATCGTCTTTCAAAGCATCACAACCGTTCTGGAATCGCTTATAACACTCGGGCACATATGTCCAGGATAAGCAATCACCATAAACATTTTTCATCAATTCAAATGTTTCTGTAAAAGTTTTACGGAGCTTGAAATAAAATTTAATAATACTTTGTTCCATCGTGTTTTTGTGATGAGGTGACAAAACTTTCTGTCACTTTACGCTCTATAACTTGACAAGCCGTCGATTCTAATAAGAGCGGTGTTGATTTATGGAGGAGATATACAGCTTTCAGATAATGTATTATTTCAATAAATGGCACTAGTAGTTTTCTTGAAATTTTAAAAGTTCCGTTATTTTTTCGACATACTGTGTATTTAGGCTTAACAAACATTTTAAGAATAAATATTGTGGTCAATATAATTAAGTTAGTATATGATAAAATAGGATGTTTTTCAGTCGCGTGTTATGGAAATGAATGAGCAAACAGGTGCCCGTTTAGCTGAACCATCTGTTACTCCTGGTCAACCTTCAGCTCCTGTTGAAGAAGAAAAAGATTTACCACCATCATATGACAGTCTCTTTCCTCCCAACTCAAGGTAATTTGTTATGAGTATTAATTTGTATTTACTAGGTTACGTTGATTTTTCTTCTATTCATAATAAATATTAGTGTTCAAAAAAATTGCCAATAATATATTGATAAACTAAAAAATGAACCTGTTGTAACTTTTGTATACATTTTGTGACATCAGTGTTTAAAATTGATGATCTTAAATAGGTTGTCTTTATTAAATAAGAAGAAATTAAGCAATTGCTCAAAAAGGTATGAAAAATATGATCAGAAGAAATGATACAAAGAAAATGTGGCGTAGGGCTGTGATACAATGAAATTTTTTCACAATATTTTATTCTATTGTAACATACTTTTTGAATTTATTAAACAAATTGACTGAAACATAATACAAACATTTAGATGAAGACAACTTTATTCAAGACTACAATTTAAAATTAACAAATGTGTAAGTTAATATTTTGTGCCTAGCCTAAATAAAGAAAGACTAAAATAAAACAATAACAGTGAAATTATTAGATGCCAAAATTGAAAAATATTTCTGTATATTTTTATAAATATATTTTAAGACTTATTAACAAAAATAATCATATACCCAGCATTTAGGTCTACTTGTTTGTTATTTTAGTTTATGTTAGTTGTGAAATTTTGAATGCTGAATATTTTTCCCGTAATAATTTATAATTAAAAAAAAAAGGTTTAATATACCTTTTCTGTATTAGTACACAAATATATTTAGTGTTTGACGAGATTCTCATGTGTAGTTGTGGTTGTTTAAAGTAAGAAGTATGTAATGTATTTTTGTTTGTTTAATCTTGTATATAGGTAATTGTAACATATGCACACCTTTTTATAGTAATATATTTTGTTTTATATTTAATTATGTTTTAATAAAAAATTTCTTAATAACTTAATTGTGTGCAATGTTTTATCTGTGATCACTCTATTTTGAAAAACTGACTGATGCCTTGGTGGAAGAAACTTTAACAACACATTCTGTATCACTCTCACACAAAATGAAAATAATCAAGCTGTTTTCAAACTACCTAATACAACTTGATTGCTTGAGCCACTTAATCTGTGTGTCATTAGATGCTTTAAAGCTATATTATGATCAAAAAGTAAGGTGACTTTAAATAAATGAAGTATTTATTTATTCATAAATTTATTTTGTCTATTTTGTCTACAGAAAGTAAGCCATTCTCATTGCAATACAGTTATTCAAACGTTGTTCGAATCTGAATCAGTTTCTATATTCCACTTCTAATATTTTGTTTGAAACAGTCATTGCACTATCTTGAATGACTTCTATGCACTTAAAATGGCGTCCACGAAGGGGTTTTTTTTCAATCGAGGAACCAGAAGGAAGTCAGATCTAGCCGTTATGGTATGAATTGGTATATGTTTGATTCTGGATGGTCTGTTATTGTGATGCAAAAACCAATAATTGTTTCGTCACAAGTATGGATGTTTTATCTAAGATTTAATCGGCGGTTACTGAGATCCTTGACTTTGGTCTATTTTTTGTTCATTGGTTGTCGTGGAATGTCGTCGTGAACGAGGTTCATCTTCAACTGCTCCTCTACCAACACAAAAGTCCTTGTACCACCGGTAATTTTTTTTTTTTTACATAGCTTTATCACAGTAACACTTCCTTAACACTTTTAGTGCTCCAGCACAATAAATTGCGAGCAATTATTTGCTCCATAAATTTATTCATTTTAAAAATGCATCAACTTTAAAAAATTTAAAATTACAAAAGACGCTGTCAGATGTCTAAGACAGTCATATCCATATATATATATATATATATATATATATATATATATATATATATATATATATATATATATATATATATATATATATATATATGTATGTATGTATATATGTGTATATATGTATATATGTATATATATATATATATATATATATATATATATATATATATATATATATATATATATATATATATATATATATATATATATATATATATTATATACCAACCTAAAAATAAAAATCAAGTCCAGCATTCCATAGAGGAGAGGCAAACTCGAAGCAGGTGTTCAACTTGATATAAAAAGTACGCAGAAAGAGAAGGGCTTCGATCAGTTATGAGGAATTTCAAAAAAGTATATTCTTTTTGCCCTGCGTCCTCTGAAAATGTGACATATATGTGTGTAACTTGTTTTTTCGAAAGCCATACTTCTTTCATTAAGTAGTAATGGCAAATATTTGTATTTTTCTTTCACTGGCATGTGATGTTACGTATACATAATAAAAATTACTAGTTTATTTCTTGAAATAAAATTCAAAATAAAGGATTTTAGGCTTGACCCTATTTGGTACTCATACTAATTTTACTAATTTTTTGTTTAATTAGACCTGTATACCAATTTGGTGCATGTTTTTTTTTTTGCTAAAACCATTTCCAACAATTTAATTCGCAAAAAAAAATATTGTAAAACTTTTAGCAAGATTTAACAAAAAACTACCCAAGTCCAATAATAAAGATTCAAAATTTAACGGTGGTCATTAATGTGCTAAACTACGTTAGACGTTATACGTTTTTTTTTCAGTTTTTATAAAAAATCTTTATTTTAATCATATACACAGTTTAGCACTAATAAGAAAAATAACCTAAAGTTAAAAAAAAATGTTAAAATAACTCCACCGGAGCAGATTCCATGGAAGAAATAGAAGAGAACGCCATGTCGTAGATTTTTTATGGAAAATATTGTAGATGAAATGCAAACTATGAAAATTATTTCTTTTAAATAAACAAGTGTGTTTAAGAGGCGCTTTTAAATATTTTTTATTGCTCAAGAATCTAATAAAAATCAATCTAATAAATCTCGATGACAGATTTAGGGTAAAATTTAATGTAATGGCTTTGGTAACAAATGACATCATCTTTATATAATTTGACATAAATGAAGGTTCCTAAGTTTAAATAAATCCCTAGTCACTTGGGTTACAGTAAGATAATATATAAGGAAGATTAGAATACCTTCTATCAGTGGCGGCTCGTGAGGGAGGGCGCTGGGGCGCCTCCTCTCTAGCATTTATCACAGTAAACAATTTTTCAGAGCAAAACACC
The DNA here is from genome assembly GCA_031761425.1 of Cosmopolites sordidus. Classification (NCBI taxonomy): domain Eukaryota; kingdom Metazoa; phylum Arthropoda; class Insecta; order Coleoptera; family Curculionidae; genus Cosmopolites; species Cosmopolites sordidus. The sequence goes on from JARFXV010001622.1 coordinate 30,482, forward strand.
ACAGGTTCACCTCCTGTATAGGGTTTCAATAGCACGAAAAATAAGAAGGAGGAAAGGGAAAGCAAAAAAAAATCTTCAGCAGCACTATTTTTTTCTACGCCCTCCCACTTTAAAAACCCACGAGCCGCCACTGCCTTTTCGATAGTACCTTAGGTTACAGGATAGGACGAAGTCTCTGTAGTACCGAAAAATAAAATATTCTGTTAGAATCAGATCAAAACTAAAAGTCTAAGATTTATACCAAAAAAATGCACACGCATTTACTATACTATCGACGCATTGGAAGAAAATAATTTATTATGCATTTTATAAATAGGTTTTACCCTAATTCTTATAATCCAATAAAAAAGGTTTTAGTATGAGAATTAAATTAAATTATTAGTAACGTGATACACTATGAAAAGTAGTTCTTTGTAAAATGTAACGTTGAATAACACCTTTTAATAGAATGGATTAATTATATTTCTATTATTCGTATAACGACGATTTTAATAAAATTTTATTAAAATTATTTTAGTGGTTAGTGTAATACAATTTATGACCGACAGTTTTTATCTGTTGTCCAGGGCGAGCAGAGGTTTAATTGCTACCACACCTTGTTTTTGTTTTTTAAACAGGTCTAATATTTGATATTTTAAAGCAACGATTTTGAATCTTTTCTGGGTGTTTTTTTTGTCGGTTGTATTTTGCTGATTATGCTGTCTTATGTTTCTTCATGTTTTATTTATATTAGGCACTCAACTAAATTCTCGGGCTTTTTTTGACTACCTTTAACATTTATTTATGAAAAAAGTAATACAAAATGAAACTTTGAAGTAATCTCACTCACTTTCAATAAATACACTTCGCCATCTTTCAGGCAACTATCAAATGCAAGATCGAAAATAACTTAGTGGTTTTGATAAAGGTTATTGGTGTGAAAAAGTCGAGTTTTTCGAATTCCTCAAGAAATCTGAAGCAGCTATCAACCAGGTGATGTTGCAGAAATCAACCATTGCCAGTATAACGTCTGTAAGCATCGCTAAGATACTTGCTGTTGATAAGGGTCAGCAGCGTCGATTAGACCAGAATTTTGCCACTTATAACGCAGGTGATCCCACCATATACACAGTAACACCCTTTTTGGCATGGATATTTCATTTTTCATTCCTTATTAATAACCCGTCAGGATTTTCACCTATTTGGATTTTCGTCACGGATCACAGTTTTAGACATGAAGTTATTTTTCTTGAATCTTGTTTTGAGCAGTGAGTTCATAGGGCATCCAACGACTCTCCTTCTTGAATTTTCTTTAGCTAGAGCTATAGCTATAGCAGTGTACGACTTGGACTTTTCTTACAGTAGTACTTCCAATTTATCAACATTCACTTTTGGTTATCTTGGACGTTCTGCATTATTGAAGTCAAATTCAGCAATCCAATTTTCAGGACTGCTAGGACCATTTCTTTCAAGTACTTTATAAAACAGCATTATCTCCCAAGGCCGCAAAAATAATGTGTTGAGCTTGGACAGCATTTGTTTTAGTTGCAAGGCAACAAAAAACTAGTGTCTCAAATGTTACTTTGTGATCGACATCTCGTTTTCAACTGATTTTTCAGGTTATTAGTTGGTTGATTATGTTCAAAAAGGATTTATACTTTTTGTTGGCTTCTTCCCGCACTAGCTCGTTAAGTATGATGAAAATCACTCTGTGGCTCTGAGCTATAACTTCGTCGAAATTATGCAGCCTGAACATGTTACTGTTATGAAAATCAGAAGGGTCGACCACCACATGAAAGGTGGTTCGAAAAATGTATTGAATTCGATCTCTACTGAAAGCATCCGGCTTCATCTGGCCTGAATATCGGTGTGAAAATGGGTCGAAAATTCTCAATGACATAAATATATCTCTTCGAAAAACACGTGAATTCTAAGAACGGAATACCGACATACTACTTCACTGGCTTGCGCCACTACTTTCTCTCAATAATACCAATTCAAACAAATTTTTAAAATATTAAGAGATTTCACGATGCACGTGGCTATAACCCGGTAGTTGACACCCACCTCGTTTCACACGCTGTGAACACCATGAGAATCGATACAGAAGTGTTTTTCAGGATATATTCACAGTAGGATCGTATATTATACCTCGTTTTGCAGTTGAAATATAGCGCTTTAAAATAACTACACGGTGAGAAAAAAATTCTCACTCGAATAGGATTTGTAGTCAATTGGGAAGGGAAAAAGGAAGGAAAAATTAAGTTATGGCCGATGAAAGTCTCTGTTAGATGGTGCTAAGGTGCTCTGTTTTTTTATTAGCAATGCTGTTAGTTATATCTTTTTATGAATTTTAAATGAAACAAAATGTTTCCTATATTATTAAATTTAATTCGAAAGCTGCCTAGTTGTCATTTCAATCACGTTTCACATATTTTGGTACTATCTTGTCAATGAGCAGTCAAATGTTCTCTCCTTTTGTTGGATGATTATTCATATATGAACAATCGTAATCCCATCTTCTCATGATCTCCATCCTTCCAGATCGGGCCATATTCCTTCTCCAAATCTTCAATGATATGTGGACAACTGGATCATTTCCTTCCTCCTGGCGTAAATCTATCCGTATTCCTATCCACAAACCCAATAAATCTAGAACATCTCTTCTAAGCTATCGTTATATCGCTCTTACCAGTCACGTGGGAAAGCTGCTGGAACGGATGGTACACCTCCGGCTTTCCTGGTTTTTTGAAACTTACTCCCTCATCCATGATAACCAGCTGGATTTTAGGCTTTTAGACCTCACAGATCTACCCTTGACCACCTGGACTTAGAAAATGATATTTCGTTATCCTTCTCTAAGGAACATACTCTTATAGCAATATCCCTAGATCTTTCAAGAAATGCTTTTGACACAGTCTGGCGTCATAATATCGCTGCCACTCTCCATCCGAGGGGGGGGGGGGGGGGTGTGAGAGGTCATTTCTTGAAGTACATTCACAACTTCATGTATTTCAGGTTCTTTCAAGTTCGTGTCAATGACACCTTATCTGATTCATTCCCCCTGGAAAATGGACTTCCCCAAGGGTCTGTGTTTAGTCCTTCCCTGTTTAACATTGCTATAAAGAGCATTTGCTCCTTCATCCCTAACTCTATTTCCTTTAAACTCTATGCAGATTATTTTCTATTACTCTTCCCCTAGCCCCAGAACCTATGAGAGAGTTATTCAACGCTCTCTTAACTCCCTCACTAAATAGTCATCTAAGTTTTGCTTCTTTCTCGCCAAATAAATCATCTTTTGTCCACTTCTGCCAAAAGCGAAATTGCCCTCGTCTCCATTTGTTTTCCTTTTGTAACTTTATGTTCCTTCTGCTAACTGCATAAAATGCCTTGGCCTTACTTTCGACAGCAGACTCAGCATAAAGATGAATTGGAACATATTTGGTTTATAAAATCTCGTTCACCTCGGGATCTTGGAATATTAAAGTAGCTCTCTCATCAAAAATGGGGCTTACCACCTCATCCTTCTCTACCTCTACTACAAATCTCTCATCAAGCCAAAAGTTGACTATGTCTGCATTGCCTACATGTCTGCCCCTGCAAGCTACCTCCGTCGGATAGAAGTAGTGCAAAACTCGGCCCGTAGGTTAGTTCTAGGATCGTTCAAAATCAGTTCTATCCCCATTCTTCATTGTATTTCTGCAATTACACCACTTCATATAAGAAGGTTGTATCTTCTTTTGAGATATGCAGCAAGTCTTAGGTGCAGACCCTTCATTCCCTCTGATCAAAATTTCTTTGACGCTCTGGATTTCCTCAACCCTGATTTCTCTTATCGATTAAAGAGTTCGGGCACTTATCTTTCCAATTTTCTCCTTGACTCTGGAATTTATTTGCCTTCTTGTCACCCAAATCGTTACTTCTGCGCCGTGCCCCTTATTTCATGCCTCCTTCCATATAATAAACCTTTTTCTAGTATCCCTCTTTCTGCTACCATATTCCCTAAAATCATTCAAGACCTCCGACTTGATAACGTCATTTTCATTGATGGCTCCAAATCGAGGGATGGAGAGAGTTCGGCCTTCGTCCACGATAATTTTACCTGTGTTTCCGGCTTCACACCTGGAATAGTATCTTTACTGCCGAACTTTTAGCCATTAGAGAGACCATATCTTATACATTCTCCCGTCCAATATCCAATCGGCTTATCTGCTCTGATTCCTTAAGTTCTCTCCAATCTCGTTTCTTGCTTCTCCTCTATCTTCGACTCTGGTTGTTAACATTCTTTCCATCATCCAGAAATCCAAATCAAGAAGGTCCCTAGAAAAATTCCTTTGGATTCCTGGCCATGTACCAATGCACCATACTAATGCACCAAAATGGTTCTAAAAGAAAATCTTCCCATCTTGCTCCTTTTCCATCATCGGGATGCCTTCTCCTGCATCTTACTAATTGTTCAAAATATTGTTCGGTATTCATCGTTAGTTAAGAATATATGCTCCATGTTCATATACACCAGTTGCAGTCACAAAATGTTAAGTCAATTGTTCTATCACGATATCGCAGTTTTTAACAAACCTTTGGCAATAGTTTCTTTGAAAAGGTACTCACCAATTAAAACCTTTAGAGGAAGCAAGGGTACGTTAGTAATTTGTCTTGGATGTGCTATATGTTGCTATTTTTATCAATATCTACTGATCACTTTCTAAAATGCTAAACGTAATAAAAATACAGCTGTTAATTTTTATTTTGAACTCCCATTTAGTCGCAAGGTGCTAAAAGATAATAAGCAAACTTAATATCATGTGTTTATCACTAAGCCATAAATTGTCGGGCAATAAGGAGTTAACCTACTCATATTAAAGGCCTAATCTTCGAGATTTATAAAGGAATTTCGAACCTTTATGAATGTTTGTTATAACGACAATACTTTAATAATTTAAAAATCTATTATTTATCCTTAAGGGGTTGAAACGCTTCAATCTCTTGGATGTTGTTCACGTTAATTTTTTTTTCAACATAGTCACCTTTCAGCTCGATAATGTTCGTCAAACGATTTTCCAACTTTTGCAAACCTATATTTGACGTGAATTTTATTCCAGTTAACCAGTTCTTCGTGTTTGGAGGAAGAATGGTCGAAGGAAGGGTAGATGTTGCATGAATTAGTAGCGTAACTTGACTAATTTTGCTGTTACAACGGCTGACAAATGGCTAGTGCATTATCACTTTTTATTCGCCAGATCAGGTCGTTTCTTAATTCTAACTAAATTCCATATTGACTTCAAATTCATAGAACGTTACCAGAAAAGACACATCTACACAGATCTACTTAGATCTGTATTATTTACGGAGATGTATTTTTGGCGCTGTTACATCTACTTTGATTAGCATTGATCTTCGTACATCTCTGTCGATATATATTTTTTTTTAGATCATATGAGATGTATAAAGATCAATCTAGATGTACGCAGATCACAAAAGATGTATAGAGATCTGCGCATAATCGAAAACAAAGAAATTAAATTTACCGACGGAGAAAAAGTAAATGTCAGCAACAACAATATGATTGTTTAGACCATGCAGCCGTTGAAGTGAATCCATAAATATTTATACTACTTTTTTTTTATCATATATGTTTGTATTTTGTTTCTTAATAACATTTGATGTTTACTTCGAGGTAAGGTTAGTTTATTGAACATAATAACGATATAACCTTTATCTGTTAATTCTAATTCTTAAAAATAAAAAGAACGTAAAAAATACACACATAGCTGTATAAATCTCTGTATATCTCGAAAGATCTACGGAGATATCAATAGATATATACAGATATCAGTAGATTTACGTACATCTGCGGAGATCTCCTTCAATCAGCGCCAAAATTTAGATGTATGTAGATCTACTGAACGTAGATGGACTTCCATATATTTTATTTTTTCCCGGGTACTTATCAGAACTGCAATCATCTTTGCGATCGCACCGCCATCTATTGGAAAAGTATCTGACTTTTCACTTTATCGTCGAATAACCATTTACATACTAGAGATGTTTTTTAATTCACGGTGTTAAATATGTTTAAGGAATATTTTTTTCAATATTTTTTATTCTATAGGACATTTGCAGACATATTTTTCATATATTCATAATTTTCGAAAACTATTTAGACGTTTGAATAAAATGTGTTCCACAGCTGTGATATTTTCAAAATAATGTACTTTACTATATAATATGTCAAAGTTCAAAAAATGTAAAAAGATATTAATTAAAACTTTAAAACATTAATGAAAACATAAGGTTTTAATTAATTTATGTTAGGGATGTGTTGAATGGGGTTAACATTTATATTTTATTGTGTTGTCTATATTTGTAATATAAAGATCACTAAAACACTCACGAACATTTAACAGGTATAATAAGGATAAATACTACAAAATGGATTCTCAAAGTTGAACATTTTGTTATGTGTTTGACTGGGGATGAGCCCCACCCATCTCTTCAATTGGAGGGCATATGTTTCGCCTCTTGATGTTTAGGCTCGTCAGGGTACCGACACATGCTCTCCCGTCAAGAATTGGGAGACTCTATCCACAGTCAATAACCCATACTTTTGCCGACTTCCCGTCGGATGGCGTTTATATGAAATGTTAGATTTCCTTGGACAGCGTCCAATGAGACAACAGTAGCTGAATGTCACATGCACCCAACCGCTGGGTTCCAGAATCTCATGTGAAACACACAGCAACCTGCGTCACCGCCTAGATGAACATTTTGTTAGGTGTTTGACTGGGGACGAGCCCCACCCATCCCTTCAATTGGAGGGCATATGTTTCGCCTCTTGATGTTTAGGCTCGTCGGGGTACCGACACATGCTCTCCCGTCAAGAATAGGGAGACTGTATCTACAGTCAACAACCCATACTTTTGCCGAAATCCCGTCGGATGGCATATATATGAAATGTTAGATTTCCTTGGACAGCGTCTTTGACTAAACATCAAGAAGCGAAACATATGCCCTCCAATTGAAGGGATGGGTGGAGCTCGGGGGACGTGGGGCTCCCTGGCGAGCCTAAACATTAAGAGGCGAAACATATGCCCTCCAATTGAAGGGATAGGTGGGGCTCGTCCCCAGTCAAACTCCTAACAAAATGTTCATATATAAGTTCAAAAAATAGTGAAGTGGACTCGTGGAGAAAGATTTAGCTTGAACCCAGCTGATGACAGCTTAAGTCCAGAAACCGGTCTTGGGAGACACTTGTTGGCGCTTTGGATGGCGGATGATGGAATGACAAAGCACCTACGTGAAGGTCGGGTGAATTTTCTTTGTTTTTAATATCTTCACTATTTTTTTAACATACCTGGTACTTACCCGAGGTTAGACGGGCCACGAACGGTCTCGCACAGTTTGTCTGTTGCAGATGTTTACCGCAGGATAGCAGAGCTGAATGTGATTGTAGCCACCGTTCGACCATGGCTGATTTATATGGTCATGGCTTTAGTCGTTCCTTCATCCGCTGCCCAGGCGTTCAGCTTGAGCTGAGCTGATGACGGCTTAGGCCAGAAAATATTTAAAAGATGTTAATTGAACTCTCTCGGCGTTTCACAGGTGGACACGGCTCTATGCCTTCAATCGACGGCTCTCGACACTCTTCTCAGTACTATTTCTCTGGTGATCTTCGACTCTCCCTTCAGTACTGCTTCTCTGATGAATCTGACTCTATTCTTGCCCTCTCGACACTCCATTTTTTGTATCGTTTCCGTTTCCTGATCCTAATTGATGATTGTCTACCTATAACAAAATTTAGACATATAAATAAAGATTATTTACAACATATGTCAAATTGATTTTATAAGTCAGACTTTCAGTATGTCGAAAAAATAATTGAATTTCGTTGTTTTTCGAAATCGCTTCAATGACCCTCGCCAGGGCTTCTTGGACTTGTGTAACATTGTCATAAAATGTTGCTTTCATGGCCAGTTTTAGTTTCGGGAACAAGAAATAGTCACACGGAAACAAATCAAGCGAGTAAGGAAGATGTTGAAGCACACACATTTGTTTTTTCGCCAAAAGTTTACGAACACCGATGGTCCTTGAGATAGAGCTTTATCGTGCAACAAAAACTAACTTCTCGATGCTCAAAACTTCGTGAATCATGTCTTTGGTCGTACTTAATTCCTACGCTATTCATCACACAGTCCAATTCTCATCGTACGCAGTCATTTCACGCGCTTTTTCCACCAACTCATCGCGATTTTTGTTTTTTGACCTGCCTTGCTTTAGGTCTTGGCCTTCCAAAGCATCACGATCCTCCTGGAATCGCTTATACCACTCGAATACACGTGTACGGGATAAGCTATCATCACCATAAACTTTTATCATCAATTTAAATGTTTCTATAAAAGCTTTACCGGGCTTGAAACAAAATGTAATATTAGCTCTTTGTTCCATAGTGTTTTTGTGACGAGGTGACAAAAGGTAGTGTCACTTTAAGCGCTATAACTTGACAATCCGTTGATCGATTCTAATGATAGTGGTCTCGTTTTATAGAGCAGATATTCAATTTTCAGATTGCATATCGTTTCAAGAGATGACGCTAGTAGTTTTCTTTAAATCTTTAAAAGTTCCGTTATAGTTCCCACATATCGTGTATAACCACTTAAAGTCAAATGTTTACAAATACTTTTTGCTACTTATATCTAAAGTAAAAATTATGAAATATTGAATAATGTTCAATAAGGTTCCAAAAATGTAAAAAGGATTTAAATTTAACCATTACCTTATTTGGGTTATGTTGAATAGGGTCTATTTTAATTATTACATAATATTAATATAACCACTTAAAGCCAAGTGTTCAAATAATATTTTTTATTTCTTATCATCACCATCTCAAAAAAAATTATGAAATATTGAATAATCTTATAAGAATGTGTATTTAACGGCTTGCTAAAGCTAATTGGTGTAGTGATTATATATAGACTATTTATCGCAATTAATAAAAATTCTATTGGTAGATGCATAATTATTAGCATTTTTTAGGCAACATTTAATATGAAAAATGAAACAAAAATACAACAGAGACATGTTTAAATGATTATTCTGGAGCATATTTGCCCTCTACTTCAAAGCTACTTCCCATTTACTTGGCAGTTGTCGATTCAACGGGCAAAAAGCACTGGAGGAGACGCGCTGGATTCTTGCAAATCATTATAGACTTTTCCGACGTTACTTTTTCAGTAAAAGGTAGTCCTGGTAGTCCGTGAAAGCTTCGGTATAAGGAGGATGAGGGAGTAGATCCCATCCCTGATTGCCAATGGATTCAACAACATGACCTTCGATATGTGTACGTGCCTTGTCATGTTGGAAGACAATTTGGTTCTTTTGACGTAGTCTTTTGAGAGGGCTGGATTTATTTTTATCAGAAAGTTCGTGCTGGACCCGGCCAGCCAATTTCCATACCTAATCGAGCTATTTGAGTCGGCGAACAATCGTGGTTTAGTCGACATAGAAATTTTCGGCCAACATTCGGCTTTCGTACTCTTCCACGGCTACCAAAAGTGCCTAATTGTCGAAATTCGATGCTCGACCTCTTTCTGATTTGTCCTCCAAGCTGGTATCATTCTGATTGTTTCTTACCAATAAATTCGTTGAGATCACGAAATAACTTTGGCGCTTTCCATCCTTTGTCGAAGGTAGGAATAATATGATCTTATATATGATTTTTATCAACTAAACATAGAAGAATATTTTTATGAAGAAAAGTAAATAAAATGCCAATTACAGTGACCAGCTATGTAGATGTTTTAAAAATAGCTAATTCTTATGTATTTCCACCTGCAACATTTTCAGTTTGGGATAAATTTTGTTTTCGGGAGCTATCAAACCTGTCAACTAACAAAACACAACATTCTCCAACCGTTTGTAGATTATAAATATAATTACTGTTGCTGTGATTGTGAGTTTCATATTGTTTCTGTTGTAATTAGTACAGAATTTTTGATTTTGCAGTGGGAAATTTGATAAATTAAAATATCTCGAAAATTTGTACACATTTAGTGTAAACATTTAGTAAATAATTTTTATTACATTTATGGTGATATAACATTAACCTACATGAAATCTTTACTCAAGCGAGACAAACGTCATTGCCAAGCTTCTCGTAGACTCAAAATATGTTATTCTTCTACCCCTTTATATAAAGCTGGGTTTATTTTTGTCAAGGACATGTCTCTAAGAACTTAAGAGACAAATTTCGTATGCTAGTTAGTTAGCTTGTTAGTTAGTTAGTCAGATAGTTAGTTAGTTAGTTAGTTAGTTAGTTAGTAGCTAGCTAGCTAGTTAGTTAGTAGCTAGCTAGCTAGCTAGTTAGTTAGTTAGTTCGTTAGTTAGTTAGATGGTTAGCTAATTAGTTAGTTAGTTAGTTAGATTAGGATAAGGGTCTTTCGTATGTTAAGTGATGCAAAAGTTAAGGAAGATATTTTTGTTGGACCACCAATTCTACAACTTGTAAAGGATCCTGCGTTTGACCCAGTTTTATAGGGGACGGAAAATGAAGCTTAGGATGCCTAAAAGACAGTTATTTGTGGATTTTTAGGCAACAAAAGAGATGATAACTACACTCGGTGACAGTACTTCTCCGAAAACACTTAAAATCCACTTCCTCCACTTCCACATAGACTTTTTCCCTTCTAGTTGTGGAGCTGACAGTAATTAACACGGAGAAAGATTCCATCAGGATATTTCTGCGATGGAACAAAGATATCAGGGCTGTTGGATTACTGCTGGTCTATGTGCAGGGATGCTCTGGAACTCGTAAGAGGTAAGCCAAAAGAAAACGATGTCATGAAGCCACCACATGACTCTCTTCAGACCGAACAACCTGCCAGGTATTCTCCCATCAATTTTAAACTCTTAGAAGGTAACTGCCATAAAAAAATCAAATGGTCTGTCAATGTAATAGTTAATATGTAGTTAAAATGTATCGTTTTCTCTTAATCCGTTAAAATAAAATACTTCCACCTATTGTATATAACAGAAACTAGAGACAATAAAACATTTTGTTTATCATATGCGTTTTTCTCAACCAAAAAATAGTAAGATTTGATTTATGAAATGAAGGAAACATAACAAAATTGTAGGTCAATGTTATCATAAGTAAAAAAATGAGTAAAAAATCAACCCAATAACAAAATATCTCCCTACATAGTGGCCATTAGATTGTTTGGATTAACCTCTATGTGTGCAAAAGTTATCAAACTGCGGTCGTCAAGCATTAATGGACAGGGCACAGCAAATATATTGAAATATGCGTTATTAACACAATGCGTTACTAACAATAATGCTGTTTTAAGAACTTATCAACTATTTTTGGTTGATTTTTTATTCTTCATAGGTGAGCCTAGATTCAGCTCCTAAAGGCCAAACAATATTTTCTTTTAGGAACAACAGTAGGAATTTCGAACACACCTTTTAATTTGAAATCGTTTTTTTTGAGAGAAAAACGTCTCATAAATGTAATTCATAAGAGATTAAATGTAATTAATTTCGAAGACAATGAGTTTAAAAAAGTTAGTCATAACCTAAAATGTTACGTTTCACTCGGCACGACATCATAAGAATCTCAAATCTCATCAACGCATAATTATCAGTCATTTTCCACACTCTCGTTCATTTATCTCTGAAAGATAGCGATTAAGAAACGGCCAGATTTTTTAAACACAATCTATTATATGATTGCAGTAGATTGCCGAATAAATAATAAATGTATGAAAATGAAAACACTTTTTCCAATCTCTTTTATAAAGGAGTACTTTACGAATGTCGTTCGAAAAGTTATTGGCCTGGCAAATAAAATATATTTTTGACGTTTTTTATTTTTCAATACATTTAGGATAATGCCATTTGTTCAACTTTGACCTAATAGATTGAAGTAAACTTTTATCTGGTTAGTTATTTTTTCAGTCTATCATCTATTTCAACTGTTTGAACTGTTTCTTCATATCTGGCGTGTGATGGTGAATCCATCCACTATTATAAAACTTGGAAGTACCTCAGTAGAATCATTTTTAAATAAGTTTAAACACTCCTAAGAATTATTCATTCGAATGTGATTTAGGTCGACTGTTAATAAATACGTCACTCATCGAGCGAAAAACTTGTTTATATCGAAAACATCATGTAAAATGTTGTGGACAAAATATATCGAGATGCTTACAATGTCAGCAAGCTGATATACCTGCAGTCGACTATGATTTAATAGGAGATTATGGATTTTTAATACTTCATCATCACCGAATGTACGACCGCGTTTAAATTCAACAGCCCACTCTTTTACCATCTAAAACGCAGTGGAAACATTTTTTAAAGGAGAATTTGGCTCTTTAGATGTTTGTTGGGGTTAAAACCACCAAAATAATGTACTTTGTACAATACTCGAACTTCAGATTATTTCACTTTTATGAAAATATTTTTAAAACAGTTATTTGCTTTCCTCGATCGCCATAAGCAATTTACAAAACGCATCTGCGTGTAATTGTACTGTACGCCAGCGTCTGTAATTTTACTGTACGCCATCTAATGAGTCATACCTGTCAATTATAATTATTTGATTATACTTGCAAATCTCTTCGTAATACCGAGAACGTTTCGAACAACCTCCGTATATATTATATAATTAATAGGGCTAAAAACGTTTCTTCGAGCTGTTGTAGCATCATTCATTCAATATACATAGATAATATGAAAAGCGATTCCAAAACTTTTTTGGAAACTAGAAGCAAATAGCGATATTTCTTTAGAGCATCTTGTGTAAGTATCTAGCCCTTAATTAGAAGACCGTTGCGGAGATGATTAAGACTTGTCGCGAACGTAGGGAACAACTGCTTTCCTAAATATTTATTATATGCTGAATCTATTGAAGGTATTGAGAACAAGGTGCGACAAACTGTTTCAAGGTTATACTAGGTGCCTACCAGGTGTAGAGGTTAATAATTCTTAATTGTTTTAAGAGATGGCGCTGGAAACAAGGGTCGGTGTAAACAAGTATAATCTTTTATGTCATTTTCTTGCTGCGATAGTACGTTTCGAAAGGTTAGTGATGTTTAAACGATTTCTAGTTGGCGTTATATTTTTTTCGTGTGGTAAACACGTCGAGTTTCGAGCCAAATAAAGAGCATTTCACACTGTACTGTTTTTCTTATGTTCAATTAAAAGAAAAATGCGTGTGAAAGCCATCGTATACTTGTGGAAACTTATGATGACAATGTCGCAACCCAAGACGCTTTTGGGTGTTGGTTTAGATAATTCAAAAGTGGTGATTTCGACTTGAACGATAAATTGCCGAATTGCAAGCATTGTTGGGAGAATACGATCGCCGAACCATTTGTGATCGTCTACATGTCATGGAAAAGATCCAGAAGGCAAGAAAATGGGTATCATATCAGCTGAACGATAGACAGATGAAAAAGTGAAAAACGGTGTGCGATTTTTTACTTTCGCGGTATGCGGGAAAGACTTTTTAGCATCGGATCATAACTGGAGACGAAAAATGGATATATTTCGAGAACCTAAAACAAAGAAATCATGGGTTAACCTAGGACAATCACCAATATCGACCACAAGATCGAATCGCTTTGGAAAAAAGGCAATGTTATGTATTTGGGCAGATCAGAATTGTGTCGGGTACTATGAGCTTCTGAAACTAGGTGGAACAGTTAATGTCGTTCGCTAACATCAATGGTAGCGAATAAATGAACAAATGATCAATTTGAATCATGCATTGATCGAAAAGCGACCAGAATGGACTACAACACACTGAAAATGGGTGCAGCATTACAACGCCCCATCACACACAGCGACTATTACTTGTTTTCATCGATATCTCACGACAAAAAATGTCTTTGTCGAAAAATGGCTTGATGACTGAACTACCTCAAAAGATATATAGCGAAGATATATGGCTCGCATATAGCGATGGCGCATACTTTGAATAAACCATATTTTACCTTTCTCCCAAATTACACCTGTTTTTTAAGAAAAAAATAAAAATTATTAACCGCCACACACTAAGAGACTAGAGAATCGTCAACACTAGAAATTTGTCGTACATTATGAAAGAGACTGCCTCAAGTCTATATCCTCTAATGATGTTCATTTATTATAACAAAATCAATAAATTATTAATAGATGTAATGTTCATGTCATTACAGCGAACATCATCAACGACTCACATATACATGTGTGTTTGGAAGTATAACATTATTTTATAGCGTTTTACAAAAACATGTTTTATATTAACAATTAAATTGGTGCATATTTACACCAAAATTTATAGGTGCTTTTTTATCTTGAAATTTGAAAAATTGAATAGATAAAACACAGTGTCGATATTTTTCCATTTTACTATAATAATATGAGCGTTGCTATTTTTGTTTCCGGAATAATAAATAAAAACAAATATTTATCACTGAAAGTGGTTTTATTGTTTTTCAAAATATTCTCCGCGATGATCGATATATTTTTGCATATGTTTGATCCAATTTTCATAGTGCTTTTTCCATTCCAATTGAGGTATCGCCAAAACATGCATTTTAAACGAATCAACCGCTTTTTCTTGCGTCGAAAATCGTTGATCACGTAGTTTATTCATCACGGACGGGAACAAAAAAAATCATTGGGTGCCAAATCAGGACTGTACGACGAACGAGCTACCAATTCGATATTGTGACCAGTTAAATATTGAGTTGTCCGGTCCGATGTGTGAGAGCTCGCGTTGTCATGGTGAAGAATGATCCTGCTCCGCTGGTTGTTTTTTCTTATTCCTTCAAATTCTACTGGTAAACAAATGGTTATGTACCATTCAGAATTGACCGTTCTATGATTCTCTAGTGGCACCACATGCCCATTTATCCCAAAAAAAAACAGGCGACCATTTGCTTCGAACTGCTTCTTGCGCGAACAACTTTTATCGGGTTTGGCTCATTTTGAAAGATCCATTCTGCCGACTGCTGTTTACTTTCGGGCTTATACGCATAGATCCCAGATTCGTCACCTGTGTATATTTTATACACGGCTTCTGACGCACCACGATTTTATTTTTTGAGCATTTCTTTACACCAATATACACGAGCTTTTTAAAGCGATTACTATGCGGAATCCAACGCGCACAAATCTTTTTCACAGCTAAATGTTCATGTAAAATCTTGTGTATGCTTGTGTCCAGGGATACCTCAATCTCACGGTATGTCACGTGACGATCTTGCTTTATCAGTGCGCACAGTATCGATATTTTCTGGTACAACAATCAATTTTGGACGACCTTCTTTAATCGTAATTCGTTGCGGTTTGCAGAAAGCTGGGCTTTGTTATTCAACTACGTAATTTGAATTGTATTCATCTGGAGGAGATGTGGTTCCAATAGGACGGGTCTACATGTCACACAGCCAACGCAACAATAGATTTATCGAGGGAACAATCCGGTGAGAACATTATTTCGAGGAACAGACCGGTTCAATGGCCACCATTTTTAAAGCCATATGATTTAACGCCTTTAGTTTATGTTCTTTGGGGTTATCTTAAATATTTGGTCTATGCCGATAAACCAGCGACTATTCCACAGTGGATTCCAAAAATTTTTGGATACGGATATAACGAATTCGGATATAAAATATTGTTCTGGCAGTTCCAATTTACGCATTTTTTTTCTTCCTGTATATTTTACCGTTCTTACCTCTTACCTCGGAACAAAGTTCCGAAATCATCGGTTTAATTCACAATTTTAAGAAAAAAATAAATATTGTTTTTATACATCTCAAAAATATTAGGACGCGCAAACAAAAAATTAAATCTGGATGAACCATATTAAGATAAGCGGTAATCTTCGAATTTTGTTTACTACAAATAGTAATTGGTGGACTGGTGTCCAAAGACCATCTTAAATTGGGTAGTATACTAAATAAAAAAAAATATTGATGCTATTTCATTATGAAAGGGGAAATACCTACCGAAAAATTGGGCAAATGCTTCAGTTAAGTAAAAGTGCGGTTGGAGATATGCAACACTACAAAAATGAGGGCACAATTTTTCCGAAGAAACAAATAGGCCGTCCGAAATTATTAAATGAAAGAGACCAACCTATTATTTTAAAAGATGTTCATAAAACTACCAAAATTAGAGTACCTAAGCTCAAAATAGTAGTGGAAAACACCGACACAATACGCTGTTGTTTAAGAAAAAATGGATATCATGGACGTGGAGCCGGAAAAAGGCCTTGTTTAAGTACAAAAAATATTAAAACGTACTAAGCAGTACATTTTGAAGGCTCAAAATTATTGAAACGTCGTTATTTTCTGTGATACGGTAAACTTCAACATTTTTGGTTCAGATGGGTGTAAATGGTGTGGCGAAGGGTGTACTAAATGCGTGTGGGGAAGAGGTCACTACAGAAAATCTTTGTTCAACTGTTAAACGCGCTAGGAGATTGGTAGTGATTTGGCGGTGTATATTCCCAGAGGGGGCTGGTAACTTGGTTATTGTTTATTGTATAATAGACAAAAACATTTATTCAAATATTTTAAGGCAAAATCTGAGAGTAAGTGAGGAGAACAGGAACATTAACATATTAACATAGTGCTGGTATAGTTCGCGAATGGCTGTTATACAACTACAACTGTTAGTCAACTATAAAGTTGATCTAAATTATTAAAAAGAATTAGTGATATCCATGCCAAAACGTTTAGGAAATATGATTAAGGTCCGAGGTGGTCATACCAAATATTAATTATAAGCTAAGTTTTTTGTTCAGTTAATTTTTTTATTGATATTAATTCATGTCCGATCGTTTTTGTGACTCTAAATTTATAAATCGAGCTTTTTATTGACGTATTTACTATTAATATGGATTTATAATTATTTAATATATAAATTATGGTTGTACTAGAATTGTTTATTAATTTCCCTAATAAATTCTTTTTTATTACATTTTTTATAATTTCAAAAGCACACATAGCAATAAACTTGTTCGAATATTTTTGGGATCCACTGTAAATCCGACAACTGCGAACTTAAGATCTCAATTGCTTCGAAAAAGTGGTCGGAAATTGAATTGACAGAATGCTCCTTGTCAGAATTCACCGCGGCGGACATTTGTCCGAAATTGTTTTGAAACATTAATGCCATCTAATAGTGCCATCTAATTTCGTTGTTTTATTTGAATTTACAGTTAGGATGCACCAAAAAAATCAGCCTATCCGTTTTAAAAAAAACCCTGATCAGATTTATTTGAAATATTACCGTTCACTCGGTACGACAGAATAAAATCCCAAACCTCATCAGTGCGTGAATGTCAATTATTTTGCACACTCTCAACCATTTATCTCAGAAAGATAGCTGGAAACCGACTAATTAAAAGCGGCGCTATAAGTGAGACAGGTACACCGCGAATAAAAAATAACCGTAGACTCGCCAGCCAACCATTCGATTACGATCGCGCTATTGTCGAACAGCTGACAAACGTTCCCTCTGTTTTGATCCGGCAAACTACACACGTTTACTACGATTCGTCAACAGCGGCTAAGATACAACATTAGCTTTTTCGTTTGTTTAGGTCAAGCGTTCGACGATTTTTAACGGCCGGTACAGACTTGTTTCGAGTGGTGTAAATAATGCTCAAGAAAGGATTTCATATTGGAACCCTTGTGGTTTTTCTTATATGTTTTTTGGAAGTTTTTTCTCATAATGTTCAAAATTTAGGTAAGTAATTTTATTTTTATTAACATTTAATAATAATAATAATAATAATAATATATATATATATATATATATATATATATATATATATATATATATATATATATATATATATATATATATATATATCTACGAGTGAATATGGAATTAGATCTCTAATGAGAACTATAGATAACATAGTTGCAAATATTTAGCTCGTATAATATTTGTCCAACAGATACAATATTTGCATCACTTTCACGTGAATGTATTAAATATTTGTTGAAAGAGTCAGTCAGATCACAATATCACATTTTTAAACTTATGCCTTAACAAAAAAGTTTTATTTTGGAAAATCAAATTCTTATCAATTTGCCTTTGCTTCATTGGATACAAGAATACACTATTCACACATTACACACTTATATTTGTATGTATCACTATAATCAAAAGGTAAGGTGACTTTTGTTTAAAAAATTCGAACCCTTTAAATATTGTTACAACCATTTATTTTTTAAGTTGGTATAATTTTCCTCGACATCTGACAGAAGTTTCATGTCATGATCATTATAGCGCCTTTTGTAATTGCTAAAAAAAGTTGTTGATTTTAGTGATTTTTTTTAAATCGATACATTTATCGAGTAAATAATTTGCATTAAATTTTATCTAAAAAAAAAAACAAGTTTCTTACATTAAGTTACATAAAAGGTCTATCAAATTGAGGGGTTTTTAATTTTTTTAATAAAACACAGAATTTGCGTTGATTTCAAAAATCTTTTTATTGATAATGGTAGCATGGTGTATGACATTTAAATACAAAAGACAATATCTACCAAATGATCACGTTGTGCAGCTGAATAGACGTCCACTCTTTTATCAAAATTTTGCATAACAGTGGATTTATCGAACCAATGACTCGAATAATTTCCTCCTTTAGTTCAGGAATCGATTGTGGATTATTCTTCTAGACCTGGCTTTTCACGCAACCCCAAAGAAAATAGTCTAACGGTGTCAAATTTTATTATCTTGGTGGCCAACTAACATAATAGTTTCTTTAATAACCCGTTCAGGATTTTTTTCTCCCAATAAATCAATTGTTTCATTAACAAAGTGAGGTGTGCGCCATCCTGTTGGAGCCGTATATCCTCCAGATCGATATTATTCAATTCAGCCCATAAAAGTCCAGTTATCCTCTCACGATATTGAACATCATTCAGAGTTACAGCTTCAGCAGCAGCACTCTGAAAGAAATACAGCCCAATTACACCTCCTGACCATAATGCGCACCAACAGTGACTCGTTTAGGATGTAAAGGTTTCTCATGAATCAATCGTGTATTTACCTCACCTCAAATGCGGCAATTTTATTTATTAACATAGCCACCAATTTCACAATGTTCTTCATCTGAAAATGAAAATTCTTTTTCCTTCGACCCAATTGACAAATGTACGACGTTTTGAATGATCCATTGTATCAAATCAATATGCTCTTGTGACGCAGCGACCACTTCTTTTATCTTCCACCGACCAGCTTCTTGAAATATTTAAATAATTCGATCGATAGTGCTTTCAGATGAACTATTGTGCAAACCGTAAATATCACGTAATTTTCTAAAAACATTTTTCACTCAACCTCCATTTTCATAAAATACTTCAATAATTTTAACGCATTGTTGTATTGTGTACGGCTCCATTTTTTTAAATGCCATACATGACATTCCTGAAATGAGAGTAGATTTAGACAAATTCACAACGCCATCTGTGTGTTATTCAAGAATTTAAAAACCGCTCGATTTGAAAGACCCGTTACATTAAACATGTTAAGGAAGTGTTACGGCGACGAAGTTGTCAAAAATGTTATAGAAAAAAGTGGTATGGAATTTTAATGATGGTGGAGAAGCAGTTGAAGATAAACCTCGTTCAGGAAGACCTTTTAAGTTAACCAGTGAAGAAAACAATACCAAAATCAATGATATTTTATTGAGTAATCGTCGATTAAGTATTGGGGTACAGAATGTCCAGATTTGTGGCGAAACAATTCATAGTTTTTGCATCAGGATAACATATAATTCGTCAACTTTTCGCGAAAAATCAAACAAAAACTGTTCCACAAGCACCAAATTCACGAGATGTGACAACGTCTGGTTTTTTCCTGTTCCCTCGATTGAAGAAACCACTATATGGACGTCGTTTTGGTTCCATAGAAACCATACAAGGGAGTCTGCTGGCCACTTTGAAGAAAATACCACAAGTCGAGTATTAAAAGTGTTAAATTTGTTTACACCTTTTTTGGCATCAAATTTTTTGATGCCAAGTTTTATACATGCCTCTTCATGTCCATCTTTAATCATTCAAGCATTCAGGCACTTCAGGCATTTTTCTTTAGATGAAACGCTAAACTGAAAGCTGAGTTGGCAACTCCGTAAAAGAATCAAACCTATCTAACGTGGACTAAAAAGGGGATTCAACATATTTTTAATAATTTAATAAAATAATACATGATTGCAACGAAAAATCAAAAGGAGCAACATTAAATAACGAAAAAACGGAACAGTGGTTTATGATTATTAAAATATTTTTGGAAAACGAAGGTTGGGAAACTTCAGTATGAATTTTCAAGTTTTGAAACAAAATATTTCATCAATAATAATAATAACATAAATAAAGAGGATGAAATAAGTGCTATTAAATTACAGCGGTCAGGAATTAATTTTGTTTTAAATCACTCTGAAAGGAATAATTTTCAAATAGTTGTTGAGGAATTCCAAAAATATTTCAGCCCGAAGAAGAATGTCATCTATGAATAGTTTTTATTCTCCAGAAAGTAAAAAGATTAATTGACATTGACGAGAAGTAATATATTCAACAAGAATAGTCAGAGGAGTTGCTAAGTTGAAGTAAATACCACAATAAGATAATATGAAGCGACAAAAACTTTCCTGATTCCTGATACTTATCTGTCTCTTTTCGGTGTTGCCAACCTTACAATATTGCCAACTCTAATCAATTTCTACAACATCTCACACCTTAATATAACTCACAATCTTTAAATTTAACAGGATTTATAATATTACCCTTAGATCTCCCGTTTTCGTTTGGTGAAACTCATTCTGGTGACCCAATTTTCGTTTTCTCTTTCATACATATCGCGTGGTATATTTTCAGTTTTAGCCCGAATGTTTCATTTAAGGTGAAGAATTGCTTATAAACCCGATATTTAACATAATCCCACAAAAAACAGATACAATGGCTTGAGGTCAGATAATCTTGGTAACCAGCTGATATAACCATTTCGGGAAATATCGCGTCCAGGAAACTTTTCTTACAATAAATCGATTATCTGGCGAGATGTGTGACAAATCTTTGTTGAAAGAAAACATTGTTTATATCTACATTTATCAGGTTAGGACAAAAATATTCTGTTGGCATATCCCTATAGCGTTCACTATTAACAGTAATAAGATTTCCATCATAGTCTTCAAAAAACTAAGATCCAAAACCAAAAATAAAATCCAAACAGTGACTTTCTGGGAATGAAGAGGTAATCCTGAACCACTTGAGGATTTTCATTGGCTCAAATCCTGCAATTATGTTTGTTCGACGGAAAAAAATATTTTTCAACAAAGTGGGGATCGCCTTCAAACTTCCATTTCCTTTTTCCATTCCATTTCCATTCCTTTTTCCATAGTGAATTGACACAATGTACTAAGCACGGCAGTGTATGACTGACATTTGCAGTTCAAACAGTGTTGCCGCTACAACGTTTAAAATTTCTGACACTCTTATTGGAAAACTCTTTATTATACTCAAAATGATTAACAGGTTTTTTAATATGTTTACTATTTCTACAATAGTTGGAATAATTGCATATTCCCTTATCTTTTTTCCACCGTGGGCACTATTAATGTTTTGCATGGCATGTTAAAAAGCCAAATTATATGTACACAAGAAATTTTTGTTATGGAACTATTCTCATATTCCTGTGATAGCCTCTATATATTACTACATATGGTTGAATATGCCTATTGTTTTCAGTTCTTTGAAGAACGACACATAAAGTAAATATTTTTGACTGACTTTTACATATTTTAACTTCATAATGACGATGAAGTTGAGTATGTATGAGTAACAGTGGCACTAATTTTTGTATATTTGAATAGCTAATATTTGAATTAGCAAGTCATTTCGGTGGAACCACATCAACGTCTGTAGCTTTATTTGTTTTTTTTTTTGGGGGTTCAATTTACAGTTTTATAGTGGAAATTAATTTATCCCATATTTACATACTGTAGAAAATATTTGTTTTATGGTTGATTACAGTGGGGGCCAATAAAATAAGAGTGGCGGACCCTCATTAATTCAACTTTCCAGAATGAATTAATCGAACATTTAAAATCATACATGGTGTTAGTTTGAATATAAACAATTAATTTATTCATAATTATATGTGATATTTTATGAGATATTATAATAAAACTTACGGGGTCAAAAAATTAGAGTAATTTTTGTTACATATCATAAGAAACATGGCCCTTAAGGAAGTACGAGCTATATTTATAAGTTAAAATAGTTACGGAAATTCACAATTTTTATCCATAATACTAAAGCAAACTTAAACCACATGGTGTCACCGATCTCCTTCGCCCAACTACCACCATGCGCCATCACGTATCTCTCGGGACCGGTTTCTAGCCTTTCAGCCGTCATCAACCGATCTCCAGATGAACGCAAGGAAAGCAGTTGGGAGAGACGATCGGGGCCAGGTCATGTCAACTGGCCATTTTAATGGCGCGTCGTAACAGTACACAACTCATGCATTCTAGACACAACACAACTTTTTAACCTCAAATTCTGAAATGTCATACATAGTAATATCTCTTTTTAGTTATAAATCTATTTCTTTTTTTTCTCAGCTGGTTGCGCGACGCTGCCAGACCGTTGGTCGAGTGTTTGGTTATTAGTAATCGAAAATTGAAAAAAAGTTTCACCTTAATTATTTAAATAATTATATCGGTAATCCGATATTATTCATATAAAATAACATTCTACAAATATTAAACTTTATCATGTGTATGTTTGTTATTCTATAAAGTTGGAAGATTAATAGTGAAAAAAGATAAAAAATCCGTGGCGGAAGTCATTCTATCATAAGGCATTATGTATAAGAACGGTTAAAAATATTATGTATCATATCATTTTTCCAAAAAACTAAACAGTGAATATTTTCAAATTTTGAGCATAGTTCAATTACATATCGTTTGTCACAACTACCGAATTTCAAGACTTGGAAACTCGATTTTTCCATAGATTGTACTGAACTTCCTTAAGGTAACATAATTGTCTCTAAGATTCCTAAGTAAATTTCTTTTGTCATATTTTTTTTTCGGCAAGATACTGGACCCACTTTTATATAGGAAAAGCACCCCCCCATACTTTGATGTTACCTCCACCATCCTGCATCTAAAGTATTACGTGTATTGAATTCTTCATTGACACGCCTTCTCACATACAATTTGCCACACTTACTACATTTTCTTTTTGCAAATTTTAACCGCTGCTTTATATTCTATTTACTTAAACATTGATCATTTCTAGCTACTCTACGGTATAGATTATTCTGTGGTAATAGTCGTTCTATGGTTTTGGCGCTGATACTTAGGTGAATTTTTTACAATTACACAAAGCCTCGTGTACAATGCGATTATCCATTTTAGTACTCGTTTTTCCTGGACGGCCTCTCTTTCTCGGTTGTTCTTAGGTCACATAGGATTCTTTCAAAACTTTATCAATTACACATGGGACCGTTTTATTGTATTTGTAATAAATGCATAAGGTTTGCTTTGGCTTCTCAATTGCAAAATA
Organism: Cosmopolites sordidus; assembly: GCA_031761425.1. Classification (NCBI taxonomy): domain Eukaryota; kingdom Metazoa; phylum Arthropoda; class Insecta; order Coleoptera; family Curculionidae; genus Cosmopolites; species Cosmopolites sordidus. Next base: position 54,040 of record JARFXV010001622.1, read on the forward strand.
AAACTCATTTCTTCAGCAGTACAGTGTCTAGCGCGGTCCATGTTATTTAACAAAATAAATGACCTGTATAAAATTAGTACACTCTTATTTTTTTCATTGTTGGAGTATGAACCATTAGGAAGAAATATATTTCTTAAGAAGAAGACGCAGTAACAAAATGCGCTGGTTATATTATAAATAAAATGTTTAAAGGTTAGTTAATATTACCATATTATTTATGATGATAAATACATTAGAAAAGAAAAACTGGTTTTTAAAAGTTCTTTCTCTCACTCTTATTTTATTGGCCAACTCTATAAAATGTTAAGTATGAAACCAATTAATATTTCTTGAGAATCTTGGGGTAGTACTACTTCAAGCCTCCGTCAGATATTTTTATTTATTCCTAAAAAATAATAATAACGCTAATGTATATGTGTACTTTTGACAAAAATATTAAATGATTCTTTTTATGAGGTTGCACTAAACTGTCACACTTATGGCGTGGTTCTTTTAATTCTTACAGAATAATGATGGTTTGAATGATTTCGTTGATATCGTCCATATTTAAACCTGAATCCCGTTATTGGATATGTATAATAAACGAATTAATAGGTTATTGTTTATTGTTATCAGATGTACATTTTATCAGATCTTCAACAATATTTAACTCACATTTTCATTTGTTTGATTGAGTTTAGGATTTTGAAATAGTACTGGTGTGTACCAAAAGTATTTACATTTTTGAGGTACTAGGGATGCTTTTACAGCTCAACGGTGTTATGAAAAGAATATCTGGATTTGAGTGATATGTAGTTTCAACAACAGGGCGCCACAAGTCACACAACTCGACCAATTTTGGTTTTTTTTGCTGGAGAAGTTCTCAGGCCGTTTAATTCCGAGATTTAGTGATATCAATTGGTCGCCGAGATCTTGCGATATGACGGGGCTACGCGAAAGATCGTGTTTGCGTAGACAATCCTCAAAGTCTTGAGTAGTTGAAAACCAACATTCGTCAAGTCATGGCCGAGATACCAGCTGAAATGTGCGGAAAAGTCATTGAAAATTACCTCAAAACGATTGAGTCGTGCAAGCGGCCATGTGGTGAACATTTAAATGATGTATTCCACACTTAGTGGCAATGTCCAAGCAATAAAATGAAATTCCATAAAGAAAATAATCGAAATCTTAATTATTTGTGTGCTTTTTTTCCTTTCCGAAGCACAAAATCGGTGATGTATAAACAATGGAAAAAACGCAAAAACTTTTGCTACACCCTAGTAACAAGGTATTTTCTTTCTTTTATCTAAATTTTTAATGTATATTTTATGTGATTTGTTTAAAATAGCGTTAACAATTATAGTATGTTAATACTTACCAAAATAAAAATTTTAAGCTTTTTAACTAGAACTTCTAAAACATTAACATGTAAAACCTCAGCAAATATTGTTGTTCACTTTTAACAATTTTATAATCTATGTCAAAACGGACATTTATATGAAAATAATTTATATGAACATGTAATTTCAGTAATGGCAAATTAAATATTTAGATCATAAAGTTTTACAGAACACTTATTACGAGAAATACCCGTAATTATATATGGTTGTATGTTTTGAAACTTTTATTATTGTATTCATTCATTTTAAATAATAGCAATATTTGTTTTAGAATACTTATATATATTTTTTATAAAAAAGGTTCATTAATTATTGTGAGTGTACGAAACGTGTATATTTTATTCATGCACAAATCAATCTTGGCCAGATTTTTTTATTTTTGACATTATTTCCTCCATTCCTCCATTTTTTCTAGTCAATTTCTTTTTTCGCTATATATTCTGCCACTGTTCCATGTCACACACCACGTTGTTCCAAGTCTTCCTTTTCCGGTGTATTTTTCTTTGCCCTATTCGTTCCACTTGTCCCTGGTCGCCAAATCTTTTGATGCAATCAAACAATTTTAAGTGTATTTCTATACTTTCAATGATTGATCCCGCGTTCAACTCTTTCCCTCATTGTTTCGTTTTAAATGTAGCTTTGTAGCTTGTACTCTGCTTTTTTTATGCTGTTAGTATCATTTTCTTTCTGTATCCGCTCAGTGAATCCTCAATTTGTGTCTCTATTCCATCTATCATTCGATTTTCAGTCTTCTGTATTCATGTCGATTACCTCTTTTAAACATGGGCAACCGTATTCGTGTTTCAAAGTCTTGTTGAATCATTTCTTCCCACCAAATCTTATTAAATAGTTTTGCTAACCCTTGACTACTTTTTCCTCTTATATTTTTAATTATTTCTGGTATTATACAATCACGTCCTGCTGCTTTACCTAATTTTATTTTAGCTATTATTTGCTATATTTCCTCAATTTATTCTTGTTTTTCCTGTAGCTGTACCTGGTCTTCTTCACCATCTTCTTGACTCAATGTTATCTGATAAGCATATACCTAAAGTATTTTTTCGTTTTTTTTATGATTCGGTCATGATTTATTCATTCTCCTGTAATAGAATTTCTTCCTTTGATTTAATGTATTAAGATATTTTAATACTTTGTGTGCATTTTAATTTTTTTTTTCTAAATTATTTTTAAATAAGAAAGGTGGATATGATTTTTGTAACATTGATGAGGATGCTCTTTTTTTAATTTTATTTAGGTATTTTATTTAGGTAGTTATTAAAACACCTTTTTACAGAAGTGGCCTAGCATGTCCCATTTTCAAGTACCTGCGTCTCCTTTATGTCATGGATTCATTGAAATTATTTGTACCTGTCTTTAGACTGGACAATATATATATATATATATATATATATATATATATATATATATATATATATATATATATATATATATATATATATATATATGTATTTCCACGAACCTTTATTATTTTCTATAGTTTAGTTTGTTTCTACCTTGTTTACAGTACAGTCAAGCGTTTGAGTCGATTTTATATAAAATGGCACGTTCTAAGTCACAAGCTAGATCTATATATATATATATATATATATATATATATATATATATATATATATATATATATATATATATATATCTCCGCTGCTGGATGAAGGCCTTCCCAGCATGCTGCCAATTTACACGGTCCTGAGCTTTTCTCTGCCCTTCGGGTCCAATATGCTTGATGATGTCATCCGTCCATTGTGTTTTCGGCCTTCTTCGCGGGCGTTTATGATCAAGCCAGAATTGCTTTGGTCCATCTGTCGTCGCATCGTCTTGCTATATGACCTGCCCACTTCCATTTCAATTCTTTTGCCTTTCCAATGATGTCACATATCTCCGTTTGTTCTCAGACCCATATACAGGTCTTTCTGTCCCGCTTTGTAATGCCAAGCATGCACCTTTCCATTCCCCTCTGTGCAACTCGAAGTTTTTGAACTGATTGTGATGTGAGTGTCCATGTTTCATTTCCCTATATCAAAACAGGCAGCACGCACTGATTAAAAACCTTTCTCTTCAGACAAAGAGGGAGTTTGCTCTTAAATACTATATTGAACCAGCCACACTTCACCCGCCATTCCACCTCCCGGGCGGTATCACCCTCCATTGAAATCCTTTGCCCAAGATATATGTAGTGATCCACAACCTCTAAATCACTTTCTAAAATAGAAATTCTTCCGTTGACAGCAAATTTGTTAAACATAACCTTTTTTAGAATAACTGTTAATAATTAAACTATTTGTTATTTTTTTAAATAATTATGGTATGAAAAAATTATGGAAATTAAATTAATTATGGAAATATTCGAAAATAAATGCTTTGTTTTTGTTATTCATTTTTCTACATAAAAATATTAGCATATTAAGTACTCACTCTTTTACTGCACATTGATTCCAGAATTAATTAAACAATTAAAATAATGATTATCTAAAACACGATTTAATGTAACACACACAGATTTAACACATTCAAACACATTTAAAACACAATTGGCATCGCCAGTCTGGCGCAACACGTCACTAACATGTCGGTGACGCGAACCCATAGGTTTTACCCCTACCGAAAATCGCTCAACGCGACTAAAGAAGTTTTGACTTCAAAAACTGTACGTGTTACAGTAATTAGCTTATCCTTTTCGGATTTAAGGCTACAAAATATTTCGTATACACCTATTTTCATCAATGTTACCGCAAAAAAATTTAAATTTGTTGACCTGTGTAATTGTAATTACCTTCCTCGATAAAATCTTTACACGTGGCATATTTTTATTTCATCGTTATTTACATATATGTCAATGAATAATAAAGAAAGTAAATAATATTTAATAATAATAAAATATAAATTGCATTTGTATTTGGTAGTGTTTTTCAGCGCCTTGCCGTAGTTTAAAAAAGTTATAAAAGTATATTAAAATACTAATTAGTTAAATGGTGGTTTTATGAATAAAGTTGCTATTAAATAATTTCTTTTTCGCCATAATAAATCGGCATTTTACGTTTATTATTTTACAATTTAATTTATTCATTGCCTTAGGATATACGGATTGTTTCGCTTTAGTCCTCTAATACGAATGCAACACGTATTAGTTACAAATTGTAAATATGATTTTTTATCAGTTTTAGTTCTTCATTATATTTTTAAATAATTTCATTTGGAGGTAGGATTATTGGTATATTGATAGGTTTCATCGTAATTGTAGATATCTTAAAATGGTGGGTTTTAAAATATTTTTACATTTAATTTATTTGGTTAATTTTTTACTAAAAGTTTACTCTCATTCTCTATTTTTCTTTAACTATTGCCCAATTCGATTGTGCATATGAAAGACTGAGTTTTACATAACGTGAATGTACGTTTAGGTTAACATCAGTTTTATGTGTTTGAAATAGGTGTGAAAATGGGTGGAAATTAAGTAAAGTATTATTGTACGAGGGAAGAGTAAAAAGTCCGATACTTTTTTAATAAAATATTATTTTTATAATTAAAAATCGATTTATTTTTCAAGTCAGGCTTTTGGGCCCACAGCTTTGTGATTATTTGCCATGTTGTCTTATCTGTGGTCATTGGCTTCCAGTCCTTAATCCCGTTCTCCTTCAGATCCTCCATGACAGCCTCTCTCCATCGCTTCTTTGGTCTTCCTTGCCTTCTTTCACCTTATGGTCTTCCCCATGCAATCTTCTTCACCACTCTATTTTCTCAAATTCTCTCTATGTGGCCCAGCCACTGCAGTCTTCTCGATTTTACTATCGTGTTTATACTTGGATCTTTGAAAATATCATTAATTTTCATTTATTCTCATTTCTCATTTATTATTTATGCTTGGATAGAGAACTAATTCGAAGTACATAATATTCTCCTGTGATTGAGTTTCCTTTTTTTTTTTAACGAACGACGAATCCTAGGAAATAATAGCCATGAGCTTTTCGGTCGATGGAAACATCTTTACCTTCTTTGGGTACGGTCGTCGGAGACTCACTGTTTTGACTGTTGGTAGGAAGCGAACAAACGCAGCACCCATCATGCTGATAGCTCAAATGTTCATGTAAGATGTTTCGAATGTATTACACAGTAAACAATTTTCCATCATTGCGTCAAAAAAAGTCTGTGTTTAATATTTAACACTAGTAATTTTTTGTGTTAAATATTTGATTTGATTTGACACAATACAATTGTGTTGTTCGTTTGGTTTATTTTTTAACATAAAAAAGTGTTATTTCGATCAATAGTAACACTTTAAATGTGTCACTATAAAATGAACACAAAATTGTGTTGATTTTACACTAGTCATATGTTGAAGACTCCCTCCCACCAATTGTTTTTACGCATGAAGCACGCGTTATCTTCATTGCATAAAATATATGTGATTACATGTTCATCGTGCACGGTATAAATATTATAAATTATAAATTATATTAAACTATCAATAATAATCGAAACGCGACAAGTATTTAAACTAAATTTAAATATATAGCAATAAAGTGAGGTTATACATCATTTTATTCTGAAGGTGGGATTTTTTTAACATTTAATTGTGTACATTTTTAACATTTAAATATGTCAAAATTTGTATGCTTGATCATAGAGTATTTTAACACATATTTGTGCTACTTTTAACATTAATTTGTGTTACGTGGTTGACAAAAAGCGTTTTTGTTAAAACGATACAAAAATTTGTATTTATCGTTTGTTTACACGCGATTTGTGTTAAAATTGATGCAACATTTTTTACTGGGTAGTTCGAGGTATATTATCTAAACCATCTCTATAATCTTCACTCTACGGTCGGCCAATATAATATAATGGATTCAATTTCCTCAGTAGTAGTAGGTTCAAGTTGTCGCCAAACCAAGTAGTTTGGTTTGGCGACATCGTAACTCAGTAAGCAATTTATGAACCATGAAATATAAGGTAGCAGAGTCCCTATAATGCTTTTCCAACTTTTCTAACAAAAATTAGTTTTTAACCAACAGACGATGATTAAAAGGCGTTTTTTTATGATAGTAAAAATATTGAACTTTTCTGCTTTCGAAAAGTGTCCAAACTAAATATCAAATCGGCTTCATATCAAATTCATGGAACGTTACTAGAAAAGAAGCTACTTTAGACCTTTACGGTCGCATCGCGATCTATCCGCAAGGTTAAAACCCAGGCTCATAAAAATATATGGCATGTATACGAATAATGTTTTAATAGGAGTCGTATACCAACATTTGAAGTGGACAAGTATAGACTTTAAAACTGAATCGTCTAAGATAACGTAGCCCACATATAGTGTTATATATTATGAAGCATTAGCTTCGCACAGAATGATAATTTCCTACAAACAATTTTATATATAATTAAACTATTTACTTATTGTAAGTAAATTACTGATGATAAATATATTGGGAAGTTAAAAATAAGTTGTTCAAAGTGAATGTAATTGAATTAAAACGTAGAATTTACTGTTTGAAAGGAAGGCGTTTTTCCCCCGCGACAACGCCAAATTCTATAAAATTAATAAACAATGACTGGGGGGTATTTTACCTAATCCACCATATTTACCAGACCAGACACATTCGGATTATCATTTATATTGATATTGCAGGAATTTCAGAAAGAGAAAATATTCATTGATAAGGAGCGTTGTAAAAGACAATCGGAATGGGTTTTTACCGATAAGCTTTACTCGTGTTTCAATCATGGCATAATGAAGTTAGTAAAAATATAGCATAAGGTTGTATAATGACAATGTATTATTTTTTGTCAAGTCAATGCATTAAAAACAGTTATGATTTTTATGATTAAAAGCAAATTTAGATTGTAAAAGAAAATAATCATAACAATATTTCGTATTGATTTAATCCTTTGTCGTATTTTTTTATATATTTTTTTCATTTCTATAATTCAGAACTCGTAAATAAGCGGTGGCGTAAAAGCAATATTTCCGAAACCCGCGCCTGTAAAAGTTAAATTGGGTAAAGATATGTCGAAAACATACGGCCATTTGGTGTTTATTGTCTCATTCAGTACTGTAGACACTACAAATTCTATCTGCATTGTTTTGTAGTGAATGTCCTTGTAACGATTTCATTTAATTCGAATTTTCCAGAATACGAAATAGTCGGGACGAGTCACTTCGATCTAGTAAGATTAATCGACGAATTATTTTAATCCTTCCATTATTATTATTATTATTATCAGGAACCGATCTTTTCGGATAATCACTTTTTTATCCGTCTGAATTATCTGAATAAATTAAAAACTGGTATTCGTCTTAGGTATTATCTTCGTATATTAACTTCATGTTCCGTATGTGTTAGTTCGAGATGTTTATTATCTCAACAATCTCTATAATCTCCACTCTATAGTCGGCCAATATAATATCATGGAATCAAGTTCCTCAGTAGTAACTTCAACGGGACATCTTTGCTTTGGCGATATCGAAATTCAGTAAGCAATGTACGAACAATGAAATATCAGGAAGCAAAGGCCCCATAATACTTTTCCAACTTTTTCAACAAAAATTAGCTTTTAATCAACACACAATTCACACGATACAAATTCGAATTTTTTCTATGATAGCAAAAATATAGAACTTTTCTGTTTTCGAAGAGTGTCCAAACAAAACTAAATATCAAATCGGCTTCATATTAAATTCATGGAACGTTACTAGAAAATAAGCTACTTTAAAAATGCAATCACCTTTACGATCGCATCGCCATCTATCCGCAAAGCTAAATGAACCACCCAGGCCCATAAAAATATAGGAATGAATGAATGATGCTTTATTGTCTAACAAGCGACTGCCCAATTAAAAGACAATTCAAAACACAAATAGATATACCAAAAATAATTTAAACTTAACCTAACAATGGTACAAAAATATTTATATAAAAATTAAAAATTAATTTTAAGATCATTACAAGAATTCTTTCCAAAACATCGCACGAGCCTTCAGCACTCTCTCAAAAACTGATATATACTGAGTAAACGCACAGAAACGTTCCCGCCATTGCAATAACTAAGTTGAGTATATTGTTTTGTATATTAAATATGTAATTGTATTGGTGAATATCAAAAAATGCCTGAAAGCCGTGCAGTGCTCGCAGAAATTGATTAGATATTTGATAGTCAACAGGGCTTTGCATGGCATGGCATATAATGAAGAGATTCGAAGGTATCAAAAATGAGTTTCTATTGGTGAATATTTGATATTGGAGGAATATAAATAGAAAAAATAAAGATTATCGTCAGACTTATGAGTATTTTGCAACCAACAATGTCGACACTTGGGAACAACTCCTCCAAGATAGACATGTCAAGCTTCGACGGTTACAAAGATGACTTCCCTCTGCACGGAACGCAATACCACATCTTCTTATTTTGTAAGCAGTCTTTAAAATCTGTCGCTGTTAGTTGGGCACAACTTGAATGGAACCAACCACCGCAGCAACTCGAACAACCAATTCTGTATGTTGTCTTACCAATAGTTGTATTGCAGTCGCGACACAACCTGCGAGCCATAACGACAACCATAAAATTATTAAGGGACCGTTATACCCGTTGAAAAGTCGAAACCTCCCCGACTAATAGGAAGTCACAAAACAAAATAAGTCAAATTCCGATCAGTCGCTGTATGTCGAGAAATAGAAATAGAATATATTGAATATACTTGATTACGCAAGTGTCACTGCAGCATTTATATCCATACACAGTTCAATAAAACATATATATGTCCAAATTCGCAATAGGCTTAAAGGAGATTTTTCGTCGCACCGAAAACCGGGAAAAACGATCTTGTCGCGAGCACCGAAACCGAGCGTGACCTTCCAAAACCGTAGCATTGAGCCGACATATATACCAATAATGTTTTAATAGGACTCGTATACCAAAATTTAAAGTGAATAAGTATGAATTTTAAAATTGAATCATCTAAGATAAGGTCTATATAAGATAAGGTCTCATCTAAGATAAGGCCATATGTAATGTTATATATTATGAAGCTTTAGCATCAGACAGAATGATTAATTCAACTGTATTTTGATCCCAGATTCACAAATTAATTATATTTTTGAAATTAAAAAGCCTTCGGAATTTATTACGGAATACTTTCCTACAAACCATTTTATATATAATTAAACCATTTACTTATTGTAAGTAAATTACTGAGCCTGAATATATTGAGAAGATAAAAACAAGTTGATCAAAGTGAATGTAATTGAGTCAAGAAGTATGCACAGAAAACGTGTACAATTTATTATTCGAAAGGTTGGTGTTTTTCCCCACGTCAACGCCAAACTCTATAAAATTGATAAGCACTGACTTGGGATATTTGACCTAATCCTCCATATTTACCAGACCTGACACCTTCTGATTATCAGTTATATTGGTATTGCGGGAATTTCAAAAAGAGAAATATTCACTGATAAGAGGCATTGTAAAACACATCCGGAGTGGGTTTTTACCGATAAGCCTCGTATTTCAATCATGGCATAATGAAGTTAATAAAAAGATGGCATCGGGTTGTATAATGACAATTATAAAAGTTATGATTTTTGTGGTTAAAAGCAAATCCAGATTACAACAGAAAATAATCATAATATTTCGTATTCATTTAAACCTCTGTCCTATTTTTTTTCATATTCATAATTCACAAATGGTAAATAAGCGGTGACTTAAAAGCAATATTTCCGAAACCACGCGGTAGTAACAGTTAAATTGGGTAAAGATATGTCAAAAACATTCGGCCATTTGGTCTTTGTTGGCTGATTCTCATAAAACTGGGAAAAGTATTTTATTTTCACTAAAAAGACTCATCAACATTAATAACTATTTACACAAATTCAGAGACCAGCATAGAAAACAAAAATTAAAAAAAAAACAATTATAAGATAAAAGAAACGGGTTTAACTGTGGTATCCATAACTACCCTACTTAACTAGGCATATAAAGTAAAAGGTTCAATTTTAAACAAACATTCTCATAGTATTAGGGCTCTTGTCTAGCGTACAAAGAAAATTTAAATAAATAATCTTAAATCAGCCTAAATTAATTTAAATGAAACCAAATTATATAGCGTTATTAAACGAAGGTAGATATGAGCAATCGTATTAGACATGCGTAGATTTGAGTAATCATTGATGAATATTAATGAAAATAATAATAAAGTAATATCTAGCGTTGTCCTTTTGTGATGCTGTTCGGCTATCCAGCCTCTTGATTGTCCAGTTACCCAGATGGTTGATTACTGAACAGTTTAGTATTCAAAATGCTTGGATCCTAAAAGTCTGGAGCCTACAATGACCGGGGTCCAAGGAGTCTGTAGTCCGGAATGCTCATGGACTAAGATGACTATAGGTTAAGATGACTGGATTCCAAAGTGGTCATGTCACAAGATTACCGAAGAAAACCCTCTACAAAAATACAAAAAGAATAAGCCTGGGTAGGGCTTGGCCAGCTATTCAACATACCTGAAATGGAGGGATTACTCAAGCACTATCAACGGCATCACCTTCTAGATCGCTTTCCATCCTGTCGGCGTATGTTCAACTCAAGGCGGGATGTTTGACCACCTCGAGACTCGTCCCGGAGTATACAGATACGCTCAGAAGTAAGACCCGCGCCAAGCAATATTACCTGTAGCAGCCGATAATTTGTAAACGCGACAGTATTATTATAATATTTAACCAGGATGTTAAATATGTTAGTTGCTTGTTTGTGAATGATCTAGTAGAGCAAAACAGTTTTGACATTTTCTGAAAAATTGATAAAACTGAAGTTTGAGCTATTATAAAGTATTTTTTTTTGAAGGATTCAGGTTTTGCAACAGCAACTGCAGGAACTCTTTCCACATAATTCTTCTTCTCAAATATCAAGAAATGGCTTGTGGATAAAAGTTTAACTTCAAATGATGAGATCAAAACAAAGACAATAGCTTGTTTTACAAATTGCGTTATACTGAGAGTGTTAAAACTTCATTGGTCTAAATGTACTGAATTGTAAGATGAAAATCTTGTTTTCTTTGTCAGGCCGGCAACTTTTTAAACAACCATTGTATCATTGGTGAGTTACTCTATCGAGGTTTTTTAACGAGAGCCGTAAACAGTCAGCTCGTTTTTAGGCAATTTGTCTACATGTTTTTTACATCATACATCAATTGTTTAAACATGTAGTTTAAATTAAACTCGGAAGAGATTTATCATTAAACCTCAAATCACTTTTTTTAAACTTCTCGACGTACCTTTCACTAACCATGTTAGCATCATCAGGAGATCATTCAATCTAATTATAAAATTAAACTGTCAATGTGTCCGAAGTGAATGGTTATAATAAGAATATTGTAGATATATTAATTAGAACACATAAGTTTAGACAATTATTGAAAGAATTTTCGACTTTTCAAAAGAATCAGAACAAAAATAAATTCATGATAATACCGTTTGATGCCCAATTAACACGAAGGCTAGACAAGATTTTGAAAAAAGTGGACATTAAGGACTATATAATAAATTAAGAGAAGTCCTGGATAAGCCAAAGGACAAACTAGATCAACATGAAAAATCGAAGAATTTATGAAATTAGTTGTTAATATTGTGATCGAAGGTATATTGGGCAAACTAAAACATCAATACTAACCACGTATGAAGAACACATACTCCACATTAGATATGGCAGACATGATGAAGAGATATTTAAAGGCGAAAAGCCATTTGTGAAATTTTGCTTACCAGACCGAAAAGTAAAGGTTTTGTTGCATCGAGTTGTGACAGGTGATGAAAAGTGTACCTCTTTTGATAATCCAAAGGGCAAAAAATTATGGATAAACCCAGACCAGCCTTCAACATCACAACAAGGGTGCAATATACATGGAAAGATGGTTTTGCTGTATAATTGGTAGGATTGTAGGGGAGCTGTGTATTACGAACTGCTGAAACCTGGTGAAACGATTACTAACGATCGATATCGACAACAATTAATAACTTTGAACATTAAAGGAAAAACGACCAGAATACGCCCAGAGACACGATAAAATCATTTTTCAGCATGATAATGCTCTACCCAATGTTGTAAAATGTGTAAAAAATATTTGGACCACATTAAATGGGACTTCTTACCGCACCCGCCATATTCACCGGAGTTAGTCCTTTCGGACTACCACTTATTTCGATCGATGTAGCACGGACTTTCAGAACAATACTTACATTCTTACGAAGAAGTAAAAATTTGGCTTGATGAATGGTTGGCATCAAAAAACCAAAAGTTCTTTTGGCGCATAATCCATTCTTTGACAGAAAGATGGGAAAAAATAATAACTAACCATTGCCAATACTTTGATTATTAAGGTAATTTGCATTGTTTTGGAAATAAACACTCAAATTTTGCAAAAATCGACATTATTAACCGAAACACCTAATTAGATCACAGTTTAGTTTAAGAATGAGATTGGATCATCTCTTGATAATTTTAACATGATGAGTGTAACGCGCGTCGACAAATTTAAAATAGTAATTTAGTGTTTAGGCACAAGAGTTTAGTGTTTCACAGTGAAGGTTCCAATAGAAGCATTGATATAATTTAAAAGTAATACATGTAGAGATAATTATTACTGTTTTTATTTTTCAATAATTAATATTAATAATCACTTAATTTTAATTCAATGTAATAATTAGCGGTGTGGGTATAGAATCTAATGAAACGGTCCAAAAGTATAACGGCTCAGGCGGTGGCGGATTCGATTCTCGTTCACGATATAAATGTTTGTACTTTGTCTAAATTTTTGTGAATCTTTTTAGACAAGAAAGTAAAAATCGAGTAGAACTCGCCTCTCAATTACGCCATTTCGAGGTTGGATAAAGCCGGATGCCTTTTGTTTAGTTGCTTTTGGTCGCTCGTCAGTCGGTAGGCTTCCGACAAGGGTTGATAACCCATTGGATGGTGCTAGACGGGATTAATCGATGGCTCATGATTGTAGCTCGAAGCTCTTAGTTTCTAAATAGTAGCCTATAAAATTCCAGAGGTTAAAACCTTCGTGACCCAGTATTGAACGTGGTCTCACAGTATTGAACATTGTTCGATCTGCTATTTAAGCATGAGTAATAATATTGAAATTAACTTGTTTAAATATTGACCTTTTTAACATGAAAAGTGTATATTATATGCACAAATTGTAATACCAACAATTTCATAGTATTAAAAATTAAAAAATCGAAGGTTTCTCCTAAATATTTAAATTTATTTTCCTATTCAGAATAATAATTTGTCTTTTAACAAGGTTACGTTATATAGATTATTAATGTTGTTTACCTGTCTTAAGTACGAGTTTATCTTTAAACATTATATTGCACAATGCAGGTACGCCGACATTTTGGAGGTGAGATATTTTTAATTTCACTGGAATAACAATCTTATTGAATGGTTTGATTTATGATATTTTTGAAATATCATGAGGTAAAACTTGTAAGACATAAACATTATATGGGAAGGTCATTTACTCTTTCATTAACAAACTACTAATTAATATATATTTTAATTGTTTATTTTTATAATGTACAAGGAGACTTCACGAACTATTGTTAATTCCATAGAAAGAAATGTAATTCTGAATATAGTGAACAGAATAAAACGCATAACACTAGATTGAAAGAGAGGAATTATCACAATATATAAGGCGTTGTACATTAAGAGTATCATAACTTTAAAATGAGGCACAATGATAACTACAAGTGATATGAAGGTTGCTATTTATGTATCCGGAATATTTAATAAAAACAACTATTTAACATTGAAAATGGTTTTTTTTTCAAGTATTCTCCTCGATAATCGATACACGTTTGCATACGTTTGAACCAATTTTCATAGCACTTTCTCAATTCCGATTGAGGTATCTCCAAAATATGTATTTTGAATGAATCAACCGCAGGACTATACGGCGGATGATCCATCAATTCGATGTATTGACCTGTCAAATATTGAGTTGTTCGGTCCGATATGTGAGATATCGCGTTGTCATGGTGAAGAATGTCCTGTGTGGCTGCTTGTGTTTTCTTATTACTTCAAAGACTTCTGAAGTAATAGGAAAATCATCGCGGAGAATATTTTGAAAGACAATAAAACCGTTTCCGATAAATATTTGTTTTTATCTATTGTTCCGGATACATAAATAGCAATCCTCGTATGTAAAGTGATGGAAAAAATCAGTCATTAAATTCCTCTTTCAGCATCGTTTAATTTTATAGCTGCGATAGTAAATAAAAAACAGAAAATGGTCACAAAATCAAGCTGTGTGAATAAGGTGGATGGTTATGTTCACAAAACAATTTAGAGCTGAAAACTCACGAATGATTTGATGATTATTTCTTGATCCCATTACACCGCTATATGTACAAAATTTGACAAGCTTTCCACAACACTTAATTTCATCAACGAATCGTACTAAAAGAATCATGTATTATTTTCAAGAAAATCTTGGACGCTTAGCTATTTCTGGTTATTGGTTAACAAAGTAAATCAGAATAAAACAGTATCAGACCTTACGAGATATTGACCGTTTCTAAGATTTTTGCGAAATTGAACTTCGGGCGGCTGTTTTTTGGGTCGTTTGCAATCGCCATCAACAAAACGGATTATTAATTTATGTACAGGATAGGCAGTCAATCACCTTCATTGATTTGTCATCTAAACTTTTTTTAACTGTAAAGATTTGTTTTCAGTTTCATATACAGGGTGTAGCGGAGAGTACTTTCATACATTTTATCAACGATTCTTCACGTCATTTTAACGAAAAAAGTTCCTTATAACAAGGGTGAAAAGCCTAAGAGTTCTTGAAAGAAATTACAAATTACTAAATCATTAATCCAAAACCTATGTTTTACTTAAAAAAGTGTAAATAAACTAATGAACATTGTTAAAACAATTTTATAAAAATTAAGAATCATGTCATACCAACATCGAAAACGATGATATTTGAACATTGCGACAAAAATTATTTCAGTGTAGGTCAGTGCTTACATTGTAAAACAAAAACTATATTTTGTATTTGTGTATAAATAATTTTTGTTGTTGTATTATATCAATCGTCAATATCATATAATTGTATTTTATAAATCGATGAAGCTTCTTTCATCATGAATGGGATGCTGAACACTTTGAATAGTTAATTTAAGAAATCAATTGATCATGTGTTTCATAATGCAACGTAGATCGTTTAAAATGTGTGAAAAATTAGTGCTGGTAATTTCAACTTTGACATTAAACTACAATAATGCGTAAGTTTTCCTTTTTTTTTGTAACAAAACAAATCAAATTTATATTGAAACGTCTGGAATAAATGGCTACAAAAATATTTTATTATTTGTTCAAGAGTCCAATGCAACAAAACCTGAATTCTTTCGATCGAAATAGTCACGATAATCGAAATATTGAAAGCGATTACTTTGCCAATTATTAAGAAAATTTCGGATCTTTTATGAAAAATTTTGACCAGTTTTCCACATAAATCATTGTATTTTGGATACATATTTTTAGGAAACTTTTTGTTCAAAAAAAATGTAAAAACTTGTTAATTGTTTAAATTCTAAAGTACTTTCCCTTAGACCCCGTGTAATCTAATACTGACTTAATCGTTATACCATTGCGGTTTTCCAGTGATGGTTATGAAACAATTGTTGTATTTAATCCATATAAAAAATTCTCTACATCAATACTTTAATGTTTTAAATATTCATTAAACCTAGATGGCGCGGTTGGCATCATGTCTGCGGTAAAAGTTCCGTTTCGTTTTAAACAACCTGTTTATTCTGCTTTTATATTTTATATGAAATAGCATTTCCCTAACAAGCACGGGGGAAAATAGAAGCAACGAAATGCACCAACAAAAGAAGTGAAATAATTTATACGATAAAATAGAAATGTATTCATATATTCCCTATCTTTAACGTAAATTGTTCGTATACCGGCGGCAAATACCAGTTTTCTATCGACATCTCTCTTTGGTCGTATATTACGCTTGGATACAATTGTGGGAAAAACGATATATCATCTAAGTCTGGGAAATTCTTTACGCTGTTGATTTACGTTGTATGACAAAACAATAAGTGTTTTTAAATATTAAAATAATGTTAATGGGAGAAAAAATTCTAATAAATAATTATAATTCTACGTCAGTGATCAACTGTTTTTTTTAACATATTAATTACACAATATTATGTAGATAATATATATGCATTAGATTAATGAATTAACAGTTGGTATTTAGCTGTGTTAAAAATCTCATTTTAGATATTCCTGAAAAATATTAGATGGTACTAAATAATTGTTACGAAATTAATTGTATTGTGATTCAGTAACAATATTGTGTTGTACGAGAGTAGAATGAAAACTTGGCAGAGATCAAATATATATATATATATATATATATATATATATATATATATATATATATATATATATATATATATATATATATATATTAATAGGAAATCGATGTTCTTTTCACCGTACACTCCTTTGAGCTCGATAAACTTCGACCAACGTTTTTCCAACTTTCTTATGTCTTCTAAAAAGTAGGACTTATCGAATTCTGAAAATAGTAAATAGAATAGAAAAATAGCTCTGTTTCGACTATGATCTGTTCATTTGATGTGATTTTTTTTTCCAGCTAGCCATTCCTTCATGTTTGGAAAGAGAAAGAAATCGTACTGAGCCAAGTTCGAAGAATACGGTGAATGTTGCATCAATTCGTGGCGCTAATTGATTAATTTCCCTGTTGTTATTACGGACGAATGAATGAAGTGCTAAAAAAGCACTAATAATGCAGCATAAAACTACATTTTTCTCTTTTCCAAATAATCAAAAAGGATAATGCTTTGTGATTCCCAGAAAACAGGAGCCATGAACTTTCCACCCAATTGAAGCGTCTTTGTCTTCTTAGCGGCAGTTCGTCAATTTTTTGGATAGGTCTTCATTTCTGTTGTAAAGTGAATACAAGCTTCATCAACAATAACGACTCGCTGCAGAAATTTCTTCGGATTACGTTTATACATGTCTAAACACTACTATGAAGTGATCACTCCATTCCGTTTTTGATCAGTAGTGATCAAACGCGACACCCATCTCGCTGATAGCTTTCTCATGCACAGATATTCATCTAGGGTGTTACGGCCATGATGACCACCTAAAGACTTCTTTCAAGAAGTTTTGATTTTGTTTAGGTTGTCAGGTGGTGTTTTTTTTAAAGATCAAGAGATCTTTAAAATAAAATTTCATTGCACGTTCAATTCAATTCTAGCTTGGCATCATTCTAAGCGAGCATCTTGTGGTGCGCTATAAGAGGAAGCATCCAGTAAGGACGATAAACACGCATTTCGATCGCAAGTAAATGTCGATTAATAATCATCAGCTAAACAGTCCTACAACAAAAGCTTCACTGTCAGAATACTGCGTGGTTTTGCATGGCAATAAGCCTAATATGTCATTCGTCACGTCCTTGAATACTCTTAAGACGACTGGCTAACTATAATCTCCAAACCATCTCATCCATACCCTCATATCGGAATATGCAACAATATACAATTGTTTCACTATTTCACGGAAAATTAAATCTGTTTATTTTAATACCAATAGCTCATCCCTTTTCAAATTCGGATAATTATGTGAAACTACGTGATATACAAACGTATGGCACTTAAGCAAAATTTAACAAAACCATAAGAATACTGCTCAGCTTAGAGTATATGAAAAATACCTCATAATGTGACTAAAATAACATTTTTTAAACTCTTTACTTTGTCATATATTTTGCAGTCGTATACAAAAACATGAAACTTCAAAATATACTAGACAGAGAGAATATTTTTATTTTATTACTGCCAATGTAGTAATTTACATTAACACTGGGTGATTGACACTTTTTTGCTTCCAGTATCTTCTTCTTTTTCATATTCTTCTTTACAGAAGAGTCTTGACCTATGAAAACTCATTGCATTTGTGTCATTTTCAGACTACTTCTCGCCAGCATGCTTTATTTCTGACTTCCTTGGTTTCATATTGGAGAGATGAACCAGTAAGGTCTTTAATTTGACTTGTCTATGTTTTTGGAGGTCTGCCGGGTAACCTAGAACCCTCCATCCATCCCTGTACCATAATTTTTTTTAAGTTATTGCCATCCCTGCGTTCAATGTGGCCAAAAAATCTTAGAATTCGCAATTAGAATAATTTACAATAGCCTTGTGATAAATATTTCTTGAATAACGATGCGTTTGTTCCTTTGGCCCGTCTCCAGCACCAAAGTTTGTTTTTTATTGATCCATGTTTCAGCGGGATATAGCAATACTGGACAAACTATGGTTTTTACTGTTCTTTTTGTGTTATGTGTCCCTATTCCTCCGGTGTTCTGATGTCCCTATCTCTCCGGATCTTCTGCAAAGTTATTTTAGAACAAAACTAATACCGCAGTTAGATAGAGTGAAAAATACGCTTTAAAATGATATTCAAAGTGAATTAATACAAATTTATTTGAAAATACAGCATATAAAATTAAAACAAAAAAAACCGTAATAACTTTATTAGCAACCTAAAAAGGTATACAACTTTGCTTCCGGCGTTTTCCTTTAGATGGCGTTAGCGGTAAGTAGTCGTCGAAATAAATATATCATAGACGGCATGATCACATGCCTTTGGGCATCTTGTAAACATAACCCCATAGCACCGGTAGTCGATTTGAATTATTCGCGATTAAAAATGTTGATGAGCCAAATTCTCGTTATTTGCGGGCGGTGTTAATTTATTTTTTTAATATGAATAAATCTGCAGCTGAGGCTCATCGAATGCTCTCAGACACTTATGGTGAGGTCGCTAGGAGTGAAATAACGTGTCGTAATTGGTTTCAATGCTTCAAGAGCGGTGATTTTTACGTCGAAGACCGGCATAGTGGTGGAAGAGCGAAAGTTTTTGAAGATGACGAATTAGAGACATTGCTTAATAAAGACGTCGTGCTCAAGTCAAGAAGAGTTGACAAGATCATTGGGAGTGATTCAACAAACAATTTCAAAACGCCTCAAAAATCTGGGAATGACCCAGAAGCAGGGATATTGGGTACCATACGAGTTGAAACGGAGATATGTTGAACGCCGTATGTTTGCTTGTGAACAGTTGCTTGAAAGACAAAAACGGAAGGGATTTCTGCATCGCATTGTGACTGGGGATGAAAAATGGGTTTATTATGATAACCTCAAGCGTCGAAAATCATGGGGATATCTCGGCCACGCTTCCACGCCGACGGCCAAACCGAATATTCACGGCTCCAACGTCATGCTCTGTATTTGGTGGGACCAGCTCGGTGTAGTAAATTATGAGCTGTTAAAACCATCTGAAACAATCACTGGGATCGTTATCGAATGCAATTAATGCGTTTGAGCCGATCATTGAAATACAAACGGCCGCAATACAGCGAAAGACACGATAAAGTGATTTTGCAGCATGATAATGCTCGGCCTCATGTTGCGAAAGTGGTCAAAACATATTTGGAAACGTTGAAATGGGAAGTCCTACCTCACCCGCCGTATTCTCCAGACATTGCACCTTCTGACTATCACCTGTTTCGATCGATGGCACACGGCCTGGCTGACCAGCACTTCCGGTCTTATAAAGAAGTCAAAAATCGGGTCGATTCATGGATCGCTGCCAAACATGAGCATTTTGTTAACGCGGGATTTGCTTGAAAGCGAATGTTGCTTGAAAGATGGGAGAAAGTAGTGCCCAACGATGGATAATAGTTTGAATCGTAAATATATAACCAGTTTTTACAATAAAGCCTTGAATTTTGAAAAAAAACCGATGGGAGCAAAGTTGTGTACATTTTAGGGTCGGTTCTACAATGTAAGAATATATCAGGTATACTTGGAATAAAATTTGAAACACCGGGTGGGCGTTTACGGGCGTTTTAAATTTTATTCCAAGTATAGCTTATACCTGGTATATTCTTGCAATGTAGAACCGGCCTTTAATAACAGAAAATTGTTATATACTCAACTGGTAATAAATTAATCCTATTTTATTCTCATCTTCATTTAAATACCAAAAATGGTTCTCACATATAAGAGGACAATTAAAATATATCTCAAAATATTGCCTTGAATATTGTTATAAATATTTTATTGTGTTTATCGATGATTAGTACACATAAACTGCAACCAGCTTATTGCAAAAAAATATTGACAAAAAAACATGACACATTTTGTTTTGTTAAGTGCAGATAAGAATAACACAGACGTTAACGTCTCCTTCTAGAGTTTAAAAAACTTGCATATATGCGATAATGTTTATCAGATTTTTCTGATCAGTCTTTTAGCAAACACAGCATAGTTTAGCTTAATTAACACAATCAGTTCAAACATTTGATTTGCAACTGCTTGTTAACAGGAATTCATTAGCAAGGTCCTTTGTGTATCAAGTACTTAATGTTCGGTATCGATGCAAAATTACACAGGTGATTAAAAAATAAATAATAGTATCTAATTATTTGCGCGGCACGAAATGTAATATTAGATACTCAACTTAATTCTGGGCCCCTATATATCATCGAATGCAAAACCTATTTGAATCAGAATTCTTCCCCGCCGTATAATTATTTTAAACCGCTATCTTTTAGCTTCAGAACGAGATGAAATATTCGAGCGCTCACTGAGAAGATAACCTCAAAAATCAGTTGTAGATGGAGTGTCAGAACATGGTTTGTTGGCTGGACAACATGGATTTCATGGCTTTGGGAGATAATTCTTTTTCGTACAGTCCTTAGTAGAAGTACGTTCTAGAAATTCTGAACAAGAAATGTTGACATAAATGATGCAGAACATTTGAAATAGCCAAAAAAGGAGAGGATGAAAAATTGGAAGCACTACTGGAAGAATATTCTTGTCGTACACTGCTAGAGGTCGGATAGGAACTCAGTGTAACACCGTAAGCCATTGCTAAACGTTTTCTTAAACGTTTGTAAAAAACAGGCTAGGGAAAATTCAAAAGGAGAGTCGTCGGGTCCCCTATGGACTTTAGATTTAAGAAAAAGAACTTCCTGGATACGATTGTGTCCTGTGACGAAAAGTGGGTCATCTATAATAATCAAAAGAGGTGAAAATTATGTGTTAATCGTGGTGAGTCATCAAAAGATATCAAAAAATATCGCCGAAAAAAGGGAGGTCATTTTGTTTCAGGACAACGCACGACCACATAGAGTAAAAACGACTTTGGGAACGATTATCGAGTTGGGCTGGGTGATTTTATCATATCCGCTGTATGATCCAGAATTGCAACATTATTTGATTGATAGCACCTTAATATCTCATCAGGAAGTCGAAAAAACATCAATAACTATCGCATATACTTTTTTTCATAAATAAATGGGGAAAGTAGTCAAAAATGGACGAGAATTAAGTTGAGGACCTAACATAATGTTTAATTTAAATATACTAAGTGAAGTAAATGATGGTGATAATTTAATCTGGAACCAAGTTTACCACTGAATTAATTCATTCAGAGCTGAATGAAGATAAGTAAATACAGCGTTTCTTCATGCAATGGCGTGCGCAATTTATGAAAACATTTATATCGCCAAAATGTTTATAAATTAATGTTTGTGAGTACATTGAATTATTTCGTTTTCTTTTTATGGTGTATGGTAAACAAGTAACAGTATGAAGTAAATACAGCGATGAAGCTAAAATTAGTATTCATTTGTTTTTCTACAGAACGAGTCAGTAGTGTACGATTTTGACTAAACTCACTGATAAACTCTGCCTTTGCCCAAGCTCGGACACAAATCCGATCCCTACTTATTAAACAATGTACAATTCAAAAAGTCGTACCTAATAATAATAATATTAATAAGTGGTAATAATCTTATTTCGGTATTTTGAAAAATATTTTAAAACTAAATATTAGCATTCAGGTGGAATATTGCGCTACTGTATGACAAGATATCCTCGCATAAGAGCATTCATATTTCACCATTTTTTTCGAAACCGTCAAAAGGTTATTTAAATGTATTTTGAATATCAAGGATATTACCGGGTGATATATAAATATTTCGAAATTTCTTCAGAGTACACTCCAGAAAGCTAGACGATCATCAATTTTTGGATTAAAAAGTTATGATCAATTCTTCCATCCTATTAACGTATTTGGTATAATTAATTTATGTTTCCTTATTTTCTTACTGGCAATTAATCCAATATTCGTGAGATTTAGGTCGTCATACTGAATAAGGTCTAAAACAGAAATAAAATTGAATTATTATTCTTTTCTGTGAATATTGTGTTGTTGCAAAGAAAGCTTATTTCAAATAAATAAACGTGTTAATAAAAAAATTCTTATAATTTTCGTTTCTTATTAGAGCTTATCTCTTATTAGAATATATTTTTGTAAATACCGATATAAATGAGGAGATGTAATGGAATCCTTTAGTTAACCGCATAATTCAAAGAATGTCACGTTGTTTGTATTAGTATTCTCATCATCGTTAATTTATCATAATCTGTTTACTGAAGAAATGCTTGACGTAAATGTAATTCAACATATAATATATTTTAAATATAATATTTCACTGAAACAAGAACTGTTGCATTGTACAGTATGTCGTACAGTACAGGGTATGTACACAGTGTGTCGAAAAAATAAAGGAATATTTTAAATAGAAAAACCAATTAATAATTTTCCCAAAATTATTTATTTATATTCTAAATACATCCCTTCCGCATCAATACACTCGTGGGCACGTTCAACCACCGCTAGCATAGATGTTTATACCGTTTTTTGAAATCGCCTCGATGACCCTCATAACGGCTTCTTTGACGTATGCAACACTGTCATAAAACGTCATACGGAGATAAATCAGCCGAATATGGAGGATGTTGAAGCATACAGACTTTCTCACCAAAAATTCGCGAACAGCGATGGTTCTGTGAGGTGGTGTATTAAATCATGTGACAAAATTTCGTGAATCATGTCTTTAACCATATTTAATCTCTCCGCTATCCATCTCACAGTCGAATTAGCATCGTAAGCGATCATTTTATATCCTTTTTCCAACAAATCATCATCATCATTTTGGCCGGCCTGGTTTTGGATCATCTTCCAAAGCTTCATAACCATCCTGGAATCGCTTTTTCCGCTCGAACACACGAGGTAACTTAATTGATACTAGACGATTCTTTAAAAACTTTTTGTTTTACAAAAGCTAAAACTATGTCTTAAGTCTACGAAATACAGATAAGAAGTGCCTTCTGAAATAAAAATATGATACTTATTGTATATTAAGGGCTAGCTATGGAATGGCCTTTTCATGGGAAAAATATTTATCTTTGACCCTTTGAAGTGGCATCGTCTATGTTCGTTATTGAACGTTTATCAGTAAATATAACTAGGACTAAAAAGCACATTAGTAAAAATAAATTGACAAAAAATAGTTGACATCTTTAAAGGTCTATTGGTTAATATAACAGAAACATCTATCTGGGGGTAACTCACGTGTATGTGATAAGCAATCATCTCCACAAACTTTTTTCATCAATTCAGATGTTTCTGTAAAAATGTTATCGAGCTTGAAACAAAATTTAATATTATCTCTTTGTTCCATGGTGTTTTTGTTACGAGGTAGCAAAAGGTACTCTAACTTTAAGCGCTATAACTCGACAATCCGTTGATCGATTCTAATGAAATTCTCGTTTTATAGACGAGATGTACAGCTTTCAGATTATGCAGAGTTTGTCTAATATGAATCGGGACCGAGGCCATAAAAACATTTGTTGACGAAATATGTAAAGTAACTTAATAACTTTCAAAAAATATGAGCCTCCTGCATCAATACACAGCTGCCAGCGGCAGAGTGAACAAGAAAAAATCTGGGGGAGCAACATCTGGACTATAAGGTGATCGGGGAGGCGTTGCCACGTTGTGTTTGGCCAGTGTAGCCCTCACAATTAGCGACGGGTGACTAGGTGCGTTGTCATGATGTGCATTCCGAAATCGGCTATCTCTCTTCAGACACGGTGGACTTTCATCCTCAAACGTTCGAGCATTTCTGCGTAAAATTTGCGGTTCACTGTTTGGCCAACGAGCACAAACTCCTTGTGGCCCACACCTTTTGCATCAAAGAAGACAATATGCATCGGTTTCACTTTTGACTTGCTCATGCGACCTTTTTTTGGTCGACGTGATGCGTTTGTGTGCCACTCAGAACTTTGCCTTTTGGTCTCCGGATCGTACTCGAAGATCCAAGTTTTGACACCGGTTATTACTCTATACATTTGGATCGGTCTTCAAATATTCCAACAGTTCACGGCAAATCGTCACACGGTGTTCCTTCTGCTTGTCTGACAAAACTTTCGGCACTAGCTTCGCGCACACGTTTCAGATTTGCAAATCATTAGTTAGTTCATTTCTAGTTTCACAGTTCATTTCTATAAATTCAACTCCTTTACCATCAAACGAATACTTAACCAATAATCCGAGTTGAGAAAATCTCGCACTTTGCCCACATTGTCATCGGTTCGGGCCGAAATCGGACATTCAGCCCGTTGTTCGTCTTCAACGTTTTCCCGGCCTCTTTTGAATCTATTATACCACTCAAAAATACGTGTTCTGGATATGGTTTCGTCCTTGTAACCTTCACGGATCATGTGAAAAGTCTCCGAAGCGGATTTGTTCAATTTCACTTAAAATTTGATCACTTGAAAATTTGATTAAGAAATTTGATAAAATTTGAATCAATTGATTGATTGATTGATTTTTGGCACATCGCTCCTTGATATTTTCTTGTATCTTGACTCTTGACGCGAACTTAAAACACGCGTTCACTTCATGCACGATTTACGCAGTCCAAAGTTTCGGAGACAACTAAGCCTGGTTTCCTAGGTTACTTATCATCAGCCATCTCTGATATCACTTTTAAAATCACTGTCTACGCCTTCCCTTGACAGGAATAAATCAATTCCGATATTTATTGAACTAACCCGTTATATTATTTCAATGGATGGCTCTAGTAGTTTTCTTTAAATTTTAAAAGTTCTTTTATTTTTCCGACATACTGTGTATTTTTATATATGAGAGCTTCAACCTACAATTAAGGTTATGAAAAGCAATACTAATTTATTGAAGCAAAACTAATTTAAACAAAACTTGAGGATAGTTACCAAATGAATTACGCAGAAGCAGTTTAAAAAGAAGTCTACTGGGAATGGATTAATTGAGACATCCACTATGTCAGGAACTTTGTAGCCATATGAGAATAATTTGTAGCCATGACAACTTACTTGATACTAGACAATTCTTTTAAAAACTTTTATTTTTGCGAATGTTAGAACTAGGACTTAACTCTAGGTACCCCAAGTACAGATAAAATGTTTTTTCTAAAATAAAAATATGATGTTTAAATATACTAAGGGCTGAGTGTGGAATGGATCAGAACCTTTCGTGGGAAGGATATTCGGAAGTACTTAATGTGACAAAAATCATTTAGTTTCGATCCTTTCAAGTGGCGTCGTGTTAATTTTTGTTATTGAGTGTGGTGAGTCTGGTAAATATCAACCAGAAAAAATAATCTGAACTTAAAAGTACATTAGTGAAAATAAATTGTTGAAATCTTTATGAACTATATTGATAAATATGACAAAAAACACGTGTGTGAAATAACTCGGACGTTGACATGAAGCAAAATGACTTTCCTTCTTCCTTTGCCAGTATAATGCCGCTTTTCCTAGTGTCACTATGTCGAATAAGCTGCTGATTACGGTAACTAATGACAATTTGATCATATTGGAGCAATTCATAATGCACGTCTAGCTGATTACATTGTATACGCAGCAATATCTTTTTAATATTTTGTGTAAATATAACATAAAAAAGGTTTTGCAGCCGATGAAACCTAGGAGCCGAAAATTAAGTTGAAGACCTAATTTATGCATCGAATAGAGAAAACAATTTGATAGTTTTGTGGCCTTATAGTCTTCATCAGCCAGGTTGATATCGATATTCGAATATGGATACTGGAGACAAAACTAGAATGCAGGATCAATCCTATTTGAACTATGCGGGAAGTAAGGTCAGTCATATCGTATAGCCCTATCTATCGACGAATTGTTGGTCTGTTTGTCCCTCATCTGGGACTAAGATATAATTCGTAAGTCTACTGTAATTTCCATCGCCTTTCTGTATAAATTTATGTACAGGCCTTTCTGTACAGCTGTAGTTTCTGCCAACCTTCTAATGAAACATCGACATAAAACAAATAATATTTGTTTCTTTTTAGAGACTCCGAGATTACAATAAATTTACTTATAGTTTTTCTGGTGAAATTAACAAAGCTAATGTTACTATTTACAATAACATATTCAAAATAATTTTAAATCAAAGTAGCCAATTTTATTCTGTTATATTAACACATTTTTTAATAATATGCAAATATATATCTAATTTTAAACGTCACAACTATCTATTCATATGTTCATATTAATATTATGCTAATGTTACAAATAAACAATAGATTTACCTCACCACGTGGTTTCTTGTTTCAAAATAAACATACAAGGTAAATTTTCGAGTAGTATGCTAAAAGCAGGAATTAGTTAGCGTTGAACGTAACCCGGCATTATTTTTTTACAGTTCTATCCTAATTATTATTCTGGAAAAATTTAGTTAGTATTCAAATAAAACCGAAAATACTACGTGCTCATATGAAAAAATATATATGGTAAATCTTGCGTAATATCAGATTTGAAAATTAGACTGGAAAATTGCAAAAAATATTTAAATATTATGAAGTATCAAAATTTAAATGATAGTTTTATACAAACAAATTTTGCTTATTGATTCTAGTGAGGGGCTTCTAGTGATTTGAAAAAAAAACATGCTATTGAAATTTTATCTAATTCAAAATAAACTAATATATTTTTCCTCTTCAAATGTATATCCGCCTATTGCTTCATTTGCTCTAAAAATCACGCCTGCTTCCGCTGATAGAAAAGGGTGATTTTTTACAAACCGTGAATTTTCTCTCAAGTTAAATTATTCAGACAAAAAACTGTGCGTTCCGAAAAACATATCGCCGCTGTTGCTGGCAGTGTTGATGAAGATCCAAATTTATCAATTCGTTGGTGGGGATTGTTTGTGAGCGATAATTAATGATTATTTAATTCCGAATTTGAATGGCATTGATTTGAAGATGTGGTTCCAATAGGACGGGTTCACATGTCAAACAGCCTACCTAACAATCAATTTATTGAGGAAACAATTCGGTAAGAAAATTAATTCGAGGAACGGATCTGTTAATTAGCCACCAAGGCTATTTTCTTTAGATTATTATCTTTGGGATTATGTTAAATATTTTTTCTATGCCGATAAACCAGCCGATTCAAACATTGAATCTTATTTCACATAAAACAAATAGATTTAAATCTTCTAATTTGATTGTTGGTTTAATTGAATTTAAAGTTCGGACGCACTAAAAAAATCACCCTATACGAGGGTTGCTATTTATTGGCAAGGATTTTCTCTGCATCAGTTATAGTGGTAGCCTCCTCTTCAGCTAATAAAATATAAGCAGTGACACACCCCGAATGTTTTAAATATTCATGAAAATCTAATTGAAGCATTATTGGAAATGCAGGCATATGCAGATGTGCAAGTTGTTTGGGCTAAATATAATGATATTTCTTTACCTAAATCAGCTACAATATGTTATACAGCAGCACTTTTCTTTTAAAAGCAAGGTATGTATTTGAGGCAAATTTATATAAATGTTGGGTGGTATCCAAAGAAATTATCACGATTTTTTGGGAAATTAGATTTAGTAGAAATTGATGGAAAACTTTTAAAATTGTCAAGTGATATTTTCATTCCTTTAAGTGCTACTTCAATTCATGATATTTTTCTCGCTTTAGTCCTTAGGTGTTTTCAAGCGACAAAAATTTCTTTTTACAAAGCATACATAAGATTTTACAGAACATTTAGCCTTGAAAAAGATTTGTGCGCGTTGGATTCCGCATAGTTTGACAATCGCTCTAAAAAAGGCTCGTGTCGATTGGTGCAAATAAATGCTCAAATAAGACAATTGTGGTGCATCAAAAGCCATGAATAACATCTACTCTGACGAATCTTCGATATAGGCGTCTGAGCCCGAAAGTAAACATCAGTCAACTGTATGGGTCTTTCAAAATAAACCAAACATGTTAAGATGAATGTTTCCATTTTTCCACTGCTGGAAATACCACCAAAACCCAAGGTCTATCGCTTAACTAAGTATCCACAATATGCAGTGGAATTGTAGCTAATTGAGTTATTGTAAGAGCTAAGCCGCCACTACCGTTCAGAAGGTATACTCTTCCAACATTAATCTCACTCCACCAACAGAAAAATCCCCTACTTTCTTAAAAATGCAGCTATTCCAGTTATTTTTGGGGGAGAGGGTGTAGATTTGAGATGAGCATATGGATTACGTCAAGAAGCCAGAAAGTCTGAAATTAAGATAATTATGAAAAGTTATTAATTATGTTCATGAGCTATCTTAAATTAGAATTGGATCCCGGATTTTATGATGTAGGTCTTTAAGTCCGTTAATATTATATGAATTTATTGTATAGACATTTTAATATTAATTCATGTAAAATGAGCAACTTTGAAATAGGCTTAAAGTACCTTAACAACAGTTAAAATCAATATAACATGTTCGGTATTTGTTTAAGTGATAAGGTGTAGCTTTTAATTACTTTTATATCCAATAAAATTTTCTAGAGCACAATGAATATTAAATTTTACAAAATAATACCGTATACTTTAATATACTTATAGATAAATATGATATGTTGTAAATACTCGATATAAAAAGTTGATTTACTTAATACAAGTTTGTAATTATATAAAAAAAAATCATGTGTAGCAATGGTTATTGGGTAGTAACTAACTTTGATTTTTTATTACAAGAAGGACGATTTTGTAAGAAAATAATAGGAAGGCAAGTGTCACGTTAGCATTTTGATTAGTTATAACTTTTAACAGAAACAAGACACACTTTTTAGTCTATAATATGTTTATTTCGTGTTAAATTTTGTATTAATTACTAGTAATTACCATGCCAATGAAATGTGAGCCATTTGCAGTAATTTAGTATAAAGTTCAGCGCGGATGTTATCCTTGAGTTGCTGCATGGTTTGGCGCTTATTTATGTAAACCTTTACATTCAAAAATCCCCTAAAAATACTCCGGAGCCGTCAATAAAGTGTCATCGAAGCATGACTATTATCATTTTGATGGATGAGGTTAATGATAGCATTACATAACGTATTCTAATCACTTATTAATGTGCAGTTTATAGGCAACAGGTCTTGAATAATTTGAATCATATAGACAAACATGTGCAAGTCACTTCTCAAAATTCGGCGTAAACGATGTGGAGAAATTCCCATTTGTACATCAGGTCATCGAATTGACATTTTTAGAAACAAACCACATTTTGTTCCACACGTGTAATATTTTCAGCGCTTCGCACTGGTTTTAGACCCCAAAATCGATGTATAACTGTTAATAATTGTAATAATAAACGATAAATTGTCATTTAATAAGAGGCGCCGACGATTACGATATTTGTGCCAAAATTCACGGTGAATTACAATGATTGAATTATTATTCCTAATGTAAATTACTAGGGTAGCCCCAGAAGTACCCGACCTGACGTATAAATGGTGGTTGTTAGAATGACTATAGCAGAAAGTACCAACCTTATAAAGCTCAAGTTTAAAGTGTGATGACGCTACGTTATTTAGAATTTATTTGGCAGCCATTAATAGTGAACGCTAGAGTGAATTTGTAAACATGGAAAAAATTGGTCATCGTTATGTGATACAATAGTTTTATTTGAAAGGTCTCAGTCCAACCGATATCAAAGCGGAGCTAAATTCTACTCTGAGAGAGTCTGCTCCTTCACTTACAACAGTAAAATATTGATCGGCAAAATTTAAACGAGGACGTACGAGCTGCGCAGTTGTTGACCAAATGAGGTGACCACGCCAGAAATGATAAAGAAAATTCACAAAATGATATTGGATGATCGTCGATTGAAAGGCGCGAGCTAGCAGATATCGTAGGCATTTCAAAAAGTGCTGTACTGAAAATTTAGACATGAAAAAGCTGTGCGCAAAATGGGTGCTGCGATTATTCACAATGGAACAAAAACAGCATAGTGAAGTTTCACAGGCATAAAGCTGAGTTTTTACGTCGATTCATAACAATGGATGAAACATGGGTCCACTGCTTGATATCTGAGATAAAGGAACTGTCAAAACAATGGTTTGAAAGAGCAGAATCAGCTCCAAAAAAGGCGGAGACAGTTCCGTCTGCAGGCAAGGTCATGGTCTCAGTTTTTTGGGATGCGCGAGGGATAATTTTCATTGATTGTCCAGAAATGAAACTTATTGCAGCATTTGAGTGGCGAAATCAAGAAAAAACGACTGCATTTGGAACAAAGAAAGTTTTGTTTCATCAAAACAATACACCTGTTCATATATCCGTTATCGCGATGGCCAAAATCCATGAGTTAAAGTTCGAATTGCTCCCTTGGCCCCCCTATTGGCCAGATTTAGCCCCTCAGATTATTTTCTGTTTCCAAATTTGAAAAAATGGCTCGGTGCTAAAATATTTGTTAACAATGAAGAAGTAGAGTCTCCAACTGATGACTATTTTGAGGAGCTCGACGATTTTCACTATAAACAAGAAATCGAAGCTATTAAACATCGCTGGGAAAAGTGCATCGAGCTAAAAGGAGACTATGTAGAGAAATAAACATATGTTTTCCCAAATTTACTGTTTTCTTTGTTAGGTCGGGTATTTCTGGGACTGCCCTCGTACAAGTGCATTGCGTTCTGCACGTCTGTGCACACAACTGCCAAATTCAAAAGGGATTTGGTGTATAGTGCTAAATCTGTTCGAGTCTAGTGTTTCACACCGAAGGTTTGAATAGAAGAATTGGTCTTTATGAGTGCCTCGAAATCAAATGGCATAACTAATTTACATTCTACATACACTGCGGCACTGAATACGCATCTGAAACATTCCCACTATATAATCAGATAAATTATTATGTAATTAATAATAACAATAAATTAATCTCTCAATTTCAATTAATATACATGTAAATGGCACACAACGCCAGTAAATTTCAGAATATTAAGCTGGGTCTACACCAATAAAATTATGCGGGTGTGTTGAATATACTGTACGGCGAAAATATTTAAAACATATAATTACCACACAATATATATCCAGTTATCCAATAAATTACCAGTCAATAAATATTTGTGCTTTGCATCTGTCTGTGTAAAAGGATATTGGTAGGTTATGTTTGATTAGGTTATTTCAAGCGTCAAAAATCAGTTTTTATACTTATTTCCTGTAGTTTATACTTTTCTGTTTACAAATACAATATGCTTCATCCAATAACGCCTTTTCTTGCGTTTTTTTTTCTTGATAAAAATTTTTCATTATTATGAATACCACACACTTCTTCTTTAACATAATAATATACTGGGACATGCTCTGATCACAATCCGTTACTTAATATATAATATATTACTAACTAATAAATTTCAATATAGCCACGTCACGTAGGTAACTATTCGAAAATAAAAACATCAGTTTCACTTCAAAAGACGTCACAAATCCTGTGCGCCGCAAATTCTTTTGACGTTCGCGAGAAAACTGATAACAGATGGTTTGTGTGCGTGCTGTGTGGTGAAAATATTTGTGCGTGACCTTGTGTGTCAGAACATCTAAAACTTGGACCCACCAATAAACTTTTGCGTGTGTGTTGAAAATACTGGAACAATTTGTTTGAATTATCTGGTCGATAGTATATGGTTCGTGTGTGTGCTATGTGGCGACAATATTTGTGTGTGACTGTGTCAGAGCGTCTACATTGCCGCGCAGGCAGACCACATACAACACATTTAGCCCGCACAACGCAAATTTGTATTGATGGGGACCCAGCTTAAATTGCCATGCATGCACACCACATACAGCACATAGATCCCGCACAACGCAAATTTTTATTGAATTGGACCCAACTTTATAATTTATATATATTATATTTTAACACGCTCACCACTGCCGATGCTGACCGCTGTTTTTGTTTAAATGTCAAATGCAGAATTAGTTGCAGAATTAGTTTCGACGGCTAATACCGTCAGTGGCACCCCAGACTTAATATACGAACGGTGTATCAGTGACGGTATTTGCTGTCGCCCTGCAATCTAAATTTGTAATAAAAATTTGTTCATATATATGTAATATATTTAGTTAATAAAAATAAAAAAAGTTGCAAATAAGATATATAATTAAAACAAACTATTATATAAAGAAAAATTACACAATATATGGTATAATAAATATAAATGTTGCATAACAAAAACTAAACAAATCTAATACAAGTATCTAGAAATATTTACAAAACTATAATAATAATAATAATAAAAAATAGGACAAGCATTACATTACAAGCAACTGTGAAAGGCATATACTGCACTTGGACGTAGTAGATAAGTGCAGGAAATGCGGTACTTTGGGGGAAACAATTGAGCACCTTATTGGTAGTTGCCCGGCCCTTGCTCCTAATGCTTATTTAGGACGGCATAATCAGCTGGCAAAAATCATACATCAGCAAATTGCACTAAAATACTCTCTATTAGAACGCGCACCTCCATATTATAAGTACTCGCCTTCTCCTGTACTTGAATCATCCGATACTATTCTTTACTGGGACAGACCAATCACTATTGATCTAACGGTTAATTATAATAGACCAGATATTGGTCTGATCAACAAAAAGGAGAAAAGAGCTTTTATAATTGACATCGCAGTGCCGCTCTCTCACAACATTAGAAAAACCGAGATGGAAAAATCCACAAAATATGAAAATCTGACATACGACTTGAAGATCCAATGGAAACTAAATAAGGTAGATGTAGTGCTCTTCGTTATATCCGTATAAATAAAAAATGTTTATAAAATATAAGACATCAACAAAATTTTCTTTTGATGAAAAAAGCAAATGTCTAAAAAAATATGAAAAATATTTGCAAAACTAATAATAATAAAATTAAAAAAAATAATTGTGATAGGTTGAACAGCATTTAAGACAATAACCTGGACGATCAGGGCAATCAGAACAATCAGGACATTCATAAATGGTGTGCGTCCGTTTGCCTTCAAGACTTCAGGATCTACATCTCTTGGTTGGAATGTTTTTCTTTTTGGGAAGAAATCACTATTTTCTAAAATCTGGCGCAACGCTTCATCAGTATAATAATGAATTCTTGCTAGTTTTTTAGGTTGAGATGGTCCAGGTTCATTAATATTTTGTTCCATATTGAAACGGGATATTTATTTAAAAGAAGTGAAAAAAGCAAAACCGCACACGTAAAACTACACTTTAGTAACTGTTAAAAGGTACCACAATGAACTAACGCACCTTTACAAAGTCCCGATAGAAATAACAGCAGTACAAACGAAACAGACGGTCGATGGTAAATATCGTCATCGGCGCCAGACTATTGGGGTGGCACTGAACGTGTTAGAAGGTTTATCGTGTTAGAACGGTTAGAAGGCTAGTTAGAACTAGCAATAATGAGAAAAGCCCGGATCAGTTATAAAACAAGCCTTGTACAACCCAAAATTAACACTCGGTTGAAAATAGTATATAACACATCGATCAATAAGTCTCCGGACTGACAAATAAAACACTTTTTTTGCAAATTTCGACTTTATTCATATTTTATTCATATATTATTCATATTATTCATATTTTCAATATATTTTCCTTGAAGAGCAACACAATCATTCCAACGCTTTTCTAACGTTTCTACACCTTTTTTTATAGAACGGTTTCTTTTTGCCTTCAAAATATCCTTCAGTTTCGTCAATTACATCTTTCTGCTGAATTGAAGCGAAATTTTCGAAAGCGACACTTTTTTTGGGGATCCAAGAACAGGAAATAGTCGCTGGGGGCCAGATCTGGAGAATACGGTAGATGAGGGTTTTAAAACGATTTGTCACACGGTGCATTGTTTTGGTGAAACAGCTCCTTTGCTATATTGTCCTTTCAACGCACCAATAACGCTATGTAATATTTGCTATTGATGGTTTTACTTTTCTCGAGATAATCGATGAACAATCTCTCATATGCATCCCAAAATACAGAGGCCATAACCTCGCGTGCTAATGGTTGTATTTTTGGTCACTTGGGACGGCTTTCACCGGTTGCTGTTCACTCACTTGACTGCCGATTTGACTCTGGAGGTTAGTAATGGATCCATATTTCATCAATTGTGCTACTGTTTGAAAAATCTTTTTTCTTTCGCTTAAATAGCTACAAACATTGCTCAGAATCATTAATACGTTGTTCTTTTTGGTCCGCTGTGAGCTAACGCGGTACCCATTTCGATAGCAATTTATGCATTTCCAAATATTCATGTAAAATGGCATAAACACTTCCTTCCGAGATATTTATGATATCAGCTATCCCCGCAGCTTTACTTTACGGTTTTGCGAAATAATTTTTTATGTGTTTCTGATGTTGTCTGGTGTAACTACCTCATTTATACGTCCTAAGCTTTTCAGTATCATCGGTGCTTGTACGGCCACATTTGAATTTAGCATACCAATCAATTATGGTTGATTTTCCCGGAGAATAGTCCAGGTAATATTTATCAAACCATTGTTTTGGTTCAACGGTATTATTCTTCATCAAAAAGCAATGCTTAATCAACACAGAATTTTTTTTTCTTTGTTTTGAAAATAACAAAGCTAGCGCCATTTAAAGCACAATAACTAAGAAACTAGTAGACAGTAGTCATGCAATATTGTCACGTGAGGTTTAAAGCTTGTTACAATCGACCACTAGTAAGGATTTTTCGTAAATGACGCCATCTATGTATCAAACCGGGGATCTATTGACCGATTTTAGGTATTTATTCGATTTTAGATATTTCCTTCAAAGCGGTCATCGAACTCCAATGGCTTCTGTGGAGTCAAAATGGCACCCATTAAGTGGTTTCTTCAATACAGAAAAGGAAAAAGTCACACGGTGCCATATCCGGTGAATATGGTGCTTGTGGAATGGTGTTTGTTTGATCTTTAGCGAAAAATTATTGCGGTGTGTGATGGGATGTTATCGTGTTGCAAAAACCATCAAGTATATTGCAACAAATCTGGACGTTTTCTAACGAGATTTACGGGCGATTACTCAGTAGAACCTCCTTGTAATGTTTTCTTCACTGGTTAACGTGGAAGGTCTTCCTGAATAAGGTTCTTCTTCAACTGCTTCTCTACCATCACTAAAGTCCCATTTATAAACCTTGTACCATTTATAAACTTTTTTTTACATATATTCATCGTCATAACACTTTCTTTACATTTTTAATGCATCAGCACAATAAATGATTTGAAATGTCTGTCAGATATCAATAACACATAATAAAAAATAAATGGTTGTATCGAAACGAATTTTTAAAACAAAAAGAACCTTACCTTTTGATCGTGATAGTATATATAAAGAACTTCCGGCTCCTAATTGACATCAGGGTCCATTTTACAAATCAGTAAGCGTTATGGAAAAAATACATCTCTAAATGTGCGAATGGGTTTTAAAGAACTCCACATATTTCTATTTTTCCAAAAAGTAGTTTTCATTCCGAACGTTCATTCCAGCAGAATTTCAATGCAATGTAAGACAATCATTATTGGTGGAACGCAGTTCATCTACACGTACAAGAAGAATTAATCACGTAATTAACTGCGCTCCAATAATGCACTTCACATTAAATTCTTAGTAAGCAATGCGCATTGAACGTATATTCATATAAACGATTTTGCTTATAATAAATACCACTCTAAGCTTCAAAATAATGCCCATTCCTCCTGAAACATCATGTATATTAGAAAAAACTAATTTTTATCTGTTTTGTCTTTCAGATCAGTCCAAACTAGGAGACTATCAAGTGCAGACCATCTCAAGTCCTGAGGATAAGGAAACAAATATTCACGTCATATACAGTTCAGATTATGGGCCTCAAGATGGATCAGATTACAGTGTAGATGGTAAGTGCAACTAAATACTGAGATTTTTTATTGTCATTTGAGATATTGTATTCTATTTATTATACCGAGGTCATAATAAATAAATAAAATTTAATTTCTCAATATTGCTATTGAGTTTTATCGAGCAGTGACAAATAAATTAAACTTGTAAAAATAAGTTCAATAATCTTTATAAAAATTGTTATTGTCAATGTCGTCGGACCAGATGATAAAAAATAATTTTCTAGTGGAAACAAATATCAGTGGAGTAAAAACGAGTGATAATTTGTCAGCAGTATTGCTTACGGCATTTTTAATACTTATTAGAATATTCTCCTTCCTTCGTACCTTCCATGTCAATACTGAAATTATGGGTAAAAGTGTATTTTAAAATATAGGGTGACTTTTTGAGAGCGTCTGAACTTTAAATTGAAATAAAACAAACCAAATTAGATACCTTGAAACTATTTATTTTATGTGAAATAGCATTCAATGGCAATGGCTACTTCTAACTCGGTCGGTGGTGAGGAAAAAAAGGGACGACATATCTTTATCATCTAAAAAAAATTTAACATAAACATGTAAAATGTGTTAAATATATGCAAAGACATTACTGAGGATTATGTGAATAACACATATATTACATAAGATGTCATACAGCTACAAAAACTTTCCTTTTTTCCTCTTGTGTTCTGCAGCATCATCTCTTTTAAAAACCAGCAGTAGTCGCCCAACATAGATGGACTTCAGCATCCCTGGTATATTGCTTTCATCATCCTGATATCCTGGTGAAACCTCTCTCCTTGTTCGTCGCTTATTGCACCCAAATTTTCCAGATAAAATCCAGATGGGAGTGTAAAAAATACATTTTTAAGGATATGCGACACCCCCCTATTTCATAGGCTTTCAAGAGTTTATCTATGAGGTTTTTATAGCTTTCATCTTTCTTGTTGCCCAGAAATCCTTTCACTACACTTACAAAACACTTCCAATCTTCATTTAATTTTTCTTGAAAACGGAAAGCACCTAGAAGCTTCCTTATTTAAGGTCCAATAAATATGCCTTCTTTTAGTTTTGCATCACTTAGAAAATATTTCTTGAAAAATTTCACGATTGAGGTACTTGAAACCATTACCTTCTTTGTTCATGGCCTTGACAAAGTTTTTCATTAGTCCAAGCTTAATATGGAGAGGCGGAAGAGGCACCTTTTTGAGTTAAATAATTTTGTGCCTTTGCTTTTTTGAAATCCCTTCTGTTTTACTGATACAAAAGTAGCAATCACTTACATGATCAGTAGATTGTCTCCACACCATATGGACAGCAAACGGTATAGATTTTTTCTGGCGATGCATCCGCTGTACTTAATTTACGTGACAACTCACACAGCAA
The DNA here is from genome assembly GCA_031761425.1 of Cosmopolites sordidus. Lineage (NCBI taxonomy): Eukaryota > Metazoa > Arthropoda > Insecta > Coleoptera > Curculionidae > Cosmopolites > Cosmopolites sordidus. The sequence continues at coordinate 91,953 of JARFXV010001622.1, forward strand.
ACATGAGGGGCCCAACTTTTATCTTGATCTCTAATTTGGCACTTAAAATATAAAAGATAGCCTTTTTTGACTTCCTCGGATATAGATCTAGCTTGTGACGTTAAAATATATCGTCCGCAAATATAACAAAACTTATCTGCTGGATTTTTCCAAAATCGACGACTAGATCTTGCCATTTTATATAAAATAAAGTTAAACACTTGACTGTACTGTAACTGAAACAGAACAAACTATATTATAGAAAACAATAAAACTGCCCTTAATATTCGTAGAATATTCTGGAAATACCCCCTCTACAGTCTTGTAGTAATTCCTACATTGTCCACTCCAAAGACAGGTACAAACAATTTCAATTCCCCATGATATAAAGGAAAAGCATATACTTGGAAACGGGACGTGCTAGGCCATTTCTGTGAAAAGGTGTTTTAATAACTAAATGAAACGCAAAAAGAGCATTCCCATCAATGTTACAAAAATCATGATGACACGATCATGTGTAATCGACATTGTCATCGACAAAAATCATCCTTTATTAGGTATCTAAATAGTTTATATCGTGGTACAAAATTGTATTTTATTTAAGAATTAATACTGTTTTAATCTACAATATAATCTTCATCGTTATTAACAATATCTGTCCATCTCTCATAAAGATCTCTGATAATCTTTATATTCATTTTTTTTTATAAAATGAGAATAATTTTGAAGTAAAATATTCTTGGAATGCAGCATTGATGGCTGTCGTGGTAGAATTTTTTTCCACTAAGAAAATGTTCGATAGTTCTGAAAAGAATACAATGGGTGAGAAAGTGCTTTTCAGCCTAACTCTTTGATTTTTTGGATTAGTCTGGCACTATGAGGTCTTGTTTTGTGCACATGTATTGTCATGCTGCAGAATAACACCTTTTTGATTAAGGAGTCTTAGTAATCACAATATGGACTGATCCCTTTCTTGATGATCGTTTTCTTATATGGATTGATGTTTTGAATCAACTTTTCTTCTCCAGAAGCAATTTATTGAAGAAAAGGATCTCTGTCTAACTTGGACAAAAATGCTCTGCAGATGGTTACACGTTGAATTTTGTTTCCAACAGAAAGTTGATATGGGACCCATCTTCGTTCTCTTTGCACTTTATTCGGTTATTTGAAACACAATTTTATTATGGACCATGAAGTTTTAAGCTTTGTGGCTAATTCCTGGATGGCTTGTTTGGGCTCAGCTTCAATTTCAGCCAACAACAGATTATTTTGAAACTGAAAAAAAGGAAGGAAAACAGGTCCTCCGATTTTATACCGTCAAAAAGTTTTAAAAATATCTCTAATATGTTCTCCTATCCAAGGCATTAGGATAAACAGCATTATTGATATGATTTCGAAACTCATAAATCATCATCTATAGAATATGGAACTTATCCACACTTTGCTCTTCAATTACAGGGTTCGTTTAATATTTTTTCAAAACTTAACAAATATAATATATAATATAAATAACTAACTTTAACTACAACATACGTTATGTTATATAAAGTTGTCAGTAGATAGCAATGTTTCTAAAATTAAAAAAAAACGACGTTATTTTGTTACTTATTGCAACTTTGATATATAATATTATGAAGTATGCTTTACAAATAGTACTTTATATGGACCCGGTATTAGTTATTTTGTGTTGTAGTCTAGTTTATGTTTAGTCTAGATAGGGTTTCAATGATAATCTCAGTGAGATCTACTCGTCAATTAACAGTAATCTACAACGCGGTAAAACCTCACATAACAGAAGCTGTTAGAACTGTAATTCAAGAGCTAGGAGATTCTTTTACACTCACCATGTTCTCCAGCTTTCACCTTTTCCATTCCCAAATCAGCGAAATGCAAGCGTGATCACTTATTCAACTCTAAATCAATCTTTTTTAAAAATACTTCGAAAAATTAGTGAAACTTTGATAACAAGTCGTTAGCAACTTGAACAAAATATATTTTCGATTAGAATTTCAACAATTTTCTAACAAATTTCAGTTAAAAAAAAGACGGTTCTTTTTTCCAAATCTAATATAATGTTAAAATATGCCAATTCTTTTTATGTCACCATAAAATGAATTTATAAAGTTTATAAGGTTACTGTATATTCTGTAATTGCTAACAAGGCGTTGTAGACAAATTAATTGTGACTGTTTTGGAATAAAACTGGTTCTGTCGTCTTTAAATTGGTATAAAGGTAAACAACTCATAATTAAGGTAATACTTTAATTCCTTTAATTTGTTTTTCACTCTATTTTCAAATTTTTATGGTAGAGCTTAGTAGATATTTAAAATGTAGTTTGATTTAATACTTGATTATTAATACAAAAAATTGTAAACTGAATTAATAATATATCATATAATTATATATAGAGGCCAGAATTTTTTTTTTCGATTTTTTGGTTCATAAAAACAATTTTATTTAAAACTACCGGTACATTATATTTCATTTAAAGTATTTGCCATCTATAGCTATGACCTTTTCCCATTTTCGGGCAATAAATTTTGTTTCCACGTTTGAAGGATTCAATATTGTTACAAGCGATCCACGAATCTATGCAATGGTGCTCTTCCAATAATCGGCTTTGGATCGATGGAAAGAAATAGTAGTGGGAAGGGGCTATGTCTGGTGAATAAGGCGGGTGAGGTAAAACTTCCCAGCCAAGTAACTGTAACTTTACTTTCACAATGTTTGCAGTATGAGATCGAGCTTTGGCATGAAGCAATCATGTTCGTGTGTCTTTCAGCCCATTCTGGACATTTTTCTTGTAATGCTCGATTCAAATTGATCATTTATTGTCGATAACGTTCATTCAGTTTTTAGGTTTCAGCAGTTTGTAGTACACAACACCTTTCTGATCCCACCAGATAGACAGCATAAGCTTTTTTCCATGAATATTTCGTTTCGTCGTTGATTTCGATGGCTTACCTATTGATTTTCTCCGCTTAGGATTGAATTAATGAATCCATTTTTCATCACCAGTAACAATTCGATACAAAATTAACTTATTTGTATGTCGTTCAAGCAACATTTCACATATGGTTAAATGCTTTTCTTGTTGTCCTTCGGTCAATTCATGCGGTACCCAATTTCCTTCTTTCTGAATGAATCCAAGTTTGTGTACACATTATGTTCCAATAGATGCTGGATCAATATTTCATGCCTTTGACAATTCTTCAAGCTAAACTTGAAGAGATTTACCACTAAACACCAAATCACTTTTTTTGAACTTCTCGGGGCACGTTTAGCTAACCATGTTAACATCATCAGGAGATGATTTAATCAGATGATTAATTAGTTAGCATCATCAGGAGATGATTTAATCAGATGACTAATTAATTAGTATTATCAGGAGATGATTTAATCATCTCATGATGATGCTAACATGGTTAGCGAAACGTGCGTCGAGAAATTCAAAAAAAGTGATTTGGTGTTTAGTGGTAAATCTTGTTTTGTTTGATGATTAATTAGTTAGCATCATCAGGAGATGATTTAATCAGATGATTAATTAATTAATATTATCAGGAGATGATTTAATCATCTCATGATGATGCTAACATGGTTAGCGAAACGTGCGTCGAGAGTTTCAAAAAAAGCGATTTGGTGTTTAGTGGTAAATCTCTTCAAGTTTTGTGTTTCACATCAAAGGTTCCAATAGAAGAATTGAATTCTTCAAGCATTTGACATCCATCGAGTAATACTTTCAATTCTGCATCTTCCAAGTTTTTGGTTGGTCTGGACGTTCTTTGTCTTTCACATCAAAATCGAAAACGTTTCAATTAATTTTCACAAATCCTTTCGGTAGGAGCATGCTCTCCATAAGCTTCTACAAGCAAACGATGATTTTCAGCAACAGAAAGATGAATTTTTCTTCAGATGAAAGAATATATTTAAAGCTTCCCGCAAATGCTGTTTATTTGGTATATATTTAGACATTTTCAGTGAAATATAAACATATGATGTTAACACGTAAATTCACTATCATATACTAAATTTATAGGTTATGGTCAATACCTTAACACACACTAGCATACTATCAATAAAGCCTCTTTTACCCAAAAGCGTAGACGCGGGTTATTTTATTCATTTACAAATTATTAATTTTTTTTTTTTTCATTACCTACTAATTTTTTCGTTGGAGATTTTACTCACTACACTGTCAGTCTTCATTGGCGTTCCTCTTGGTCTTTTCCCGTAAGTTGTTCATGTGGTCACGTCTTACGATGTAACTAGACCATTTTAAATGTTAATTTCCTAAACTCTCAATGTTTGGTTCCACCTTTTTTTTCTTTTCTTCTAGTGCCTTTAATCGCTTTTAGGTAATTCATTTCTTTCGATTGATTATTGGTTTGTTTACATCTCTTTCCTCCTTGTTAATCTAATTTTAACTACATAAAGTGTCTTTTTTTTTCATTTTTTTTTTTCAATTCTTGAATAAAAAACAGAATTTGTGTTGATTTCAAAAACATTTTATTGATAATTGAAGAATAATGCATGACATTATCCACCCTTTTGTCAGAATTTTGGGTAAGATTTTGGCATAACCGTGAGTCTATCTCACCAATGTCACGAATAATGTCATCATTTACTTCAGGAATCGATTGTGGATTGTTCTTATAGACCTGACTTCACGTAACCCCAAAGAAAACAGTCAAACAGAGTCAAATCACATGATCTTGGTGGGCAATTAACATCACCGTTTCTTGCAATAGCTCGTCAAGGAAAATACTTTTACGGATTAAATCAATAAACTCTTGTAAACGACCACTTGAACCGACCACCACTCTTGAAATGTTTGAACAATTCGATTGATAGTACTTTCAGATGAATGATTGTGCAAACCGTAAATATCACGTAATTTTCTAAAAACATCTTTCTCTGAAAGCTCATTTTAATAAAATAATTCAACAATTTTAATGTGTTGTTGTATTATGTATGACTCAATTTTTATAAATGTTATACATTACACTTCTGAAATGAGACCAAACCGAGGCAAATTCACAGCAGCATCTGTGTTTTATTCAAGGATTTAAAAAACCGCTCAATTTGAAAGACCCGTTAGTATAATCGATTTGCTTTTTCTATTCTTTCATTTATTTCTAATCTATGGTTTGGTAAGGGTTCGTGACTTAACTAGCTGAGATTGATCTAGTTTGGAATTGTATTGACCCTGGCATATTTTTTTCTGAAAATTTGCAACTCACTTTCGTTCATCGAAAATATTGCATAAAATATTTGAATTTCTGTAGAGATTTTGTAGAGAAAGAAAAAACAATCATTGTAATATAGAAATAAACCACCGTAAATTATTGATTATATAATGTGTATATGTCTCAGGAATTTACTTAAAGGCGTAAACAAACTTATCAATATATCATTTTCATTGGCCAGAGCTAAATATTTTGACTTGGAATATTTACACAATTTTTTTTGTAAACAGTAATTCACGTACTTATCTAATTACAATGTGAATGTTTTACGTATTATATGATAAAGTGTCAGAAGGTGCACGTTTAATATAGTGGTAATGTTGATGATGAATTTTGTGGTGTTCGTGAAAGAATGTAAGTTCAATCGCTTGTTTTTAGTTGTTGCATTTGAATCGCCTGAAGTTTTGTTTACGCCAGATTTTAAAATTAACCCAATCGTAAACAGCGGAAATTTCAAGATATTTTAAAACTGTTGTTTATCGCACCTCTTCAAAGATACTGAATTGATTATTGCAAGCCGGATCTTATGTGCTTTTCTCATTAATAGATAACTAAAGTATACAGTACTTGTTATTGGAAATATTTTAAATTGTATTTATAATTAATTTTCAAATTGTTTTAAAAAATAAATCGAATTCTAGGAAGAAAAAAACTACAAGAAATGTTTGTATAAATACTTGTATTAATAAATGATAATTAACTTTCTATTTAAATAAAGGTAGTACAACTAGACCACTATGTACTATTCGATTACTAGAAGGAAAAATTCATCCACGTCTTAAGACCGGTTTCATTCTTTCAGAACTCATCAGTTAAGATGACGGCAACGCCACCTAGTGGTTGGAGTGCTACTAGCTTATTCCGACCTCTGATTTGTGACAAGAGGTCACCCTTACGGGCTAGATAAAAGACAAGCAAAGTAAATCTACTTGATCGTACTAATTATCAATATGTAATAATTAACTGTATTTTTTAATAATATGCTTCCCCTTCGGATATAGTTCTCCTCCGGATTTCAGGCCTATAAGCCTCATCAGCTCACTTTCCAAAATAGCCGACAGCGTTATTCTTCAAACTCTCCGTAACTTCACATACAGCAAAGGCATTATCGTCCATCGTCCGGCACTCGTCCATCTATCAAGCGGCCAGACTGGCCGGCGAAATTCATCGAGCTTTCGGGAGAAGACAACATCACGATGCTGTTTTTCTTGACATATTGAAAGCATTCGATGAAGTGTGACACGATGGCCTTATTTATAAGACCATCAAATTAAGTTTTCCTTCGAACCTAACCTCACTCATGCGGCAGTCGGGAGTCGCGCAAGGTTCTCCGCTTTCTCCAGCCTTGTTTTATATCTATATGGCCGGAATCCCCTACTCTAATGGCATTGGCTCCGCATTCTTCGCGGCCGACACATCGTTTTTCGTCGCGTCACGCTCCTCGTTGGTTTTCTATAACTGACTACAGAAGCAACTGAATATTGTTATTCAATGGCTTAAATTCTGGCCCCTGTAGTTCAATCCCCCAAAAAAGACCCAGGTGATAATCTTCTCCAGAAGACGCCCTCCACACAAAGCCAGACTTCTTGTTGGCAAAGTGCCAATTCCGTGGTTGCAAAAAGCAACCTACTTAGATCTTCACTTCGCCCGATCACTCCCATAGGCAAGTCCGATCCATCAATCACTCTGTAAAACATACGGTATCCTCAAATTACTGTATCCTTTACCATGTAGGAAGAGCAAACTTCCTCCAAAGATCAAGGTCCTCATCTATCAAGTCATGGTAGAATCTGTATCTGTATATCTATACGGTCTCCTGATGTATATCGCTTCCTCTCGCTTACTGCTATGAGCTAACTCCAAGTATTCCAGAACAAAATTCTGCGTTTGGCATTAAATGCTCCTTTGTTCGGAATAACCAAATTCTTCGCGATATTGGCATTCTGCTAGTTTCTCAATGTTATTCCACGGCAATTGAAAAATTTGTCTTACAAATCTCACTAAACGAAAATCCCGTCATCCGCAATATTCCAAAAATTCTCCTCTAGTCTCCTGGAAAAACTGTTTTCCCGTTCCTTGTTCCGGGCAGCAAGCAGAAAGGAATCGCACTTCGATTTTTGGCTTACGTAAGACCGCTCTCTACTTCGCTGTCCGCCAAAACCCTGCCAGGCTAATTGCGAGTCGACCGATCGACTCGACCGGCATTTTGACAAATCCATTTTCTCCATTTTGCGATGAGACAAAAGTCATCAAAACTAACCTCCATGAAGTTCACCTGGACTTCAATTGAAAAAATGCCTGCCTTGCATCAACGCCGAAATTTTCCAGCAACTTCCTGGGTCAACAAGAGGCCCCCAAACCGTACAATCGAACGAGCCATAATTCGTCTAGTCTACAATGTAGGACAGAGTCGCAACACCCCGATGTTTAAAACAATTAAAATTTTCAAGAAATTTTTAAAAAAGTAAAACTTATATTAATTATAAGTAATTATGTTAAGCACGGAATAGAAACTTCATTTTCTATCATTTAGCAATCTGGCCTTATATGCATTAAAAGGAATGGCCTGCAACTTCCTAGCATTGATCTACAAGCGCCAGAATATTGGTCATTTGATAACAGTATTAAATTAACTCTGAAGCCTATTATGGATTGAAAGTCTGTGTATGTGATCATATTGTAGTCTGAAGTATCATCCGGGAAAAAAGCAGATTTAACGTCACGGAATCTCAGATTAACGCTCATGTAGAGATTTAACAAGACCGAAGCAAGAAGGAGCCTTGAATAACTCCTAATTCGATGTGGACCAGGGACCGACTTACTTTCTAAAAGTGAGCTGATATTCAGAATTAAGTCCCGAGGGGAAAAAACCCAAACCGGAAAAACCCTAGTTCAGTGGTCTTATAGTAAGGCCGATCGTATTATATTTTATCAAAATCTTTCGAAATGTCAATAAAGACAGCACCGAGATGGCTTTTTCGGAAAGCCCGATGAAGGGACGAATATCGTAATCGGAACTCTATCTGCTCGTTTGAAATAATGTGCTATCGATATAGTCGTTAAGAACTTGGAAAATCTGTGTTTCTACTCTCTTCGGAAAGGAGTTGCTGCTGCCGTGGGAATCATGGTTATGAGGGCGTGCTTCCCAGAAAATATTGTAGCCTAGATATCTGAAGGGTATCATTAGCGGACAAACCAAAAGTTGACGAACCGTAGTAAACTAGTCAGACTCAAACACAGCTGTCGAATATGTATTAGATTAACTATCAAAAAACAATTCATTGTTGAAAGACGCTATATTTGCTGTCGCAGTTTTTATGGTTTTAACAAATATTTAATTGGAATAGGAATGATAACCGGTATGGGTTTATCAACAAAACATAAACATTATGAAAATTAATTGCCTTTTAAACACTTATGTTTGAATGTTATTAGCATAATCTTAATAGGTTTCTTTAGTTTTTTAAGTTACATAAGCCAACAAAAGCTTTTAAAGGACACTCTCTATAAACATTCCTTTTAATATCCTGTACCAATTTGTTTTTAAGAAAATAAATTAAATTATTTAAACAAAAGTTTAAGCTAAAGGTGAAGATACGAATCAAGATTAAATTACAAACTATAATATCCGTATTTGTACTTCTTAATTTAACAATAGCCATTTTATTAAGATGTTAACATTTATATTAACATATTTACTATAACAACAAAACAGTAATCATTTTTATTAGTTCTGCTGTGAAGGAGAATTTGTACTACACATCCTGTCATAACGAAAATTCTATTTCCTTATGACAGAAAAAATTCTATTATATATATATATATATATATATATATATATATATATATATATATATATATATATATATATATATATATATATATATATATATATATACCGTGTTAGAATTCTTTGGACTGCGTCCAATGAGACAACAGTGTCTAATGACACCCAACCGCTGGGTTCCACAGTCTCATGTAGGATGGCGCATATTTGCAGCATCCGACGGGATATATATATATATATATATATATATATATATATATATATATATATATATATATATATATATATATATATATATATACATACATACAGGGTATCCCATAACTTATCCACCATATAGCAACTGGTGATAGTAGACTTCAAAACAAGAGGATTTAGTCCATAAATGTGTTGGCAAATGTTAGTTATTAAAAAATACAGGGTATTGAATGTGATATCATGTTCAAAATCGTGGTCGTTGGGTTTTCAGAGGTGACAAATCCGAATTTGATACTAGTTTGAGCCTAGTTCCTAGAGGGCGCTTGCTACCTATATTGTGAAGAATTAACTAGCTTGTATTTCTTTCTTTCTATAGAGAATAGTCATAATTCCCCACGTAAAAAAGGCACCCTTGGTCAATATCGATATCTCACGCCGTGTGCGCCGTTGCAATATGCCATTGCAAATCTTGTCGATGACTGAAAAATCTGCATATCACAAATTGTGCCCTGAATACGAGGAAAAAAACATTAAAATGTCAAAAATACAACGGACTTTATTTAAAATAACAATTTTTTAAAATTTATTTCAATAGGTGTTGAAAGTGTCCATCGTTTACTTCAATACACTTGCACAGGCTCTTTGTTAAGTGACGCATTCCATTTGAGAAGATATTTTCTTCATTTCTAATAACATCCGCCGTTTGTTGAATTTTTTGTAAAAGTTCGTCTGGTGTATTGATTTCATGGGAAACTAAAGACTTCATTTGGCTCTACAAATAAAAGACTAACGGATTAATATCTGGGCTACGAGGTGGTCAAGGAAACTCACCACAGCGCCCAATCCATTGATGTGAAAACCGTTGATTCTAATGATTTCGCACTGCAACAATAAAATGCGGTGGCGCCCCATCTTGCATGAACCACATGTCTCTTGTCTTAAGTTTAGAGGCATACCGTCAAAAAGGTCTAATAAATCATTTTCTAAAAACTGTACATATTGATTTTCATAAAGTCTTTCCGGAAACTCAAAGGGGCACATTAAAAAATTGTGGATAATGCCGCATCAAATGTTAATTGTACATTCGGGCTGGAAATGTCGCTCTCTTGGTAGGTGTGGATTTTCCAGTCATTCCAATTATTATTTCGCCAGTTAAAAATTTCTCGTCTGGTAAAAGTTACCTCGTCAGTAAACAACATCTTTTTCAGAAACATGGGGTCTTCGTTTTTTTTATTTAGTAGATTTTGACAAAATTCTTATCTAGCCGGCAAATCTTGTGGCAATAAATTTTGAAGAGGCGAAAAATGGAAGGGAAACAATTTTTCTTTATGGAGAACTCTTCAGACGGTAAATTTGCTAATTTCTGTAGATGCCTCGAAATGTCTATAGCTTAGTTCAGGATTTTCCGCGATACTAACCAAAATATCCTCTTCATGTTCTACCGTTATACGTTTCGCTCGTCCATCAGGAGTTTTGTAATAAAACGAACCTGTTTCGCCTAACTGGTTGAAAATTCTTTGAAAAATTTGTCGATCTGGGATGATTCTGGTTGGGTAGAGCTCTTCATACCCTCTAACTTCAGCGTGACTATTGTAATTTATTTGTGCATAAACGCAGAAAATATCCCTTAATTCACAATTAGGAAACTGATAAAGTCTGGGCATTTTTTACAAATTATTTAATTCAAACTCAAGATTGGAGAAACTTGTTTCCACCTACGTTTAATAGGAGAGATAGTAAACAATGACAATTGTCATCGAGATATAATAATTGTACACAACATTCAAGGCACACCTTGTGAATTGCATATTCATTGTCAACCATTGACACTATGTGCAATGGAATATTCGAATACGAATATCCCGCAAACAGCGCGAGATATCGATATTGACCAAGGGTACCTTTTTTACGCGGAAATTATGACTTTTCTCTATCTTCTCGTTTTTTTTTCGCATTTCGTTTAGTAATTTCAAGTCTTCGTATTTTTTTTATTAAACATGGATATATCTTATTTGTTCGCAACTCCTGACCATACTAAAATTCACCTTTGATTGCATCAAGGTTAAATCATCAAAGAACCAACGAATTTTTTAATATCCTTTCTTTAAAAAACGAATTATTTAATGTAATTCTATTTCTCATAAATAGTAAACCTTTTTATCAATCGTACAAATAGATGACATCTGAAACTAAAGATACTGTTGAACTTTGACGGCCATTACCTAATAATGAGAGTGAAGAGGAGATATCGGGACAATGAAATATCAATTTTAAGTATCATTTTTTAAAAAACTATATTTTGCAAGAATGATTTTATCTGATGATAACATTTTAGAATCACGTACAACACAAGTAAAAAAATATTTTTATTAAAATTCTCAGCTTTAGTTATGTAGAAGTATCTTGTTACGTCACAGGGGCGTCACATACAGGGACGTCTCCTTGGTAAATGCTGCCATAACTTTTTTGTTTGTAATATTTTTTAATTTTTTAAATCGAATTATTGAATCGCAAAGATTTTTATATTGATATGCTAATATGTATTTCGATATCGAAATGTATCTTAATAATTAAGTAGGCGGCTGTCACTGTTAATCTTTGTCTTTGACGTTTTGTAAAACTGAACCATTTGTGCAATAAAGTCCAGATTTTAAATTTTTACACTGCAAAACGGCCCAGTATTCCTTCGAAGAAATGGCGAATATGCATTTTATGTACGGGAACTCGAATGGGAACGCGTATGAAGCTAGAAGATAGTATGCAGAGTTTTTCCCGGAAGAATAGTTCCTTATACAGAAACATTTACAAACCTGCATAGAAGATTATGTGAAAAGGGAACTTTCATGCCTTCCAGGCATGAGTGTGGAAAAAAACCGGAGCACCAGAACTGTAGAAAATGAAAAACGAGTTTTAGAAAATGTAGTAGAAAACCCAGGAATAAATGTCAGACGAATTGCTGTTCAAGAAGGCATTACAAAAAGTACCTTATGGGAAATTATTAGAGAGCAAGCGCTCTATCCATATCAGTTGCAGAAAGTTCAAGCCTTCAAGCCTGATGACCTACCATAAAGAATCCAGTTTTGCCAATGATTAAGGGAGCAATTGCGTTTAAATGAAAATGTTGTACAGAACATTCTCTTGTTCAGACGAAGCTAAATAAATTAGTTTGGTATTTTCGGCAGAGCATTTTTAACATCTGTTGTGAATAAGTCCTAATTTCTTAATAGTAATTAAACTTGTTATTATTGGCTACTAAATAAATATTTTCATACAAGGGTGGCTACTTAATTATTGATTAATATTTAAACCTCTTAATAATTATTAATTATTAAGATGCATTTGGACATGCATGTAATCGTGCATCGATTAAAAAAAAGTCAGTTTTCTAGAAAACCGTGTATACTACCAATGAAATAAGAGGCCCTTTTTTACCTAAAAATATTTCCGATTCAATAATTTGATTTATCCCCAGTCGACCCAGTATCGACGTATGTTCGACGCATTCCATGGTCGACGGGCTTCAATTCTTGCGTGAGTTTTTTAAGGATGAAGATGCAAGTCCAAATGTAAAATACGCCATAATATGACGTAAGGCAAGGCCACAGACTGTGAACGCCGAAGAATCAGTAAATGTGGGTCTTCAGCTACCCTTTTATTAACAGCAGCGATATTCTCCATCGAGAAAGCGTTATGATGATGCACATGCCTTACTACATGCGTAAGAGGCCCATTATTTTCAAATTTCTTGACTGTGTTGGAGATTGTGCGCTTAAAAGGGTGATTATGGCGACCACATTCTGCTCGTAAGGCTCAAAACGTGACTACGGCAGAATCACATTTTTTTTAAACAATTTTAATGCATTGTTCGGTGGTGAAACGATCCATGTACAATATGAATCAACAATGCAAACCTTAAATTAAACAAATCATACTTTGGACGACATTTAACTTTGACAGTTGTCAAAATACAGAACTGTATTTTCCGACCCATAAAATGGATAACCCTTTATATTAAAAAATCGGAGGATGCATCAAGAAGATTATATTTTCAGGAGAACTTCTATCTGGTCGTAAAAATGCGCATTCGTTTCACATGACATTATTATAAATGTAGTGATGCTTCCTTAACCATTGGCAAAACTGCATTCTTTATGGTAGGTCATCAGGCTTGAAGGCTTGAACTTTCTGTTCTGGGCCGCTTTACAGTGTAGAAATATAAAATCTGGACTGGATTGCGTAAATGGTCCAGTTTTACTAAACATCAAAGACAAAGATTAACAGTGACAGCCGCCTACTTAATTATTAAGATGCATTTCGATATCGAAATACATATTAGCATATCGATATAAAAATATTTGCGATTCAATAATTTGATTCCAAAAATTAAAAAATATAAACAAAAAAGTTATGGCAGCATTTACCAACGAGACGCCCCTTTATGTGACGCCCCTGACTAAAATATTCAATTATTAACACAAAAAAACGTTTTTCCATTCAAACTTATTGAAGTGTACCGAATTTCACGACTTTAGCATAAACTGTTTAGAAAATATTGTGAAAAAACCATCTTCCCCCAATTTTTGGGATATTCCCCCAATTTTCGGGATTTGGAATATTTAGAGTTCCCCCAATTTTTGGGATATGCTTTTTAGGATTTTGTTTTCATATTTTAATCCCTAGAGTCACCTCCTAAAATATTTCGACGTTATTTCCGAACACCCTGTATATATAAAAACTCACCCATTATTTTAACTTCATTTATATTTGGATTTTTTGTTTGGTTGGTAACAATCTGACAAAACTTAATTATATTACGACTCATTATAATTACTCAGCAGCGGGATAGAAAAGGACGAGTTGACTACGATGAATACTTAGAATATTACATTTAAGAATGAAATTACAAACAATAAGTCAAGCAGACAAAACATTTATGAGGTGCGAAGTTTCTAAACAAAAAATATTTTCGACTATGAGTGTTTTTCTATTTAACTTGGAATTTTACACTTTAGAATTGAAATGATAATCGACTACATATTTACATTATCACGTAAATTTGTATTATAATTGATTTCGTAAATCGAGACTGTAAAAAAAAACAAATATTAGATCCGTTTAAAAACATACACTACTTATCTTCGCACCTAACCAAATGAGTTAAAGTTAACTTTTTGAATGAAAAAAAAAACTCGTGGATTTATGTCATATATGATATATCACATAATCTTGAAATTCTTCTTAGCCCAAACATGGATGAAAGGTCTTAAAAGGCCATTTAAAGCGTTACAAACGCTGTTACAAGAAGAGCGCAAGATATGAATTTTAAATAAAATATGGTTTTCTATAGCAAAGTATTGAAATATTTATGATTTATAATATAGACATTTGGAAATTATGTATGGAATAACACATCCAGTAAATGCCGCCACTGCTTTGGTGGCACACTCGTACTCTTCTGACGAAATTTTTGTATGGTTTTGCATAAATGTTGCGGTATTTCGTTGATACAGCGTTCAATTTCGGCCTTCATTGCTTGGGTAGCCGTGGGCTTGTTGGCATAAACCTAGGACTTCAGAAAATACCACAAATAAAAGTTTATTGGTGTTAGATCGGAAGATCGTGGCGGCCAACTGTGGTCATCAAAAAATGGGAGATGACACGACCAGAGAAATACTCGTGCAAAACCGTCAATGTTACACGAGCGATATGGCAAGTTGCATTGTCCGGCCGAAACAACATGCCTTCAAGAGCAATAGCGTCGTTTTCAAAGAAAAATGGTCCGTGATTCTTCCAGACCACAATGCACACCAAGCAGTGACACGTTAGGAATGCATTTGGTTTTCATGAATCGTTCGTGGATTTTCTAAGCTCCAAATGTGGAAATTGTGGCTATTAACGAAGCCATCGAGGTGAAAATGGCCCTCGTCACTGAATATGTTTTTGTCCATAAAATCGGCATTAGCTTCTTGTTGTCCAATGATCCAATTGATGAACTCTCTTCGCTGTGCATGGTCTGTTGGCAGAAGTTGTTAGGTCTATTGGACTTTGTAAGCATGGATATACACATTTTTAGTGAAAATACGATGAAGAGTGGCTGTTAAAACGACCAGTTCTTATGCTCGATGACGAATCGAAGACCCTGGACTCTCGGCCATACTCTCACGAACGGCGGTGATGTTTTGTTCTCAACAACCACTACGAGCTCTATTCGTATGTTTCACATCAATAACTGAACCAGTACTTTCAAATTTTTCGATCATTCTTTGCACAGTTGATAAATTTGGAGCATTATTTCTACCGAAAATCGGACGCACTTTACGAATCGTAGCAAGCAAACTTTCACCATTATATCAATGTTATACAATAAGGACGCATTATTGTATCGTCTAGCAATCCATATTTATTAACTCCTATCTGTCTCTTATCAACCGGTCACAATTCTTGACCTATCGAATCATGACAGCCAAAATGGCGCGCAATTCAAATATTTACGCTCTCATTGTAAAACCCTTTATTTTATCATCATCGCCGGATAATTTGGTTTTTCATCATCCCTCGTTCCATGTCATTTCTTGTAATTTGAGAATTTCTCTTCCTACTTTTCTAGGACCTACATCACTATCTTTTCTCTTCCCATCCAGCCTGCCATAACTTTTTCATCAGGTTGTCCTCCTTCATTCTTACAAAATGACTGTACCGACCAAGTTGTTTTTCGATCTTTTGGAGAATCGGTTCCATTCCCAGCCTGATGTATTCCAATTTATAACGTGTTATATTTATAAAATTTTAAACATCGCTGCCATGGCAGTACAACAATGTTATTTTTGCTATTAATAAGCCATTAAATAAACCATTTGTTTTGGCGTATATATAACAGTTAAATATATCTGAACTAATACAAAAAAAATAATGTTGTGCAATAAATGCACTGAAATTAAAGTAACTACAAAACCTTTTTGAACAATGAACAATAAATTTTTTATATTACATTTAAGGCGTATTTCCCACTTTTTTTGATAAGAAGATTGAAAAGCATTATATTTATTGTCATATTACGATTTAAATAATTAATGCTAGACAAACAACTAGGTAGAATATATTGTTTAAAAGGCTCAACCCATGATCACGTATGTTTCGACAATGAATAGGAATCTCGAGATCAAAGAATATGATAACTAAAGGATAATATAGGATAGGATAACTAAAAAAGTTCCATTTTAAATATTTACTATAAAGATGAACATTTTCAGACTTTGTATACAGAAATAGTAATGTATACAGAATAGTAATCACTACTTTTACTTTATAGAGGTGAAATCAAATAATATGTTTACTTTTTAAAGGGTTACGAAACTAGTACTATATATTTTTA
The DNA here is from genome assembly GCA_031761425.1 of Cosmopolites sordidus. Lineage (NCBI taxonomy): Eukaryota > Metazoa > Arthropoda > Insecta > Coleoptera > Curculionidae > Cosmopolites > Cosmopolites sordidus. The sequence goes on from JARFXV010001622.1 coordinate 108,536, forward strand.
AAAACTGACAAGTAAACAAGACAAGACAAGTGACAAGTTTTGTAAAATTGACATTTGTGTTTAGTATTGTTTGGCAAATTATCATGAAAAGATATACACACACAGCATATACAAATTGTCCAAATTTATTTAAAAAATAATGAATATATTCGGGCTACCTCTCGCGCCTTACGTGAAATTTCGATTTCGAATAATCGACCCACATAACTTACTATTCGTAATTCAATTCAAAAATTCGAATCAAATGATGTTTGTGAAGCTAGGAATCCAACCTGTCAAGAAGAACTTAGGTTTTCTTATGGCACCACATGGAATATTCTTCATAAAGATTTGCATTTCAAGGCGTTTAAAATTCAGTTAACTTAACTCAACTCAAACCATATGCCCATTTGTTGCGTAGAGATTTTACAGCATGGACTTTAGAGCAACTTGACCATTAGTTCATTAAAAAATCATCTTCAACTATGAAGCTCATTTTTGGTTAAATGGCTTTGTAAATAAGCAAAATTGTCGCATTTGGACTGAAGAAAACAGGAGGTATAATTGGACCGTACTTATTTGAAAACGAAAATGGAAATGCAGTTACTGTCAATGGAGAACAGACAGAAACATTAAACTTGAAGAGATTTACCACTAAACACCAAATCACTTTTTTTGAACTTGCAAAAAGGAGATGATTTAGATTAAATCATCTCCTGATGATGCTAATATGGTTAGCGAAACGTGTGTCGAGATGATCAAAAAAAGTGATTTGGTATTTAGTGGTAAATATCTTCAAGTTTAGTATTTCACACCAAAGGTTCCAATAGAAGAATTGATTGATAGACAGAAACATGTTTACTGATTTTTTCTGGTATAAATTGGATGCTTTTGATCTAGACGACTTGTAGTTTCAACAAGATGGTACAATATGCCATACATCTCGTGACACAATCAATTTATTGAGAGAAAATTTCAATGACTGTGTAATTTCAAGAAATGCCGATATTATCTGGCCACCAAGATCATACGGTATAACTCCATTGGACTTTTTTCTGGGGTCACGTAAAATCATTGGTTTATATCCAATAAATCACAAACATTCAATGACCTTAAATTTGACATTATTCGTGTCATTGGTGAATTAAATGCCGATTTATATGGCAAAGTGGTCAAAACTTGGTATTCCAGAATATATATTTTTTTAATCCCGAAGAGATCATTTACATGAAATGAAACCATCGCCATGAATTTGGTGAAAGATTCTTACGTCTTCAATTTCTGTTGCTTTGCCAGGAACTGCTGTATCAACCACAACCTCTGGTCATAACTTTTTCCAACTGAAATTCAGTGTTGATGAACATAACTGATCCACTGATTTTTTGGTAAATGTTATGCAATGGGCGATATTAAAAGCTTTCCAAGTATTCTCAGTATTTTTTCGAGCAGGTGGGTTAAGATATTTGTTAAGAGAAGAGTAACCCTGTCCTTTGCAGCTTTAAATCCTGGTGTGGATCTTTCGGTCTGACAAACAAATGTTTGAACTGGCATCCTCTGCCAAAATAAACCTGCCTCGTTGGCCTTAAATACCCTTGATAACCCTTGCTTTCAAATAATTGTTTGAATTCGGTCGGATACCGATTAGTAATTTTTACGTTGTGTGGCAAAAAGCGCTTTTTAAAATTTCCAAACCAACCCTTACTGGCTTAGAAGCTTAGAGTTTCCTCATCTGACTTTAGATTCTCGAAAAAGCGCTTAGTTTTTTCTTGAACAATTCGGCTGCTAAGGGCTTTTTTTGTTTGATCTTCGATTCAAATTCAGCTTTTCACTTTTCTAGCAATTTCTAGCTTTTCCATCATTAGATGTCGCGAGAAACACCTAACTTTATTGCTGGTACTAGTATCGCACAAAACACTGGACCGAATGGATTGCTCACTCTTTTTTATTGGTCTTACTGTGGATTCATTCACCTTAAATATTTTCGCGGAATTCGCATACGTTTATTCTGCAGCAAGACACTCTAACAATTGAATTTTTGTATCAATAGGGATTACATTTCGCTTCCTTTTAACAAAATCTTGGCCTGTAGACACCTTTAGATTTAAAAATTAGGACATGTACATATAACTACGTAATTAAACTCACGAAAATGAGCATATTATAGGCATATTAACAATATACTTAAAGTATTTAATCAAGTCTACTTAAACGACTAAATACTAAATTCAAATTCAAATGTACCACTATACAACAAACCACTTTTTTAACTTTTCGGCGCATTTTTTCTAACCATGTTGGCATCAACAGATTGAATCATCTCCTGATGATGCTAACATGGTTAGCGAAGCGCGTCGTAAAATTAAAAAATATATTTGATATTTAGTGGTAAATCTATTGAAGTCCAAACGATTAAGTTTACGTCCAAATAAAGTCGTACAAAACTTTCGAATTTTTATATATGGTTTTATTTTACAAATTTTATTAATTGTAGGTAATTTTATTGACCAACTTAATGGTTTAAATTTAGATTAGAAAAATGTTAAAATATTTAGTTTTGTTTTAAACTTTGTAAAGCATTCACCGAAACGTTTCAATTAATGAAACAAGTGTATGGTGAGGATTCTTTATCCCGTAGCAGAATCCATGAGTGGTTTAAACGATTCAAAGACGGTCGAGAGGACATCAAGGACGGCGAACATCCTGATATGAAAAATTCCGTAGCTACTCAAAGTAAAATTGAAATTGTGCGTAAGTTTATAAAAAATCAGCCAAAATATTTGTTGCGATACATGGAAATGGAATTGAACATGTCCAGAGATTCGATTCATCGCATTTTAACCGATTATTTGGAACTTCGGAAGGTTTGTGCATGCTTTGCTCCACACAAATTGACTGACGACCAAAAATTACTCCGAATCCAAAGTATCCAATTACTCCGAATCCAAAAGTCACATATCAAAACAATGTTGATTTGTTTCTACGATTCAGAGGAAATTGTGCTCAAGGAGTTCGTTCCACCTGGTCAAACAATCAATGCTGTGTTTTATCTTGGTGTAATAAAGCGTCTGCTGTCGCGTATTCGTCATGTTGTCGCGTATTCTTGTTGTACGATAATGAGCCGTCCCATCACTCGACGCTCATCACTGATTTGTTGGCCAGAAATGGCATTTTAACCTGAAGAGCATATCTTTGGCCTAGCTCAAAAATTCATTCGTCAACCGAATTGACCGTGCAAAACGTTGACGCACAAGGAGACTATTTTGAATAAAAATATTAATTTGTTCCAAAAAAATAAGTATTTGTGCTTTTTTTAAAATCCTATTTTCCATGAGACGCACCTTGTAGATATCATAAAACACTACTACAAGCAGTAAGCTGGAAAAACTGTTTAATTCGCAAAGTTTACAATACGTTTGATGAAATTTAAGACACTCTCGGCCTGCGATACAATACATGTATTTGCTTTTCATTACCATATGTCGTGGCTAAATAAAAAAAAAATAATTGTATCAGTTGGAGACTTTTATATGACAGATAATGGTTAAGTTTGCAACAGGGTGTATCTGCACATTTTGAAGGTACTTTACTGTACAGGCCCATACAAGTTTTATTTTATTTTTTCTTTCGTTAGAAAAAATAATTTTTTCTATTGCCCAGTCCACGACATGACCATTTCGGCGAAAGCCATTCGAGCTAATTGATGGCGACTGTTGGTTTCCTTTTCAATTTTTTTATTTGCAACTTTTGCACTTGTTTTCACTTTAGCTTCCTTTGCAATTGATCTTGCAGTCTTAAGGAAATTCGATGCAATTCTTAGAATGCCTCACTTGAACGATGGATTAAGTATGTCTCGCCGAATCAACTTGTCTATCGATGAAAAACTTCGTTTTAATTTGGTGTCCTATGGCCCTACAACTCATCCCGTCTGCGTGTAACGAAAAAATTAATCGTCTTTCTTGTTCTGAAAAAACACTTATTTTTTCCAATAATGAATCACAAATTTTTAATTTTTTTCCATACAAATCCACAAGATTAAAATGATGAATAACTTGAACTAAACTGATAAATTGAGATAAAACCTCTGGAGGATTAAAAAATCTTAAATATAAGCAAGTGCGTGTAACATTTAGAAAAAAAGTAAAAATTTACTAATAATTGCTTTAAATTTTAATCAAGGTCAATTAAACTTTTTACCCTTTCCAATATTTTAATTTGACTTGAGGCAAAACTATAACTGTTTAATAGGATGAGCCAAAAAAACCAACTTATCGAATTTATGGTTTTAAAAGGACCGATTTACTGAGAAAAAAATTGTGTCATTGGGAAACATTTTTAGTTCGATTTTAAAAGGTGTCGGTGGCCATTTAAAATTTTCCATTTAAGTAAAACGCAAAAAATGTTGTCTTTATTTAAAATGCTATAACATTTGAACCGTTTGAGATAAAAAAATTTCCCAGATATATTCTTGTAGGGCATTAAATTCTTCTAAAAAATGATCCCAGAGTTATTTTTTTAGGCTCAAAAATTCAAATTAAAAAAAAGCAAAAATATGCAGTTTTAGCTGCATATTTCTGCTTTTTTTCAACTTTCATAGCTCGTAAATATAGTAAATATATTTTTTTAGAGAATTTAATGCGCTACAAGATTGTGCCTAGGAAAAATTTTCATCTCAAACGGTTCAAAAGCTATAGTATTTGTTATGAAGAAAACATTTTTTGTGTGTTATTTAAATAGAAAATTTCAAATGACCACCGGCACCTTTTAAAATTGAACTAAAAATATTTCCCAATGTGAGAATTTTTTCTCAGTAAATAGGTCCTTTTAAGACCATAAGTTCGTTAGGTTAGCTTTTTTGGCTCACCCTACTGTTTAATGAAAAACTTTTTTGTCTGGATTTCCACTTTTCCACATTATTACTATTTGATGTTGTTTCGCTAACAACATACACCATCAAACAAATTTGCTAAACAAATTGCGCTAAACAACAGGTATTCAGAGAACACAATAGATAACATTCTAAAAAGAAAACTCTACAAAAAGGCGGCCTCTGAAATATATCTACAAAAGAATGAAAAAGACAATTAATTCAAATTAAAAACATACTTTGGTAAACCGTCGGAAAATATTGAAAAATTCTTATTCAGAAACAGTGCAAAAGTAGCCTTAAAATCAATAACAGCCTTGGAAAATAGATTAAAAATTGCAAAGCAAAAAACAAACAAAAAGATAAATTAGGGATATATCAACTTTATTGTGGGTCCTGTCTAAACACTTATATAGGACAAATAGGCAGATCTTTCAAGAAAATAATTAAGAATTCGAAAGAAATTTTCTCAGTCAAAGACATAGTTCGAACTACGTCTTACATCCGCTAAATGAGAACCATCGTTTTAATAGTGAATTTAAAATACCACATGTACATAACAAAGGCAACAAACTAAACCATCTGGAGGGTTTAGAAATTAACCGTCTCAAAGATGCGAAAACCCTTCTAAATGATCAAATAGGCCGGAACAAATCCCCTTTACTGAATTTGTACAGACAATAAATAGCGCCTGTGTGGTCTTCTTAAAAAATATATATTTTATTGTAGAAACTTTTTGTTTCTATTTTAGCATCGTAAATAGCCAGTTCTGAAGAAGCTAATGTTAGCGAAACGCGTCATTAGTAATAAAGTGGAAATCAAAACAAGAGTCTGTCATTAAACATTTATAATGAATTTCCATCAAATAGAATCCCACACAATCCAAAAACTATAACTGTATTCGAAGCAAAATATAATAAATACTAAAATAGAATAAGCTTATCAGAGCACCTGACAAAACGTCAATCCAAAATTTTTCCTTTCCAGAATTTCTAAGTCTAATCACTAACTCTGTTAAATATTTATAATATCGTTCCTTAGATAACATTTATAGCGTATAAATAGGTATCGTAAGCAATAAAATTAAAAATCGCGTAATGTTAAATATTAATTTTCCATTCAATAAGGTATTTGAAAAAATTGTTTATATTGAATGGATTACTTCTATAGTCATTTATTAAGTGTATAGTATTTTCTGAAAACAATAATAGTGATTTTACTATGTGTTATTATTTTAATATATACAAACAGGCAGATCTTTCAAAAAAGAATTAAAGAACATGAAAGAAGTTTTCTCAATCAGAAACAATTCTAATTATGTCTTATGTGTGATTCATGTTAAATGAATATCGTTTTAACAGTGATTTCAAAATACTACATGTACAAAACAGAGCAAAAAAAAACTAAACCATCTGGAAAGTTTTCGAGATAAATCGTTTAAAATATTTGAAAACCCTTCTAAATTACTATATTGACCTGAACAAATCGCCTTTATTGAATCTACCGAAGAAACTGCTTTCACGAGCAATGGGGTGGTGGACATTTTGAAGATATAGTTTAATAAAATTATTAATCATGTGCTTCTCAGTGTGACGTGAATCATTTAAAAAGTGAAGTGAAAAATTTCAAGTAATTTCAACTTTGACATTAAATAAGAATAATGTGTAACTTTTCTTTTCTTTGTAACAACACAAACCATCATCATCAGCCCGTGTCGATCCACTGCAGGATGAAGGCCTCTTCAGCATGCTTCCAACTTTCGCAGCCCTGGGCTTTTCTCTGCCACTCGGGTCCTATATTTAACGATGTCATCAGTCCATCGTGCTTTCGGTCTTTTTCGTGGACGTTTGGGATCAAGCGGTATCCACTGCAGGATTGCCTTTGTCCATCTTTCGTCCCATCGCCTTCCAATGATGTCACCCACTTTCGGTTGTTCCCTGGTCCATGCGCAGGACTTTCTGTCTCGTCTTGTAATTCCAAACATACATCTTTCCATTCCCCTTTGTGTTACCCGAAGTTTTTGAATTGATTGCGATGTGAGTGTCCAGGATGTGATCCCGGATGTGATTCATTGTACTGAATCCACTTCTGATAATCCTGCTTGTTCTCTTGGTTGTGCGTCATTCAATTTTTAAAATATTATTTTAGATATTATCTTAGTGAAAACTTTGTACATTACTGATAGGAAGCTTATTGGGCGGTAGTTCTTTAAATCTTCCTATGCTTCTTTTTTATGTAAAAGGATCACTTCTGCATTTTTCCATAAGTCAGGTACTTTTTGTTCTCTGAGACATTTTGAGTATAATTTTGCTAGTGTTTTATGTAACGTCCGACCACCAGCTTTTAGCATTTCGACAATTACATTGTCCTTTCCTGGACCCTTGCCGTTCTTCATCGATTTTAAGGCTCTTGTCACCTCCTCCACTAGGATATCTGGCATTTGTTCTGCCGTGGGTATTGTTGTCTTTGATTGGTTCTGATCTTCATATAACTAGGAATCAAATTTTCTGACAACCTCTAACATTTGCGTACGCGCCCTGCACAGGCGCCATCCTCACGCACTAATGTATAAATTTGCGTTCTTTTGCTTCTCAGCTTCTGTTTAGCCTTGTTAATTCCTTTGTTTTCTTCCAGTGTTTTTTGCACTGGCTGCATGTTGAACCGGCGCGTATCCTCTCTGATACGTTTTCTTATAGTTTTGCAGAGCTCAGCGTACTTGACCCTGCCAAAAGGACTCCCTACATTTATCATTGTCCGTCGTTTTTTCATTAAATCAATGGGCTCACTGGGGAATTTTGTCCGTTTGAGACATTTTTGTTCTGGTAGTATTGAAACAGCCATTTGAAGTACATGTTGGTGATTTCTTCATATTGAACTGATATTTCCATCTCCTCCGGATCTTGTAACACAGCAAAGCGGTTAGACAAAGCAATCTCAAAATCGCTGCCCCTCTCCAGCAATTTATCAGAATCCACTTTGTCCTTCTGTGAGCTTACCATTCTTTCGCGTTCTCTTCGACAGTTAATCCTAACTTTTGCTCGTACCATTCAGTGGTCATTCCAACATTAAAATTGTTAAGGACAGTACAACTGGAAAATATTGTTTTATCTTTGGTATATATATATATATATATATATATATATATATATATATATATATATATATATATATATATATATATATATATATATATATATATATATATATATATATATATATTGGATGTCTAATGAGAAGAGTGTTCAGTAACTGATACTTAAGGGAAGACACAACACAAGAAACTTAAGAAACACACTGAAATCAGTGTTTACAATGCCATAATAATTCCCACCCTTCTATATGAAGCTGAATCATAGGTCCTGTATCGGAAGCAAATAAAACAATTTGAGAAATTTCATCAAGGCTGCCTCCGGAAAACCTTGAGAATAAAATGACAAAATTATCGGGCCAATGTGGAGGTACTTGCACCAAGCCAACAGTTTGAGCATAGATAATAAAACCTCAGCTGAGATGGTTGGGTCATTGCCAAATGATGCAGGACACTAGGCTACCGAAGCAGATCATCTATGGCGAATTAAAGAGCAAGAAACGAAATCTGGGATGTCCACAAAGAAGATATAAAGACTTAATAAAATCGTCTCTAAAAAAATCTGTGTCAAGCGAGTCCGTATGGGAAAGACAGACATAAAGACATACAGAGCTGTGCAGCTCCAAGAGGAAGATAATCGCTAAAAAACTGCAGTCAAAAGGCGGGCGCAACAAGTCAAACAAGTTGGATCGCCTGTATCACTTCTGTATCCTCTAGACCTTAAATGCCTAGCATGTAGATTTAAGTTGAGTTGTCTGAGCCATTATAAAACCGGTAATATTTCAACAATGGCTCAGCGAAACTAATAGCCATGGTTGAGGTCATACTCTTATCGAGTTGGTAGCTATCATCATATACGAACTCAAAGAAAAAAAATGACGTTTAACTGTTATATATGATGATATATGAGGATTGAAGAAGAAGTCGACCATCATTAATTTTCTATTTATAAGAACACTTTATGAATTTTATGAAAAATTATTTATAAGAATTTTTAAGGCACTAAATTTTGGCATCTTTTTATTTTTTTTATTATTTTTATTAAGTACTTATAAGCTCGTAGAATCAATTTATAAATTATTGAAACCAAGACTCAGACAATGTAGTTTATGTTATAAATATTTTTTTAATAATACTAACTAATTCGACAATGAATAGTTATTCAAATTTACACCAAATCCAACCATAAAGATGTGTTAAATGTGACTTTTTCGTAGTTTGTTTTTTAGGAATGCCATTATTTTTGCACATTTCAATGTCCATTAACAATATATAATTTTACCGATTTTCATAAGGCAAACTATCGTACAATTCCTGACAAACACGTTATATCTAATTAAGCAAGTACTTATCTACGTTTTTTACGTCATAGAAATTTGCAAAACTGCTTTTTAACTGTTTTTGGATACCTATCTTACATCATGTAATTTAAAGAGGAATATAATTTCGAAAAAATATTAACAAAGAAAATTCACATTTTATATTTAATTAATTTATAGTTAACAAATATAAATTCCAGTATTATTTTAAATTATTATTTGCTTTATTTTATTTTTTCTTATTTAAAGATCAAGTATAATTCATAACATGACAGTGTTTAAGTTCCAAATCAGTTCGTTTATTTCTTTCCCCCTTGGAATAATATAATTCCGAAATTAAAAATATTTTTATACTAGTTCAATATTCCATCAGACGAAAAGAAGACCCTTTTATTAGGGTTTCTTCTTGTTTGAAATCATTACATGAGCTTGTAATTAATCTCGTTTTCTTCTGATAGTCTGTGTAGAATCCGTATGCCTTCTTTGTTAATTTTACCTGACTACTTTAAATGTTCTGAACTCGTAAAAATTTTACGTAAAATACGAATCGTTCAATGCCAATGGAATACGAGCAAACGTAAAGTACTCTTTGTGATATCTAATATAACGTTTAATACGAGGGTAGTGCGAAATGTCAAATACTATTTAAAATTAAATATTGCTTTCTTGATCGAAAATCCATTTATATTTCAACGAAGTCTCATTTTAGCTCGATAGACAGCCGAACAATTTTCCAATTTTTAATGCCTTTAAAAAAAAACGGGTTACAAGAAGCTCTCTGTTTCGTTGATGATCTCTTCATTTGATGTGAATTTTATTTCAGCGAATCATTTCTTCATGTTTAGAAATAGAACGAGGTCGGATGGAACTAACTCTGGACAATAAAGTGCATAAGGCATCAATTCGACGCCCAAATTAAACAATTTATCTGTTGGTTAGGTAGACGAATGAGCGAGCGCAGTGTCGTGACTTTTTTCTTTTCCAAATGAGGGCTTTTTGCCAACTTTTCATGACATTTGATCAATAATGTAGCTTAATACATTTCTGTGGTCGTTTTTCCCTTTTTCAAATAGCTGATGAAGATAATTCCCTTCCTACAAAAGCAGTACCTATGAGGGTTGCTATTTATGTATCCGGAATAATAATTAAAAACAAATATTTATCATTGAAAATGGTTTTATTGTTTTCAAAACATTCTCCGCTATGATCGATATACTTTTGCATACATTTCAACTAATTTTCATAGCACTTTTTCCATTTCGACTGAGGTATCTCCAAAATATGCATTTTGAACGTATCCACCGCTTCTTCGGGCGTCGAAAACAGTTGACCACGTAGTTTATTCTTCACGGACGAGAACAAAAAGAATTTATTGGGTGCCAAATCGGGACTGTAGGGCGGATGACCCATTAATTCGATCTTTTGACCGGTGAAATATTGAATTCTTGAAGAATGATCCTGCGTCGCTGGCTGTTTTTTTTAAATTTATTCAAAGACTTCTGGCAAACAAGTGATTATGCACCATTCGGAATTGACCGTTTTACAATTCTACAGCGGCACTTTAGCCACATGCTCATTTATCCCAAGGAAAACAGGCGACCATTTGCTTCGAAGCGCTTCTTGCGCGAACAACTTTTGATGGGTTTGGATCACGACCCATACAGTCGACTGCTGTTTACTTTTGGGCTCATACGCATATATCCAAGATTCGTCAACTGTGTTGATGTTATACACGGCTTTTGATGCACCACAATTGTTTTCGCATTTCTTTGCACCAATCGACACAAGCTTTTTTTGAGCGATCACAATTTTTTTTCACGGCTATATGTAGATATAAAATTTTGTGTATGCTTGTCGTACTAATGCCTAGGGATGCCTCAATCTCACGACATGCCACATGACGATGTTGCTTTATCAGTTCGCGCATAGTATCGATGCTTTCTGGCACAACATTCGATTTTGGACGGTCTTTAAATTCGTCCGTAAGCGAAAGACGGCAGCGATTGAATTTACTAAGCCAGTGATATACAATTGTTTCAGATGGTACTTCATCGCCAAAATTCGAAGTGAGTTGGTCGATGCACTGTTGTTGAGATAATCCACGTCGAAAGTCGTAGTAAATCATCGCATGAAAATTCTCACAAGTTAATTCCATTTTTTGACTCGGATGATATTTTCAAGTCACCAAACAACATAAATAGCGTCCGAACTTTACCATGTATATGTCAGATGGCACATATCACACCATTGTTGCCAATTTCGGAGACATAAATAGCAACTCTAGTAACACCCACTGTTTTGACTGTTCCTTCATTTCGGGTGTGCAGTGCTGAATCCTAATTTCATAAGCAGTTACTAGTTAACGCAGAAACTCCTTTGGATTGTGGTTATACATACTTAAAGACCGATGTGAAGTTGTCACTCGATTCCATTTTTGGTCTGCAGCAAGCAAACGCGGCACCCATAACGATGATAGCTTTTACATCCCCAAATATTCATGTAGAATGTTCCATACATATTCGTCCGAGATATTTATCATCTCAACAATTTCTCCAACTTTCACTCTGCGATCGGCAAACATAAAATATTATGGATTTTGTTGACCATTTCTTTAATAGTGACCTCTACGTGGCATCACTCGTACTGGTTCTACCACAACAAAACTCAGTAAATCATTTATCAACCATGAAATGTGAAGGAGTTGTTGTGAAATGTTTCTTTTTTCAATTTTTCGCCTTTTCATGATAGCAAATAATGAACTTATCTGCTTTCGAAGACTGTCAAAACAAAATTAAATGTGTTATCAGCTTGAAATTTATAAAATATTAGGAGAAAGAACAGTTTTTCACAAATCCAATCATATGATCGTATCACCATCTATCGGAAAATTATCTTACTTTTCACTATAACCTCATATATTGAATTCTGAACTGAATTTGACTATTATATATAGCTAACGACATCTATATCTGATGATTAAATTACTTTCCGATCAACCAAATATGTGGCACAGATCAAGGTTAAACTATTTTAAGGAGACCTTTCGCACGTTCATATTTCCAAAAATAGATTTTTCCATTATCATCCTATTATATTGTATACATAATTGTTTGACAATCTTGTTATCTTTCGTACTTAAACATTTTTACACACTTGCGTAAAAGCCGCCAACACAGCTCTTTTAAATTAATTAGACGAACCAATCACCTATCTCACCGAGTCATATGACTTATGCGTCAATTTGTGTGAATCATTATTAACTCAAAGTAACAATTTAGCCTATATAATGGTTTAATTCAGATTTAATCACAAGATTTTTTATGAAACTTACTAGCGGATGTTTATTCCAAATGATGCTCTATAAAAAGATTTCATGAGAATTATAAAGATTGTATTAACCACATAAATAAAGAGTCGAAATAAAAAATACAGAAGAAATATGATCGAAAAAAGTTCCAAGAGTCGAAATAAAAAATGTAGTACATACTAAAATGAGGCACGAAAAGCAAGAAAATTATTATAGATGAAATTAGCTTAAAAAGATAAAATACGTATAAAGTATATAAAAGATACTAATAATTAAATACGATGAGCAAAAATCAGCTTTTTTAGCTTATGTAGAAACCGATGCTATAATGAATTTGAAATGGATATAAATGTCGAAATTATGGAAATACAAAGTGCATCTCACGGAAAGCAGGACTTTTAAAAATACCTATTTCTAGTAGCGCCATCTTTTGACTCTTTTGACGGGGGTAAACGTTGGAAAGGTGCATCCTTCACTGACGTTCTGATAAAATTTCATGACATTCGGATTATTAGAAGACACGTTATCGCGCTTAAAGTGTCAGTGTGTTTATATTATCAGTCGAAAAATGCACATCGAACAAAGAGCGAATATTCAGTTCTTGTTTTAAAATTGGTAAAACATTCACCGAAATGTTTCAATTAATGAAATGAATGCATGGTGAGGATTGTTTATCCCGTGATAGAATCCGTGAATGGTTTAAATGATTCAAAGTAGGTCGTGAGGACATCAAGGACGATGAACACCATGGTCCGAAAAATTCCGTAATTACTCAAAGTATCATTGAAATTGTCCGTGAATTTATAAAAATCAGCCAAAATCATTGCGATACATGGAAATGGAACTGAACATTTCCCAAGCTTCAATCCTTGGGACCGATCATTTGGGACTTCGAAAAGACAAATTGATTGACGACCAAAAATTGTTCCGAATTCAACATTACAAGGACTTGATTAAGAGTCGAAAAAGGACGAAAACTTCAAGTACGGGATTTTTACTGATGATGAGACGTAGTGTTTTCAATATGATCGAGAGACCAAGGGTCAAATGCCGAATGGAAGCACTCGAGGAAGCCAAATCCGAAAAAAGCCGTCTCGACAAGCCAAAAATCAAAACAATGTTGATTTGCTTCTACGATTCGGAGGGAATTGTGCAGAAGGGTTCGTTCGGTCAAACGATCAATGCTGTGTTTTATCTTGGTATTCTGAAGCGTCTGTTATCGCATATGCGTCGAGTGCGTCCACAATACAGTCAACATGGTAACTGGCGCTTGCTGGTCGATAATACGCCGTCCCATCGCTCAACACTCATTACTGATTTTTTGACCCAAAATAGCATTTTAACCATCAATCATTCATCATACTCGCCTGATTTGGCTCCCTGCAACTTCTACTTCTTCGAAAAACTTCATTTGCCGATGGAAGGACACCGTTATGCTTACCAGGTCTGTAAATATGAAACCGGAATTTGCCTATATATTGCCTTAGCTCTCAATGTAGTTACCGTCAAACCGCTTCATTGGCGCCATTTCCTTATTGACATTTGAGAAAGATTTTCAACTGACAACAATACAAGTTTTATGCAATAGCATAGTTTGTAATAGCGTTGAACATGTCAAATTTTGTGCCTGGTAACTACGATTTGTGAACAGCATTGATTTTCTGTTACCATTTGAAGAAAACTGATGCAGAATGGCATCGAATGCTTGTGTAAGCTTACGGTGAGCATGCTCTTGGTAAATCACATAGCTTTGAGTGGTTTAAAAAATTCAAAAGTGGCGATTTGCAAGCCATGGGAAGATCCAGAAGATGGGAAAATGGGTTCCACATGAACCGAATGAAAGACACCTCGAAAACCGAAAGACCACTAGCAAAATGCTGCTCACCAGATACAAAAGAAAATCATTTCTCCATCGAAATATGACTGGCGATATAATCGGAATAATCCTAAGCGTAAAAGATCGTGGGTAACTCCAAATGAACCATCAACATCCACTGCAAAGCCAAATCGCTATGGACGGAAGACAATGATCTGTATTTGGTGGGATCAAAAGGGTGTGATCTATTACGAGTTGCTGAAACCTGGTGAAACCATGAATACTGAACGCTACCGAGAAGAAATGATCGATTTAAATCAAGCTTTGCTTGAAAAACGACCATAAATCAAAAAAGGTAACACAAAATGATTTTGCTTCATGATAATGCACCATCAGACACAGCAAAACTGGTCAAGCAAATGATTGAGGCGTTTAGTTGGGAAATACTTTCGCATGCGGCTTACTCACCAGACTTGGCTCCATTCGATTACTACTTATTTGCATAGGACACGCACTTACTGAGCAGCGCTTCAGTTCTTACGAAAATGGCTCGATGACTGGTTTGCCTCAAAAAAAGAAAGTTTTTTTGGCGTGGCATTCACAAATTGTCAGACAGGTGGAAAAAATATATAACTAGCGATGGGCAATACTTCGAATAAAATATTTTTTTTATCATTTTCATACAATAAACGTGTATTTTCGATACAAAAGTTCCGATTTCACATTTACATACCTAGTACATTGAAGACATTGAAAAGGTGTCGACCACCATCCTGAAGGTCATATCTTTCTCCAAGCTCAAAAATTGATTCCTTCACCTATTTGATCGTGTAAAACGTTGTATTGACGCGCAAAGATACTATTTTGAGTAAAAATTATGATTTTTTAAAAATAAATATTTGTACTATTTTGAAAAAAAGACAGAAAGTTTTGAAAAACAGACAAAAAAAAGAAAAAAGACCGAAAGAAAGAAAAGAAGAAAGTTTTCCGCGAGACGCATCTTGTAGATAACGGCGGGACCGATGCAAGACATAAAAACAGATGCAGCAAAAAATGAAGATTATATAGATTGAAAAATCATCATGTTGTTCTGTAATTCAATATCATTGTTAGGGTAATTCTTCTAGGTGACAATCTATTTCACCAAAATCTCATTTGGCATTTTCAACTGTTGCGCTAATGCAATTTTGGCGAATGGTCGGCAAGAATGAAAAACTTCCCAAACGAAAGGATGGACAACGGTAACATTTACTCCATCCGTGGAAATCCACGTGTTAACTAACGATTCTTTACATTATTTTGAACGATAAGTTTCCTTAAAATATGTATCCAAAATTCAACCATTTTCGCGAAAAACATGTCAGAACTTATGGAAATTTTCGTTCTGTATATTTCGATCGGTCGAATTCAGTTTTTTGTTTCATTGGACTCTTAAAAAGTTATTTGAAAAGAAAATGTAATACTTTATAGCCATGACATATGTTGCAGCATAAATTTGGTTTGTTTTGTTACAAAAAAAACTTTTATTGTAATAAAAATTACACTAATTTTTTGACCGCGTCATTTTTTCTAAAATATCTTATCAACGTATAATTATGAAAAAAGAAATTGTTTATATTCAGACTATATATCTTCTAAAAGGCTTTTAATATACAGTTATGCTGATATGTATTGGGTACCCCTAAATAATATGAAAAAAGTAATCAGGCTGGATAATAAATAATAATTTCATAAGTATATTACTTAATATCATTTATTGACAACGAATTTAATATTTTATTGATCTACCATTAGCTTTAATAACCGCTTTTAAGCGTTTAGCCTTCCCTCGAATATTTTTTGTTGAAGTTAGGTTTTTCCGTGCCAGTGATACTTGGCCAACATTTCTCTTTAAAATGTGCCAATGATTTTCTATGTGCGATAGATCTGGAGACTATGCCGGCCATTCCAACACATGTACCCTATTATTACGGAACCAGCGCATTGTTGCTTGGGCCCGATGACAAGCCGCGTTATTATGCAGATAATAGCACTCCTCCAAGCTGTCACCGCAGTATGGACGGATCTAAGAGCATTGCGACATAAAGCCAGCTATTCATGCGCTCCTCAAACAAAAAATGTATCCCAACCCTACAGCTGACATGCACCCCCAAACCATGATGCTTCTGCCTCCATCTAGAGCGGTAGCTCTCAAGCACTCCGTGAGAAATGCTTCGCCGCGTCTTCGCCTGACATCCAATAAAACTGCCGAAATGTTCAAAAAATACAGAAATTAGTTTTCACTTAGCTACCCCACACAGAGTGATTTCATTTTTTTGTATCTACAAAAAAGAAATTAAAGTAACTGAGAAACGTACCTTTATATTTGAGTAGATCAATTGTCCAGTGGGCATATTTTTTGGTCCATGTTAAACGATTTTTCTTGTGGGCCTCCGTCAGGTAAGCCCCGAATTTTGATCATAGCTGTATATATATATATATATATATATATATATATATATATATATATATATATATATATATATATATATATATATATATAAATATATATATATATATATATATATATATATATATATATATATATATATATATATATATATATATATATTGCTGAATAATGTATGTAAAATATTTGACAATTATACTGAAGCTACTGTGAAATATCTATTTTTATTTGTCTATTATTATAACAGAAATGGGTTGGATATCGAAGCTTTTGAACTTCAAATGGCTATACATTTCCGACACTTCTTCACTCAATTCAACTTTTATTAGCTCGGGTTTCGGTTAATTTGGCTTTTACGTCAGCGATTAATGGCGAGTTCTGAATTATAGATATGGAAAAAATATGTAAAAAATGAGGGAATAATAAATCAATACGAAACGTTATCACGATGTGGACCTTTTTTATAACTGGGATTTGATTGAACCTCAACAAATGCTTGTTCTTAATCAGAACAGTCCACAGAAATATTGTGGATTGATGCTTTAGAGTCTAATAAACAATCTTCTCCTCAGTGAAGGTTGCGCTTGTTGTAATCAAGGAAAATATTAATTTTTGACATCTATAACGTGTTATTTAATGATCGAAGGACACAAAATTTACAGATGACCCATGACTATTTCTGAAAAAAAAAGTACTATTAAGTGTGTCTAACAAAGCATCTGTTCATTGGGTGTTAGATTGTTTTTGGCTATCCCGACATATGTTGGTCATTCAATCTTCTACGCATCTTCTGTGACATCCATAAACAATGCAAACATCATCAATCAAAACGCCTTCTAAAAGTTTGTTAGTGCAAAGATATAACATGTTTTGATTATTAATTCTAATCCTTTTTATTTGCAATACTCTATTAATTTATTGTAACACGAAGATCACATCAAAGATAAAGCTTGTAAACCGTAATTATTTTTTCAACCTAAAATCCATATATCGATAGGGACTATCTATTTTCAAACGGTAAACAACTAAAAAAATCGAAAGAATTAGTACTTAATGTACTACTTTGGAATCTTAATTCTGAATAGATCAATTATAATCCATCATCGTTATAGGATTAAGTAAATATGATGAATATAAATCGGAAATAAGTTAAGAGTTGTTATTTATTACATTAATTACTGTCACTCTAATAAACAACGTAATGTTTTGGTTTAATTCATGAAAATTTAGAAGAATCTAGATAAATAAAATAATATAACATAAATATAATATTTAGTTGTTCAAAAAATATGCATGTCTATTACAATAGTTATATGAAGGTCGTTCGAAAAATTCTCGGGTATTTGAGAGAAATAGCCCCAGTTTAATTCGATTTGTCTAAATATGTAAACAACAAGCGATTGTCTCAGCTTTGACCTCATCATTTGAAGTGAATCTTCGTTTGGCGAGCTATTTCTTCAGGTTTGGAAAGATGAAGTAATCAGTAGAAACCAAATCAGGTAAATACGGCATATCTTGAAACACTTTAAGCTGTATGTCATGGAGTTTTATATTATCAATCCGAGACGTATGGGCAGACGCATAGAATACCAATAAGTAGTCTAGTGCGCACTAGCAGGCAGTCTATGAGCACCATAGCAAGAGAATCCCAGAAAGTTGACCGTAGCCATGACCAGATGCAATCGTTTTTGCTTTTTCTTTTGACACATTTTCACCTGCCTGCCTACCGCAACACCACCAGTGGTATTCCCACCCACTGTTTGGATGGCGGCTTGATTTCTGTCGTGTGATAAGGTATCCATGTTTCATCCATTGTTAGAAAGCGTTAAAGCAGAAACTCAGTAGAATCCCGTTTTAATCAGTCTAAATACTCTTGAAAAGTGTTCATTCGTTAACAAACGTGAAATGCATAGAGTAATAGCTGGAAAAAATTGTAGTGGACAAGGCCTATCAAGATATTTACATTCGACATAATAGATTTTTGTGACGATTTTCTCGGTCATACTTGTTTTTGGGCATACCGAATGATTATTCTCTTCAATGAATATACAACGTATAGTGGAATCTAACTCTTTTCGTATGTTCGTCGATGTTAAACGATTGAAAGCAATGTACTTTACTACAGCTCGAACTTAAATTTTATCCATTTTTCAAAGAAATGTCAAAACTAAACGCATGCGTCTTAAACTTGAATCAAATGAAAATTGAAACAAATATCATAGGCTTTTGGTCATATTTGCGCCATCTTTGCGACAGACCTAGAACTTTTTGAACGACGCTGCTATATATTCAATTTTTATAAATGTGTCTACTTATTAAGCCGGCGCCACATATTGGCCCACATGACCAGGCCAACGTTTGATCAAACGCTGGCTGTTCTTTGACACATCACAATTGGGCATCCATACATTGGCTATACATTTGCCATATCATCAGTTCACAAGTATCTGAGCCAATGTCAACCTCACTAATAAAACAAATCAGAAACTGCCTCGATCCGTGGAAAACATGGCACACCATGTGGCCAATGTGTGGACCAAGACTTGGCATATGTACCAGCGTGCGCTACTTCCTTTGATGTGGGATACAAAACCGACAACCCTTCGAGAAGTGGCCAACACAAGCACCAACCTCGGATAGCGTCTTCACAAGCGCCACCTTTACCATCCACACACTGGCCAAGTGCAAGTGCACATCTGCAACAATTTGACCTTCAGAATGAGTAATGAACATTAAAAAAAAAAAGTAAAAGTGTAAACTTTGTCTTTTAACTCAGAACTATGATTATGGTGGCCTTAACATTAGAAATGCATGTTTCATCAGAAAGCATTTATTGGGTTCAATTCAATAATCCATATCCACAGAATGAGGATATTTTACCCAGCTTAGTGAGCTGCAGTTGCTCAAAAGGGGTCTACAGAAACTATTAAAGTATATATGGTCTGATTCCAAGAGCTCGAGAAAGACGTGCTAGGGGTACTGGGTTTGAAAGAAAAATTTCTGAACATGCGGAAAGCCACCTTAAACATGTTGCTTCGAGTAACCGTTTTTCCACCAAAAGAGTACTTGCGAATCAACCCTTGACAAAGTAAACTCGAAGAGAATTACCACTAACCACTAAATCACTTTTTTTTAACTTCTCGACATACTTTTCAATAACCATGTTATCAGCATCAACAGATTATTCAATCTAATTCTGAAACTAAACTTGCCTAAAACTGAACGAAACTGTCATATAAATAAAACATAGTTTAGTTTTAGAATTATATTGAATCATCTCCTGATGATGCTAACATGGTGAGCGAAAGCTCAAAAGCTTGAAAAAAGTAATTTGGTGTTTAGTGGTAATCTCTTTTTAGTGAGTTATAGAGAAGTTGAACTTCACAAAGTTCGAAAGAATTTAAATGCGCACTGCATATTGCCGAATAATGAGACTTTTTCGTAGCCACCCAGTTTGGATTACTTTAAGCACCGACTCCAAGGCCGGAAATGTTATGTCACTTAGAGCTAATTAAATTCAATTAAAACACCTGTTTGACATTTTCCATAAATTATCTATTTATATATCGCATTTCTTGCATGGGCGAAGTTTTTGCCATGCTTACATCTGAAAATAATAACTGGTATTTAAATACATATATATCGAACAACTTCACACATCAAAGAATGACATTTTCTTTATTATAAAGTGTTCTTAATTTATTAAGGAGGAATTTATGGATCATCTTTAAAATATTATCTAAATGATTAAATTTCAAGTAATTATTCCATTCTTGTACTAATAAAATTTCTTTATTTTCAGATTCTGCCAGTTTAGATACTTGGTCTATAGTATGGTACATAGCTTCATTCGGTGGACTGATCCTCTTCTTCCTCATCGTGTCCTGTAGTGAATGGTGTTGTAGACGTAATGCTAGAAGAGGCTGCCAAAGAACTAACGGTATCCAGTCAGCTGTTCCAATTGTTCTGGACACTCCACCACCATCATACGATCAGTTTGCACCCCCATCATATGAAGAACTTTGGGTAGGGAGTAGCAGACGAGCAAAAAGCGAAAAAGGCGAATACGATGTGTACGTTGTACCAGTTCATGCACTAGGTCCAATCATGGAAAATGCACGGACAGAAGATTCCCCACCATCATATCAAGCTAGTGCAGGATTGGCAAATACCAGCCAACTTCCCAGAATACATTCTCTCAATGCTTCAACGAGTGTCACGTGAAACACAATGTAAAAAACAAATAGGAAACTTAAAAAATTATTTATTATCAGTTCATTCTTTATAAATAATTTTGAACTATTGGGATCTTGGTGTATAGTTGCGTTTAATGTTATTATTAATTTTGCATTTAAAAATAATTTAATCAACTTGTTCCTGCCTTACGTCACGTTCTTGATGAACTCTTATCAAAGTTAATTAATTTTAATACTTATACGCTCGATAAGGTGACCTCATTTCGCCCAAATCACAATAATCGTTCCAAATATTCTTAAAAATGATTAAAATTATGTTGACGTTGCATTTGGAGATATATAATGTAAATTACTAGGCTGTAGCAAAAGTATGTTTAATGTTTGTGTTTTTGAGATAATAATTCACTGTTTAAAAAATGTATACCTGAGGGTTATTCATCGAAATATAGTTTTCGATGACTTCAACCCATCCTTGAGCCAATAACTCTATTGCTTTTCATTGGCATGGTGAGTTTTTGGAGGTAAAAAAATTCCATGCGGCCAGTTTTTACCTGTTCTTCAGTTCTTAATTTTTTTCCTCGCAAAAAATAAACCATGGATTATGGGGCTATGTGAGGGAGAAAGTTCAAAATCCAATACTTTTGATGTAGTCAGATGTGAATTGTGTGTAATTTTGCGTTGTCTTACTTTAGGAGGAGTTCTTTACTGTTGACCAAAGCTGATATGTTTCGGCCAGAACAGCGTGTATTTTTTCAAACTGAACTGAGAAGAGTTCTAAATTTATCGCGCTACTATCAGGAACCAACTAAAAATGATCTGTTACTACCTGATCTCCTCCTATCTTCAAGACTTATGTCTCTATTCTTGAACTTTTTAAGCCCTTTAACCTTCCTCCTCCACTTTGCAAATATCACTACTGTCGCTTAGAAGCCTTTTTAAAAATAAATTGGCTTAATTTTGCGACTTATTTCTTTCATTTTAACGTTTTTGTTAACCGTCAACTGAATATTTTGCAGTGGAACCACTTTTATACAAAAGGATTGATAATTTATCGGTGCAGAAACTTAAAATCAGATTAAAGCTCCGAGTGAAGTATAATGCTTTATTTCTAAATAAACGAAAAAGCGCATATACTTTTGTTACACCTCAGTATATAAAAGATGATTTATTTTTCACAAATAAATCTGCTAATTATTAAATTAACGGTTGTCTTAGTGGTTGGCACGTTTTTAGTGGAAATATTTATTACTTCATGGAAAAATTGTTAGATTTAAATTGACACATTTTCTATATTCTGAAATGTGTCGTCACTAGAAGCAAATATGCATTTACAATATATACAATGTGCGTCTCGCGGAAAACAGGAGTTTTTCAAAAAACACAAATATTTATTTTTTTCAACAAAAATCGCACATTTTTATTTAAAATAGTCTCATTGTGCGTCAATATAACGTTTTGTGCGGTCATTTAGGTTGAATTTTTGAGCTCGATCAAACATATGTCCTTCAGGATGGCGGTCGACGCCTTTTGAATGGCTTCGATGTCGGCATATAGCTGTCCTTTCATCGGAAAAGTTTTTTGAAGAGGTAGAAGTCGCAGGGAGCTAAATCAGGCTAATATAGTGAATGATTGACGGTTAATATGCGATTTTTGGTCATTATTTTGCAATAAGCGCTAGCTGCCTTGTTGACCGTATTTTGGCTGCACACGACGAATACGCAACAACAGACTCTTCATAACACCAAGATAAAATACACCATGGATTGACCAGGTGGAATGAAGTCCTTATGCACAATTCCCCCCGAATCGTAGAAACAAATCATCATTGTTTTTATTTTTGACTTCTCGAGACGGCTTTTCTTCAGATTTAGCTGATTCGGGTGCTTCCATTCGGGATTTTGACGCTTGATTTCTGGATCATATTGAAAACACGTTTAATCACCAATAACAATGCTGTACTTGAAGTTTTCGCCCATTTTCGACTCTTTAATCAAGTCCTTGTAATGTCGGATACGGAGCAATTTTTGGTCGTCAGTCAATTTTTGAAACGTTGATGAATAACGTCATGAAATTTTGTCAGGACATTAGCGAAGGATGCACCTTTTCAACGCTTACCCCCATCAAAAGATGGCACCACTAGAAATAGCTATTTTTACAAAGTCCTGTTTTCTGTGAGACGCACCATGTATTTCAAAACTGTTTCTTAATATGAAAAAAGTGTTTGTAATATTTATTTGCCTTAAATGAATACATTGTGAAGTCCCAATTTACATTGCCTATGAATAATTTACAAAATGTTAAATGCTTTATACATTCATGTATATTATTAGAATTATATGCGATACGTGGTAAATATCTCTAGAATACAGAAAATATGATTGCAATTAATATACACTTATATTCCTAATCATTAATTGCATAAAATTATCAACTTCTTAAGAATTTGTGTTCCTTATTACTTGAAGGAATACTTCTGTCAGTGAAATTGGCATAAAATAAAATACTTTAATACATGTAATAGAAATATTTAATTTTCTACTATACATCAGGATCATGAATCCCTATACCTGAGTATATTTTACATATATGCAAGAATTTATTATATTATAACTATATGAATTTGGAACTATAAATGTGACTGATATAAAGCCAGTAATTATTACTAATATTTTGTGATAAACGTGATATAAATTTAGTTTTAATTTTAATTTAATATATAACACTTTAGTATGAAAATTATTGTAAAAATTGTTAATGAATGATAATTAGATATAAGGACGGGCTTGTTATTTGTACCTGTGAATATGTAAATATGTAGACATGTATGTTGTGTTTGTGTATATGTATACTATCTTGTATTATGATGAGTTTCGAAAATTATGTATTGTTTACATATTACAAAATTGAAAAATTGTTGTTTTCTGAAAATATCATTCCATCTGTCATACGCTTATGTTATAAGTTAGAAAGAAATAAAATATTTCATATATAATTTGATTTTTTCTTAACCTGGCTGGTTTGGAGTCCAATCTCCCCTTTTCAAAAAGTACAAGAAATAAGGTATCTGCCGTTTACGAAGAGGGTTCACAGTGCAACTGTCGATTCAGTAATGGAAATTTTGACCTGGAAGGCCGGCATCTCTCTGACCGTCCTTTCAGCGCTAATATCGAGGAAATAAATAGCATAATAGAGGAAGGAGGAAGGAACACTATGGTTCATAAGATAGCAGATAAGTTAAATACTGACAAATCGACTGCTTTTGACCATCTAAAAAAATAGGTATGTCGGCCAATATAATGTGTGAGTCCATCACGAACTTAGTAGATGAAATCTGTTGAACTGAATATCTTAATGCGATCTTTTATTGAAAAAAACCTGAAGCTTAATTTCTGAAAGGCACAGTAACTGGTGATAAAAAGTGGATTGGGAACAACAACATGCAATGACAAAAATCATAGGGGTTGTCAGGATTAGCGGTTTTAAGTCCCATGAAAGACGGTCTTCACCCAAAGAAAATGATGCTTTGTAATTGATGGCACGGGCGTAGCCAGATAGATAGTAGATTTAGTTTGGGGGGGGGGGGGGGGGTTAGTTTGAAGTACGTTTCCATACGATACAAAATAGTTCGACTACTCGACAAGAGATGGCGTTACTGTGCGCAACGTCCACTAGTTCGGATATATATATTCAATTCAAATGTAATAATTTAACTCTCTTCACTCCTAGTATTTTTTCGGTATAATATTAGGTAATATTTGGCTTATTCCGGGGGGGGGGGGTGTTCTTCTATTCGGAATCTTTGGGAAATCTTAAAGACTAAAGAGAGAGAGGGAGTAAAACTCTGTATTATTAGTTAAATTTTATAGATTATATGAGTAAAGTAATATGTTTTATATGTATCAAACGAAAACTAAAAAATAATCTGAATTTTTAAGGCCCAGTATCTCAGAAAACTAAACATTTTAAAACATACGTTAAAACATTAAGTTCTAAAAAGATACTCACGATTGAATAACATTATAATTATATTATTTTAAATAAATCAATTTGACTACACCTATGCATAGCAGGCGATAGGTTGGCTTCATAACCTTAAAATTGCATTCAAACAAAGTAGGTTTTTATTTCTAAATAATCTAAATAATAATAAAAACTCACCTATGTAATGTTACTATTAAATTTGTATTTTTTCGTATCAGGGAGCAACCACAAGATGCACAACTAATCATATTTTGTGTGTTTACCTTACTTTCAATAGCTTTTATTGCCAATATAATAAACACATAAAAAGAGTATTCCTGTACACTTATTTGGCATTTGATTGATTAAAACACACTAAAATTGCATAGATCTACTATTAAATTTCTAAGTTGTTGACACCTATTACCAAAATTCAATATAGCCGTTTCCGTCTCCATTTATATGTGCATAAAGATAGGCAAGGCTTCTTTCTGTTAGTTTTATATTCAAAGCGTATAAACGTAGCCTTCGTTCGCATTAGAATTGTTTTTTTGTTTCACCGGAAAAATTTTGACTGAAACTTATAATTCATTAAAAGGAATATATGGCAATGAATGTTTATCGCGTACACGTGTTTTTTAGTAGTTTAAGCATTTTCAAGATGGCCGAAAAGACGTTGAAGATGATCCAAGGCCGGGTCACCCTTCCACGTCAAAAACGGATAACAATATCGAAAAAATAGGTAATCTGGTTAGAACTAACCATCAGTTAAGTATTCGTGCGATTACTGGAACTGTAAGAATTGACAAAGAATGCGTACGACAATTTTTACATAACAATTTTAACATGCAAAAAATGTGTGCCAAAATGGTGTCTAAAATTCTCACTTTGAATGCCTTATTCGTTGGATCTTGCGCCGTGCGGCTTCTATCTGTTTCCTGAGGTGAAATCTGCATTAAAAGGAACAATATTTGAATCCATTGAAGCTATGAAAGAGAAAGCGGCACGCGTTCTGAAAGAGCTGACAGAAGAAGACTTCCAGCAATGTTCCAGGGATAGAGAAGGGATGTATATTGCAGGTGATAATAAGTAAATATATATGAAATCAAAATAAGATGTTTTACAGCGCCAGTCTCTTGATTTAACAGTCACACCTCATAGACTATATGTACAAGGTGTTCAATATTGTTCATTTATCTAGGTATAATTAATAGAAGTCGATTTAAGGTATAATAATTTTATTATTATAACATTATAGTACTGTGTTTGGAAATTTATTTAGCAAAAATAATACTGTCGAGATAATGGCCTTCGCGGCGCTGACATTCTTGATAGCATGATTGAAAATGTGCTGTCACCCTTCCGCACATATGTCTGGATATCGAGTTGATCTCATGAGCAATATTTTTTAGTTGCAATATGGTACATGGTTTATTTTCATAAACTTTGGTCTTGACCACAAAAAAATCAAGTGGAGTTAAATCTGGACTTCTTGTGGGCCTATAATTTGTCACCTCTACGGGATACCACTCTTCCTGGGAGTTATTCCTGTACAGCCTCCAAAGAATCACGTAAGGCATTATACGCAGCGCCGTCTTGCTGAAACCAACTCTCCTCGTTATATCCTTGACATTTTTGCAGTGATTGGTACCATCGTACGTACCATTTCACAATATCTTAGCTGATTTAACATTAACCGCTTTACCTCTGGCATCTTCAAGTAAGTATGGACCAATTATGCCTCTTGCTGACATTGCAACCCATATAAAAACTTTTGGGCTATGTTTTGCTTCGTGTTTTTCCTTGAGATTTTCCTCCGCCTAGTACCCTGCAGTTTTGCTTGTTTACATGACCGTTTAAATGAAAGTTAGCATCGTCACTAAAGAAAACATTGTCACAGTTGTTAAATGTTTTCAACATTTCATTGGCAAATGTCAAGCGCATAATAAAATCAGTTTCTTTCATTTCTTGCACAATTTGAATTTTGTATGAATGAAGCCGAAGATCTTTTTTTTAATGACATGCAGTGAAGATTTCCTAAACTACTTCGATTCCGTGCCGATTGGGATGAACTGACCGACTCACGCACATGTTCAATGTTGCTTGACCTTGGACGACCCGTAGACGGTAAATTTAGAGTTTATCTTGTAATTTCAAACTTTTTTATCCATTTGTTTATCAAATTAATACTTGGTGCCTCGTTTATGTTGTGTAAATTATAATCGGCCTTATAAAGACGACGAGCCGTAATAAGTAAATTCGTGTTTTAATAACACGCGCGAATACAGAAAGCACGTTGTTGTCCGATGAAACGTTCCATGGCAACTAATTTTCACTGAACCAAGCTTCGATGTTAAGTTAACACTATCAGCGCATTCTGCGCCACCTAGGAGCAAATAAGTAATTAAATATGAACGACATTTCTGGAAACCTGGAATATTTGCATTAACTATTTATGTGTCTCTTTCTCTTAAAAAAATCCTTATGAACTTTCCGAATTTAATATTTAGGTATCTGGAATCTTGAGAATAAAATGGCAAGACTATCAGGCCAATGTGGAACTACCTGAATGCGGAGGACTAACAGACTAGCAGATCTAAGCTGGAATATTTGATCCACTATAAAACACATAATTCTTCGACAATGGCTCAGCAAAATTAATAGCCACGGCTCGATGTGAGTATGACATCGAATTGACAGCCATCATGAGAATGTTTCAAACATTAAAGACAAATAACAATCAACAAAATAAATTCCCAATATATAAAGTTTTAGTGAATATACCACAGATGTAAAGGATCTATATAGAGATATATGTATTGTTGAGAAATAATAAGTATAGGGACAGTAAATTTTAAATATCCAAATATTTAATAATGTGACCTTTTTCCAAAATACAAAAGCTATTATAATAATTTTACAACTGTTTTCAAATTATTTTAATTTGGTTCTTAAAGTTGCGCAATCAACATCGTACAAAATACTCTTTAATTTTCATACCAACCTTAGTTGATTTACTGCCATGTAAATGTAGGAAAAATGTACATGACATTAGGGATTCCAAATAGGAAATTAAAAATTTCAATTATTAATGTCAAATTGCTTATATATTCAGAAAAGGAAAAAAAATGTTTGAAATATTCTAAGAACATACACTTCCTCGCTGATATGCACATATTTGCATTGATTTTTCAAACTTAACCAATACAGGACAATGTTGTTGAAAGCAGAAATTCCTAGTATAAACAAAATAACAATTTATACCGTTTATCCATAAATAAATACCTATTATTGAAAATTCCTCTAGACTCTAGAGCATAAAAGTATCATTTATTTAATGTACATCTATATATAAAAGGTGGGACAAATATCATGGTAACATTTTGTTTTGGGGCAATTTTTTTCAAATTTGTGATAGTCTAGGTTTGGCTGTTGTGTAGGGCAGACATTCAAGTTTTATTTTGGATACATACACGCTAAAAGAACGTAGTACAATTGTTCTAATATACATTACAAATTCTTGAATTATTGCATCTTAATCTTAATTTAGGCGAAAATATCTTCCGACCTCTCATAAAACGACAATTTATCGTTTTCGCATTTTCTATAATTCGGAACAACTGGGTAATAGTCCCAGAGTCAGATGTTCAAGAACATCGCGAAGCATGTGTAGAGGAAAAATGTAGAGGAGAAATATAGAGAAGTGTAAAGAAGTCTCCAGAAATGTCGATTCGCGGAGTGCTGCACAAATGCTAATTTCTCCGGGCAGTTTAAACAGAGTTTTGAGAAGTAACTGATAACATGACTCCCTACGGTTAGCGATTAGAATAATGTCATCATAAACCAGTTCCATCAAATTAACAATTTTTATACAAAAGTATTTGACGGCTCCGGATTATTTTTTATTGAGATTTTTTTAAAGAAAAGGTGTACATAAATAAGCCCCAAACCAGACTGACAAAAGTTATGGAAACTGTGTTAAAAAGAGCACAAAGTTCCATTGCTACTAATAGATTACATTTGATTGACATAATTTTTAAAACTTAACACAAAATTTGAAGATGAACTAAACCTATTATAGTAAAAAAAATCTGTCTTGTTTCTTTTAAAAGACTCGTTATAACGTGTATTAAGTAACTTTATTACTTAACTACAACTATCTTCCCACTATTGGCAGAATGGCAAATCAGACTTCAGGCTATAAAACAATAAACTTCTAAAACTGTGGTTGGCCACTCGCCAGTTGGTAGGCTTCTCGATAAACTTATAGGTAAGCAAGTTTTGATAACCAAACCAAACCCTAAAACCTAAACCTTAACCTTAACATAATATTCACAAAGATTAACAAGCATTATAGATTTTTCATTCGTTGTTTTGGTATCACGTTCAGTTGTATATAGATGGTGGCTTTAATATTGGGAATAATCCTCTAATGAATGCGTTTGTTGAAATACAACAAAAATAGATAGAAATTCGATATTCATATCTCGGAGAGATCAAGCCACAAAAGAAACCACAAAACCATATCGGTTGAATAAGGTTTTTAGTTAAGGAATTAGACAATAATTATCAGAGGCTTCGATTATTTATAATTACCTATGATCAGCAGAATTAGGAGAGGCAGTTCCAAAATATAGAAACTGAACATTTGTCCCCAAAAACACAATCACTACATCTAGGTTACCATCTAGACCAGAACTGCCAGACTTTGCCACAATATTTTAATATATATACATATATATATATATATATATATATATATATATATATATATATATATATATATATATATATATATATATATATATATATACAGGGTGGTCTCAAAGTTGAATCATTTATTTTAACAGGTTGTAAAACTCGTAAAAAGAAGTGATTTTTATAGAAGTAAGTTATTAACAGTTACAAAATTGAAAACCTACCTGACATTTTGAAATTCTCGACCACCGCGTTATAGAACTCGCAATGAGAAGAGAGAAGAAAGATAAGTCAATTTAGTAAAAATCATTTATCTAAAAGTAGGTATCTCATTATATTTTCGGTTAGCATAAAATCTTGCTCGTCGTACCCATGCATAACTACACGCGTTAAAAATAAAATCCAGATGTTTACGAACATCACAAACGTTTTCGATGCGCTGTTCTAGTTTTTTCACAGTAATTACTTCTGCATCGTGATAAATTAACACTGAAAAAAAAATCGCAGGATGTTATATCCGGTGAGCGCGCAGACCAAGAAATGGGTCCATTGCGCCCTAAGGATCTGTAGGAAATTCATTATTTAAATGTTCGTGAAATGCCCGTCTAAAATGTGGCCGAGCTCCATCATGCAGAAACCACATATTCTATCTAACATTTAAAGGAACATCTTGTAATAATTGTGGTAGATTGTTTCAAGAAAATCTAAATAATGTTCACCTGTCAGTCGACCTGGAAGAAAGAAAGGCCCAATAAGCATATCATTTACTACGCCAGCCTACGCAAACATTTAGTGAAAATCGGTACCGATCATCTATCTGTGCTGGATTCTTTTCACAGCGTATGGATTTTCTACTGCCCAAACATGATTGTTGTGGAAATTATTTACTCCATTTCTTGTAAATGTGACCTCATCGGTAGCCAAAATAAATTTGGTAAAATTTTCATTACTGTTGTACTGATGTAAAAGCCACTGGATAATCAACAACTCTTCTAAGATAATCTTCGAGTTACAACGATTGTATCCGTTGATAATGATAGGGATAAAAGTGTTCTAGTCATATAGTCTTCCTTACTATGACCAACTTCAACTTGACCTACTATAGACCTAGTGCTCGTTGTTGGCTCGTTTTCGACAGTTGCTAAAATTTCTTCCTCAATCTCTACTATTTCACGTGAAGAAGGTCTCCAACATCATCTCCTCGTTGTGCCTTTAAGTACCCTGTTTCGAGAAGTTTTGTAACTAAATTTACAAACATCCGCAGAGCCGGATGATTTCTTAAAGGAAACCTTTCCACATATAAACCACATTCGGCGTAAGTTAATATTATGTCCACCAGATCATTGTTATCATAAACGTATGGCATTTTAATCGCAGAATGTACCCAAAAATTAAACACGCCCTATTCAGGAATTATTATCACTGGACAAATCGAACATCGCACTCAAAAAAAATATCGTACAAGAATACAAAAAACTAGTCATACCCAGTATCAGCAGTAAAGAAATTACCTAAATAAAAACAAATACTATATAAATGAGTTTTAGAAAAATTACTTGATTTTACTATTTCTACAACCTGTTAAAATAAATGATTCAACTTTGAGAACACACACACACACACACATATATATATATATATATATATATATATATATATATATATATATATATATATATATATATATATATATATATATATATATATATATATCTGTAGAAACAATATAGTAAATAACCGAACGGACTTAAGGAATTCCGCATAATTAGACAATTAAAAATGACTGACATAAAATTAGCAAAAAATGCTCGAATATAATCCCCTCGAATAATATTCCAATATTAGTTACAGTTGTTTATGCAGC
The DNA here is from genome assembly GCA_031761425.1 of Cosmopolites sordidus. Classification (NCBI taxonomy): domain Eukaryota; kingdom Metazoa; phylum Arthropoda; class Insecta; order Coleoptera; family Curculionidae; genus Cosmopolites; species Cosmopolites sordidus. The sequence continues at coordinate 140,076 of JARFXV010001622.1, forward strand.
CATGAATATTTTTGGCCCGTCGCCACGATATCCTGTTGATTGGTATAGGAACTTCCAAATATAATAACAATGTAAAGCGTTTATCCGAGAAGTTTTAAATCTTTGTTGTATATAATATATCCGTTCCGTTTTTATATATTTTTTATTATTAATATTCAACTTGCAATATTATATGGTATTTAACTACACTGCGTTGAATTTGCTATAATAGTATTTTTATTAATTTTCCCATGTACATTTATACCTGAATTATCAGTTACAAATGGTTAGCGATTAAACTAATCGCTAACTCGTAAAAAAACTAGATGTCAAACTAAGTTTCAGCCGCGCGCAAACATATCTCTAAACCGGGTTTGTAGAAATTTGTACAACTGATTGTGATAAATCTTTAATGTTTTATATATTTACACATAATTCAGATAATAGACGATTCTTTGGTAAACAAAATTATTTAAAATCAATTAATACGTAATTGAGCGGAATTAGCTATTTTTACAATATATATAGTTCTGTATTGAATTAAAGAAACCTACAGCTAAAGCTTTGTAGTTTGAGTTGAGGACTGCAAATCACTACAAACAACGACAATAAACAACAAATCCTGTAACTCTCTTTGAAAGGCACGTACAATGAAGAGCTAGAAAGGTCTATGTACTGAAAATACTTCAACGTCGTCGTTTGTTGATAAATTATGGGCTGATAGGTACGTCTCAAGTCTAGAAACAGGTATAGTGATATCTATAGTGATATCTAGTGAATGTGTAAGGAGTGAGAGATGAGAGAGAATACCCTTGTGACAGATGCCGACAACCAAGACGGAAAGTTGGTGATAATTAAAGCAAAACCACTAATTTTTTTAAATTATAACATACTTTTATTATTTTTTGTGTTTCAGTTTTTATAAATAATATTTTTCTTTGAATTATATAAACGGTTTAACACTAATAATGAAAATAAACATAACATTTTACCAGTCCTATGTTATTTTAAACCTAAAGTAATAAAAAGATATAACTAACTCAAAGTTGAGTCATTTATTTTAACAGGTTGTATGTAGCATTACCATGAATATGTAAAGAAAGAATAAAGGATATAAAAAACTACAAAACTACAAACTAATCCAATATAATATAATTATTAAAAAAGAACCATTTTTAAAACAAAATGTAAATATTTTTGGCAATTTCCATTAATTTTATCGCCTAAATTATAATGTATTCAGAACCCTAATAAAGTAATTTTTTGCAGCCATATACTATATATTGATCAAATATAATAAATGATAATCTGCCCTAATTGGAAGATAAGACTATATTTTAGTTTGATATATTACAAATTCGAAAAAGGTGGTCGCATTGCGTTAGTGCACGACGTGTGGGACGATTTTATTTTATAATATAATTTCCTAAAAGGTTCATACATTTGGTATATCGATGACGAAAGACTTTGATGTCTCAGACTTTGTACTTTTGTAGTTGCGCATTTGGTGCACATTCACAGGACCCTTTCCTAAATTCAAAAACCCTAGGCTAGGCTTTAATTATTGGGTTGATGCAAAATTGGTCTCGCAAATTTGATGTACTGAAAATAACATTTAATGAATATAATATGTGCCATTCCGTATAATGACCGTTTTCCATTTCTTCGGTAGCTGCATAATCCCACACTCATAGAAGTTCTGAAGTTTCTGGCTAAATAATTGATCCAGGTTATTTTCCAAGCCTTTCGACAGCGGCGGTTCGTGGGGGAAAAACAAGTGGGCCACGTATAACCAAATTTTGGAATGGGGATAGGGAAATGCGTCGCAACCAAAATTTTTCATTTCTTGGTATCATACACACACTTTGCTGTGTAGAAATATAGAGTGTAACTGTCAGACATAATTTTTTTTTCATTTTTAATTTTTTTGGTGGTGCACGTGCCCTTATGGACCAACCGCCACTGCCTTTCGATGAAGTAAAGTTCTTGCGAACTAAGTTGTTTTGAAGCTATCTAAATAAATGATGGTCGGAGGGCGCAAGGTCGGAAGAGTACGGTGAATGGACCAAAATATCCCAGTCAAATTGTAAAAGTTTGTGTCGAGTGGCCAAAGCATGTGTGGTATAGATTTTTTGAATGGAACCCAATACCTTTTCTGTTCACGCAATTCATGTGTCTTATGGTCGCTTGCTCGCTTTAATACCCTTAGCTGTGAACAAAATTTCTCCCAATACATGGTTTGGTTTTCCAGGTAATCTAAGTAATGTCTGAATGATTGTGGCGTGTTCATATATTATTTTCCTTTATTTGGGTTTTTCGCCACTATCTAAAACTCAAAAAATATCAAAAATACTTGTTCTTATTTAAAGAAAGAATCACTGGGTAAAAACAAAAAACCAAACGGAGACAATTTTCCAGGTAATGACTGATAATAAACGTTTATCGTTCCACAACATTCCACATAGCATAATCTTCTTCGGATTTAAACTGACTTTGCGCGGGTTGAAGGAGCATCTCCGCGCTTACACCTTGATATCTTATGCTTAACATTATTATACACAATTCATTTTTAATTACCTGTAACCATCCGCTTTAAAAATGGATCGATTTTATTGCACTTCAATAGAGAATCGCAAACATAAATTGGTCTATCAAATTTTTCTCCGTTAACTCATGACACCCATTCATCAACCTTACTTGCCATTCCCAGTTAACGTAATAGCCTTGAAATTGTTGACTGGTTGATTCCAAGAACTTATCCGATCTCTCGAGTTGTTTTATATCGATCACTTTGAATTAGCGCCAATATATTGTTCCATATTCCATCAGTATCGATCGATCGTCTAGAATGTGGTACATCGCTAATATTAAAATTGTTTCACCACATCGAATAGTCAACGGCACCCTCACCATACATTTAATTCATTCTTGCTTTTTAGAATATAAAAAAAGTATATATATTAAGTATAAAAATATAAAAAAGTTAAAACTGATCCTTATTTTCAACTATTTGTAACGCTTAATAAAATTAAAAAAACAAACAAATAACGCAAACATTTTCCCATGTACCCGTCTAAGACCATATCCATCTAAGACTAAACACGGGATACATATTTGATCCATTTAATATTAGGTCAATATCTTATGGTGATAAATCCTTCTTAGAGATGTAGTTTTTATAATTTATTTATTTGCTTCATTATTTTCAAATTATTCGGTATATGAATAAAAAAATGAACTTATGCGGTAATGTGAACAATAAATAAACTATTAAAAAAAATACAGAATTCTTATAAAGCTACATTATCTACCATATGTGTTCTTGAATACACCAACATATTTTAAATTGCTGTTATAAATCAGGATAAATGCAGGACCAAGAACAACAATACGATTCTATTTTTTATGCATAGCAGTCGAGGAGGAGATTCTCGTGATTATCAATAATTAATAAAATGCTATCATTATTGGTTAGATTTGCAAATGAAATTGAATGATGTAGGCAATTCATTGATAAAATATGAGTATCTGCCTGCAACACACTTGTCCAAAAAAGTAATGCTTAATTACTAGCAAAGCGCCAATATTAAATTATGTCTAAAACGTTTGAAATAATGGAACTAAATAATTATTAAACTTAGAATGACTTAAACTTGAATGAAACTTAGAATGATTTTTAATTTGAATTCTAATTTATGAATGTCTGATCAGAATATCAATTGGAGATAATAAAAATTGGCTATATTGTAACATCTTTTAAACTGAATTATTCTCCAAAATAAGTCCAATATAACATTTTTTTTTTCAAATCTATGATATGTACTCTAACATTCTTAATAATTATTGAATACATAGTCAAATAAATATATTTGTTATTGATGTTGTAATATAGGGAACCAGTAATATACAAATTATAGATTAACAAAATATTCTGATTCTCACTGGCGCATTCGTCATAATTTAAAATATGACGTTATTTTTATTATTAAAATTTCTAGAATTGTTTATTATAACTAAATATTTAACTTGTTTCTATTTACTAATGAAACTTTACGTCTACCCATGGTTACGATATCAAATTCTCAGCAAAAAAATGAAACAAACTTTACTAAAAACTGGTGATGAATATATTTTCTTCAATTAGTTTAATAATTCCTAGAAGATTTCAAAAGCATTTTTTATACGTCACGACACAAACAACATAATAAATATCATGTACCCTAGCGTAAAAACCAGTACCAGGTAGAAATTTCAACCAATAGCAATGTCTAGATTATGGGTGTGTCAAAGTTGTTTGGTACTATTCTTTAAGAACAACCTATACAAGAACAAATAATAATTGTACAGGAAAAACACCTGATATAAAAAATTGATGAATATTCTGATCAAGTCTGCAAAACTAAGATATTAGGGTGAAAAATAACGTGCTTATCACCTGTTAGACAAAAATAGATGACTATTCCAAACGACAAAGTATTTCTTAAACAGAATTCGAAAAAACGTCCTTGAAATGTTTTTCACTGTTGATCACTTCTTAATATGCGCCTAGCTAAAACGGGTTTCGATTTTTAAACGATTTTTAAGTCAACATTCTCATGGTATTTGTCGTTTCTTATATAAGAGTTCTAACTCTATAGTGTTGGACGAGTCTGCTAAATTATCTCACAATATATAGGGAACCTTCAATATATTTAACAATATAATTTAAAATTGCAGTTCAGAACAACTTTTAATAGAGTTGTGATTTATTCATTTAATTAACGACATTGCAATTTGAAATTCTTTGTACCTCTTGATAAGTATGAGTTGTAATTAAAAATAATTTTGATAACGAAAAAAATTAAAACTATCATGTATATGATCGGAAGGTGGCAAGCCGAGGGGGTGATGACCGGGGTTAATAGGGACCATGGTTCGGAGCCCGCGTTAAGCTGTAGGTTCAGTTGCTAAATATCCTTAGTTGCTGATGTGCCTTTATGATGTGCCTTTAACCTTAATACCGAAGGTATATAGGTCAAAAACCGGAAAATCAAAGGAACTTGGTAGGGTTTTAGCAGGTAAAAATCCAGCACTGCCTGATGTGCCCACGTTGTGAAACTCTAAGGATGTCTGTTGAAGATTTCCTCATCATGATAAAAGAAATCTCTAACCCAAAATCTTTACTTCTTATAATTTGGCAACTCGAAGACCGACATGCTGTGTCATTTATTGCTTCTTTTACCTGGGTGGGTGACGGTTTGGGAATAGCTAATTATGTTAACATTCTGTTTCAATATACATATACCATATTTTTTTATAAACTGCAGGTGATTTTCTTAAATTAAAAAAAGTACTTCATGACAAAATGTTGAAAGTCCAAAAACATTCATCTTCAAATAAACTAACACTAGAATTATAAAACAACGCTGTTAAACGGAACCACCAGACAATATCATAATGATATACCACAATTTATGAATGCAGCCCACCCATTCATAGAAAAACTTTGGGGTTTCGGGCTTTGGGGGAACACAAGAATAAGCATATGCAGGTTATACTACACAGTTTATTTAAATGCTGGAGAGTCTCACACCCTATTAGTAACACAGAGCCAGAATGAGATCAGTCCAATTAAAGCATTGTAAACCTTTTCTCAATAAAGAAAAACATGGCAAGAACAAGAAGAAGCACATATTTTATCATACCTTGTTCAAGGTCTAAATGATCGTATTCTCCTTTTCGAAGAAATACCTAAAAATTAACTAAATTTAATTAAGCTAAATAATAGACCAAGGGGGGCACCGTCTGCCCCCTTTAGGGTCAGACAGTGGAGAGGGATAGGTGGGATCCCCCTCTTCTTCTTCTTCTTCTTCTTCTTCTTCTTCTTCTTACATAAGTCGGCAGTCGAGATAGTTTCGAAACCCGGATCTTGATGCCGGACTTTGGGAACGAAGCTATCGGCGGATTGCCCTGTGACTAGGGCAGGAGGTCCGATAACACCTGCTTCACGACGGATTTGGTTATTTTTAACAAGCCACGGTGCGTTGAGAGCCATACGCAGTGATTTGTTTTGGAAAATCTGAAGTTTCTCAGCCACCGCCGGCGTGAGAAATCGATAGTTAACCTGAAGCCCGTATAGGACTATGGATCTTACCAGGACTTGGAAAATTTAGACTTTGATACTCGAGGTAAGTGTAGTCGTTTTGCAGAAGAGTGGGTAAAACAGCTTAATGACGCCGTAATCTTTGCAGATTGCTTGCTGGATTTGAGTGAACCACGAGAGAGAACGGTCGAAATGCAGACCTAGATAGGTGCTTTTTGCAACCATGGAATTGGAATTTTGTCTATCAGCTGCTTGGCTTCACGTGGAGTGCGTTTTATGGTGAAAATTATCGCCTGGATCTTCTTGGCGTTAATCTGCAGGCGCCAAAATTTTAGCCATTGAATGGCAGCGTATAACGGCTTCTGAAGTTTGTTGTGTATTGCTGACGTTCGATAGCATGCAACAAAGAAGGCCGTGTCGTCCGCAAAAAATGCGAAAAATAAAAATTGGAAGCCCAATTAGATGGTTTTGAAGATGAGACCATCATGCCATATTTTATGGAAGGTCTTGGAGATGTCGAGGAAAACTGCGTCGAAGTACCCTTTTTCTCGATAGACTGCCACAAGGCCTTCTTTACCTGCGCCTTTAACAACCCTCCGCGACCGTGAGAAGAATCCAAAATTATAGACCTTCCAATAAAGTATTCCATCGAAGTACGTGATGTCGGCTTAGACCTGCAGATAACCTATTACTCGAAAGGAATATAATTGGAATTACTCAGACAAAAGATTTGTAGACTTGTAAAATAATTAAGAGTCCCATAACGGTTGAATAGCGGCCATAGACCTTTATAAAACTAGTTTGGAATAATAAATAAATTGTAAAATATAAACATAAAAATATAAACAAATAGAGGCCCTGGACCTTCATTAATTTATTTCGAAATAATAAATTAAATTGAAAAATGTAAATACAATATAAACATAAAATACGTTCGAAATGTTTTTTTTTTTAATTAATTAAAATAATCCATTAATTAAAATAACTCCCAGGATAGATAACATACATACCGTCAGAACTACTGAAGCTTGTAGGCAAAGAATTAGCTTAAGCTATTCATCAATCAATAGTTAACATATGGAATAATGAACAGATGTCTGCAGAGGGACGCCAGACAGTTAGTGATATGACTGATTCATAAGAAACGAGACAAACTGAAATGCGAGAACTATCGTCGCATATCAGTGCTTTGCACAACTTATAACATTCTAACATAGTAAGGCAGGGCCTAGTACCATATATCGAAGAAGGAATGGGCTAATATCATGCTGGGTTTAGAAAAGGAAGCTCAACAGTTGTTCATAGCCAGTTAAATAATGGAGAAAAGAACCGAATTTGATACTCCTTTATTCCAGATGTTGATAGGTTTCAGCCAGGCATGCGACCGCCTATAAAGAGCAGTAATATACGAGGCTATGGAGAAAATAGGAATACCAGCTTATTAAATTAATCCAGATGACGGTGCAAAGTCATCAGCTAAACAAACATGGACAAAAAGGAAACAATGATAGAAGAACAGATCGTAGGACATGCAGATTACCAAAACATATTAACACGATCGAAAAGATTATTAAGAAAGACTTATGATGAAATAAACGAGGAAGCGGTAGTCTGGAAATATATATATATATATATATATATATATATATATATATATATATATATATATATATATATATATATAAGGGCGGGCAAAAGGGGCGGTCTGGAAATAAATATAAACAAAACAAAGGTGATGGAAGAAACAGCTAATCCAAGAAAAACATAGAACTAAATAATCGGCAACGACAATATTAAAGTTGTGAAGGAATTTACGTATCTGGGAAGCAAACTTAACGAAAACAACATCACAGGAGATATCAGAAATCATATTATAAAAGGTAACAAAGTTAGTTACTTCCTCCATATTCGATCTTAAGATCTAAACTTATATAAGGATTAAGTTAAGATCTATAAAACACATATTTGGTAGTTACTTATAGCTGTGAGACGTAGACCTTTACGAAGAAAACAGAACAGATGCTTGTACTATTTAAAAGAAGAGCACGCAGAAGAATTTTTGGAGCTGTGAATGTGACAAACCAAGCACACGATGGCAGACACAAAGGCTCAATGGCGGATTATAGCACCACCGCAAGAAGAAGAAAAAATGTGTGTGATACGTTCTCTCATTCTAATTCAGTAGGATATCAATCAAATCGCACAACTCTATGTTATATTCAGTCAAGGAAAGTATTTGAATAAACTGATTAGTCTCAATTGTCTATTTTAATATCTTTAAATGTTTCAGGTTTCAGTCAGTATAAACTACACTGAATAAACGGGTTTTTACAATCGAGTTTTACAACAATCGAGTTGTTTTTACACAATCGAGTTGTTACAAAAACTCGATTGTGTAAAAACGATTTGTTCTGGAACCTTTGTAGAATCGAGATGTTGGAGTTAATGGCGGTGCCCCATAGTTGGATACCGTTTGTCCAAATAGGTTATAGGATAGCTTTGTATAGCAACAATTTGTTGTCCAACCAGAGCTTTGATTTTCAGTCAACGAGCCAGTACATTTGGCTTAGTTTGAGACCTAGTGTTTTCCTTTTCTCGAGGTCAATTCAGTATATTATTTTCTATATCGTTGGTCCATAGGTATGTCGAGATATTCGGCATCTTCTGCTTGTGGGAGTGGGCAGTTGTTGATTCGCGTTCGTTCGCGTTCGCGCCCTCCATCCACCCAAAATTATTTTCTAAAATAATCCCGAAACATCACTGCTGGTTAGATGGGATAAGGTTTCCATAATCGTAACGCTACTCACAAAACCATTATCTTCTCTTCCATTGGTGTTTCCGCTGCTTGGCCGCCGGACGGGGTGGGCCAAGCCCTTCGCACCACTCCCCTCTGGGGGACAAGTACCAGAGGGGGGTGTAGTCTTAAGATATTATTTTGTTTGCCGATGTCACTGAAGCTGTTTCGGCGTAAATCATCTTTCTTACCTGTTGTAACCTGAAAAAGAAAAAACTTCCACTTCACCACTAACTTATTTTCTTTTTTTTTCAAACTGGGGACGTGGCGTCCCTTCCCTCGTTGGGCAACAGTCAACCTAGTCCTCCAAAAGTTACAGTTTCGGTCTTCTGTGCCGTCTGCCAACCAAGCTGCAAAGTCTTCCGGACGATAGTCCGTTAACCTTCGCAGTTCTTGATTTGGGTGGTCGCGTATCTTCAGGAATGCTTTTTCTGCCTTTTCTTGCATGCACTGCCTAAAGGGAGTCCACATCATCTCTCTATGTATCTGTACATTAGAGATGTACCAGAGGGCATCGAGAGCTAGTCTCACTAGCTTATTCTCGTAACGTTCCAGTTGCTTGATGTAGGATTTTGCCGCGTAGGCAGTTGTTGATGCTTACAGGAGGGTATATTTATCTGTGCAGTGTAAATGTCACGTGGGTGGATTTAATTTCATTGACCTTGATGTGTTCAATCACTGTTGGATTTTATTGAGATTGGCTTGCAAATTCCTTGAGGCCAATACTGGGCGGTGTAGGATGTCAAGGCTATCATCTCATCGGCATATGTGTTATCGCGCTGTTTCTTGTTATTGAGAGATCGGCTGTATACAGGATACATAATATCGGTCCAAGAACGCTTTCTTTAGGAATTCCCGAATCTATAGAATGTAAATCCATTTCATTCATATTTATTTTATGTGAAGTAATATTCAATGGCATTAATGTTTGAAAACAAATTCGAACAAATGTCCTTCGCTACTTCTGACAAAGCGCATTCTGTCAATCCAATTTCCGACCACTTTTTCAAGCAATTGGGGTCTTATGCTAGCAATTGTCCGAGTTATGTTGCGGGTTTATGTGTGCATATTTGTTGACAATTCGGCGTATTCGTCACCCGGTTAGGTGATTTTGTGCACCATAATTACAGTCTTAAGTGTTCTATAAGTTTGGTGCACAGAACACTGTTTTGACAATAAATTTCGAGAATTTGGAAGCGTTATTATGATGTTAAATGTTCCATGGTTCTTTCTCAGGTATTTGATATGCCATTATGATTACCATGAAGATATTAGCGATGATCATTTGACAGCCATCCCTATCGGAAGTTCGTATACACTAAAAAAATCACCCCTTAGTTGAGTAGTTGGTTGCAGAGCAATATCTTTTGGTATTCATGTACTCCTTAATTTGTTTTACTAGTGTGGATATTTCCTCTATCGTCCCGTGCTTATTGCGCAATCCAAACTATGGAATTATTTTATTTTCGTCTCTTGACATATAATTTTCCATATAGTTTGATAAGTTTTGGGTCCAGGGTTTAAGGATCATAATAATTTAAGCAACCTTCCAGATGCTGGGAATTAGTTTGTTCGTAGTAATGCATTGAAGATGAATGTAAATAAAAAAAAAAACTTTAAAAAAAAGTTAAGGAGGCTTAAATTTGATTGTATTTGTATACTGAAGAGATTTATTATCTATAAATCAGTTTAATTTATGAAACAAATTATTATAAAATATTATTATATTTATTTGAAAATAATTCTGCAGTTTATGTTAAACAAACGTTACAAAATATAATGCAGTTGAAATATAAAAAATTGAAGAAAATCGGTTTGTTCAAATATGTTTTCCCCCACTGCAAAATGAATCAAATTTACATGAGCATAATCATTTTTTTGTTCATTCATTAGTTAGACCACAATACCACAAGATTTAGATTAGATTAGATTTCCATTAGACTACATGATTTTATTTAGATTAATATAAATATATAAATAATAAATCATATGTTTTTTATTTTAAAAATATTTGTAAACGTTCTCATGTCCCATTGAATAAGTTGCACCATATTACCACCGTATGTCAGTTAAATTCGCTTAAAATTGCAACTGATATTACGTCATCTGCAACCGATTTACTATAAAAATAAAACCGTAAAAGTATCACACCTACTGAACATTACTCAATCGACTGTAACTTGACCATTTCTAGAAAGCAGATTACCGTTCTTTAATCTCAGTCATTTTCAACGGTTCAAGATGGATTAGTGGCACAACTACGTGACATGACGAACGTAGAAAGATACACTTGGAACTTGCACAAGTTATAAAGGATATAGGTGATGATTACTTCTTAAATTATGCGTAAATGCTTTTTTGTTTTAAGTCAATACTCTAGACTAAGTGATCATTATAAATAATTATGGTTATATAAATTAGTATTGCGAATTTTGGACTTGACACAACTATGACTTGTACTTTTTTTCTGATACAATATGTACGAGGGTAGAGTGAATATTTAGATACTTTTTAAGTGAAATATTGTTTTTTGACCTAAAATCGATTAACTGTACATTCTATCAAAAAAGTACTGGCAATTGATCATTTGAAAAGCCCACTTAAAGAAATTGTCAAAATTCTTTTTAACGCTAAGTTGACACTGCACAACTGTCCTCTATATTGATTCTGAGTTTAAACGGCATCTGTCATTTAGTTTGTTTACAGTGCTCGATTTTGTCAGTTCATCTTAAGTGTGTTTTGCGATTTTTACAATGGATAAAAGTATCGAACAAAGAATTTGTCTTAAATTTTGCATTGCAAATGGAATTTCGTGTGCCAAGTCGCTGAAAATGTTTATGAAGCCTTAGGGTGAATTTATCAAAAATTCATGTATATGAGTGCTACAGTGCATTCAAAAGCGGTCGAGATGTGGTGGAAGATTTGCCTCGCTCTAGTCGGCCATCAAAGTCTTCACTGAAGTTAACATCGCTAAAGCGAAGGAAATGGTGACTGAAAATCATCACTTAAGTTTGAGAGATATAGCCGCTGATATTTCTATGTCTCACGAATCAATTCGATTGTTTGGACATGCAATGCGTTGCCGCTCGACTAATGCCGAAAGACCTGAATTTTCTTCAGCAAGTTAATCGCGTAAAGGTCGCTGAGGACTTGCCAGAACGAGTCAATTTCGACCCCACATTCATAAAATGCGAATTTTGTGGAAAGAAAACTCTTGGATTGTGCATCACGACATCGCACCATCTCACGAGGCTATCATTGTGAATGAATTTCTGGCCAAAAACTCAACCATCGAACAACCACCGTGTTCACCTAATGGCTCCGGCCGACTTCTTTCTCTTTTCAAAACTCAAATATATCACTTCGAGGCCTCCTTTTTCAGTCGATAGAAGACAAAAGAGAATTCGCGGCGAGAACTGAAGTCGATTCCGGAAAATGGGTTTAAAAAATGTTTTAACAATTGTGTTATTCGTTGGTATAAATGTATTATTTCGGAAGGCACCTAGTTTGAAGGCGATACAATAAAGCTGGATAAATAATAAACATTTTGTGTTTTATTGACCAATTCCAGGTACTTTTTGACAGAATGTATAACTTTCAGCTCGATACACTTCGCCTAACGAATTTCCAAGTTTTTTATACATTTCGACTTGTTTAACTCAGCAAAATAGTTGCCTGTATTAGCCATTTCTTTATACCCGAAAAGAGATTGAAATCGGGGACGGTCAAATCCGGGGAATTGTGCAGAATTTGCGACATCATTCGTAGAGCAAATTGACCAATTTCACTGTTGCATCAGCGGACGAATGAGCGGATGCACTTTTGAGGAAAAACTTTATTCTTTAAAAAATGAGGGCGTTTTTCTTCAATAATTTTTGAAACTTGACTAATGTACCATAACTCTATCATGTAATCGTCTTTTCTTTTTTCAACTAGTCGATAAAGATAATGTCTTGCGAATCCAAGAAAAAGTGGCCATAACCTTTTCTACCGATAGAAGCGTGTTCGCTTTCTTCGAGGCACATTCGCCGGGTTAAACACACTGTTTTGACTGTTCCTTAGTTTCTAGTGTGTAGTGATGAATCCAACATTTATCAACAATTTCAAATCGTAGTAGAAACCTCATTGGATTGTGCTTAGACATGTCTAAACTCCCCTGTGAAGTAGTCCCTGGAATCAGTTTTTGGTTAAAAAAAAAAATGATACTGTTGTATCATTACCCTTATAATTTATCCTATTGAGTTTCTTATTATTTTTTTTTACCTTTTGAAGTTTAATATTTTAATCAAAAATATTAATTGTAAGACAATTTAAAAATGATCAACGCGGTAACCGCAGTTCTAACGAATTACTAAAACTTTGGCAAGTCTTTTGTAATACTCATTATTTGTTTAAATGTTTTATTGTTGATAAGAGAACTAATTTGGAATAAATTAATCGATTGTTATAAATATTTTTAAAAAATTGTCTTTTTGAAGCGATCAAGTTCATTTGGTTCAGTTCAAGAAAAATAATTGTCCAAGAACATATGCTGTAGCTATACACTTCGACAAAATATAAAATATAACTTATTGTGTAACAGGCCATGGAAGCCAAAGCAATCCCTAATCAATAACCTTAAAATGTTTAAAATCGGCAAATCGGAAGGGAATCGGCTTTGATGCCAACTCCAAACATTATAGGTCATTAGCCAACCGGAGGAAACTATTAATCCTCATCCTCCATATGGACCAAACCAGGCACGTACATATTATTATCTATTCAGCCAGTTGTAACTTAAAGCCGGTCCCATATTCTTTCTCAGTTCTTATGTGGGAATTGCGAAACAACTATTACATTGTACGCTACACAAAAAAATTATGACATTGCAATACAATAAACTGGATTATAATAAAGGGGTCCCACAATTCACGCACGATTTTAATTTGCCGTCATTTGTGCGGTAAGTGCATTAAGTGTTTGCAACCAAAAAAAGAAATCAGTTTGACTGCTGACAGTTTAAGGTTAGTAAAAATGGAACACTGCACGAAAGAACAACATTCATTGTTGAACAATATTTCAAAAATAATAAAAGTTTGGCTGCTACAGTTCTCAAATTTCGTACAAAATATGGTCGGAATATTGATTTAACTTCGTCAACTGTGAAGAAAATTATTAAAAATTCAGGGAGACTGGATCAATTGGGGACGGTAAACACACTGGTTGTCCAATAACATGCCATTTAAATGATAATATCGAAGAAGTGCGTGAGAGTGTTGATGGAATGCAAGAACATCGATTCGGTGTCGTGGACAAGAATTGGAAATTTCAAGAAACTCTCTGCAGCGTATAGTCACTAAAGATCTCCATGCTTACAAAGTTCAATTGACACAACAACTGCAGCCTAATGACCATGTATAGCGAAAATTGTTTGTTGAATGGATTATTGAACAAGTCAATGGTGATTTTTTGAGAAAAATCATCCTAAGTGATTAAGATTTTCATCTTAATGGCTTCGTTAATCGTCAAAATTGCCGCATTTGAGATTCAGAGAATCCACATGTGATTGCTGAAAAACAAATGCATCCACAACGTGTCACTGTTTGCTGCCAATTTTGGGCTGGAGGCGTCATTGGACCATACTTTTTCAAAAGTGAAGCTAGTCAAGCAGTTCAGTTATTGTTACTGGTGCTAGATATCGCGACATGATAACAAATTCTTTCTGCCTAAATTGGATGATATCGATGTGGACGACATGTGGTTTCAACAAGACGGTGCGACATGCCATACAGCCCGTGAAACAATCCAATTACTGCATGAGACATTTCTTGGTCGTGTACTCTCTCATTTCGGTGATCAAAATTGGCCCCCTAGATCATACCATTAGATTTTTTCTATGGGATTATTTGAAGTCAAAGGTCTATGTCAACAAGCCCACATCCATCCGTGCATTGAAGGAGGGGATTCAACGCTACATCAACGAAATTCAGCCACATTTAAGCAAAATGATCATGGGAAATTTTGACAAAAGAGTGCGTATGTGCCAGCGAAGCCGTGGAGGTCATTTGCCCGATGTGCTATTCCATACATAACCATATCCTACGTACATTATGTTTCATTAAAAATAAAATAAAATAAAAAAAAACTGTGTTTTCTATTTAATTCAAATTTTGGGTAAATTTTGGGACAGCCTTTATAAGTGAAGTGAAGTGACAAATAAAAACTCAGTGCCAAAATGATAGACACACCATAGAAATTCCAAAAAAATGTTATATAATTAAATTTAATTATCGTTTTTTAGTATGTTTTTAATTGTATCGAAAACACGTTAAAATATCGGAACTAAGAGAAAGTTTAATTGACCTTGATCAGAATATAAAATAATTGTAGTAACTATTTACTTTGGGGCGTCAAAATTTTAGGCACATTTGTTTATTTTTTTGATTGTGTTGGCTTTCACTTAATGAAAATTCATTATAAATGTTTAATGAAAGACTGATTTGTCTAGAATTCCACTTTATTATTACTATTTGACGTTTTTCGCTGACACTGTAGCTGCTTCAGAACTGCCTATTTTCAATGTTAAAATATGTATAAATATATATATATATATATATATATATATATATATATATATATATATATATATATATATATATATATATATATATATATATTAGAAATCCACACAGATGCTATTTATTGTCTTACAAATTCAGTAAGTAAAAGGATTTGTTCAGGTCTATTTGATCAATTAGAAAAGTTTTCGCATCTTTGAGACGGTTTATTTCTAAAATCTGCGGATTGTTTAGTTTTTTGCCTTTGTTATGTACATGTAGTATTTTAAATTCACTATTAAAACGATGGTTCGCATTTAACAGATGTGAGGCGTAGTTAGAATTATGTTTATGCCTGAGAAAACTTCTTTCGCATTCTTGATTAATTATTTTCTTAAAAGATCTGCCTGTTTGTCCTATATATAAGTTTTCGGACATGACCCACAATATAGTTATATCCCTGATTTATCGTTTTTGTTTCTTTTTGCTTTGCACTGTTTGATATATGTTCAAGGCTGTTGTGGTTTTAAAGGCTACTCTTGCATTGTTTTTGTATAGGAATTTTTTAATTTTTTCCGACGGTTTACCAAAATATGTTATTAATTTGAATGAATGGCCTTTTTAATTCTTTTGTGGATATATTTCATAGAGAACTTTTTGTAGAGTTTTCTGTTTAGAATGTTATCTGTTGTTCTCTCTGAATATTCGTTGTTTAACGCAATTTGTTTGATGATGTTTAGTTCGTCGTTAAAACCTGCAGCTGATAGAGGAATATTGATCAGTCTGTGTCCAAGGCTATGAAAAGCTACTAATCTATGTTGTTGTGGACGTGAGATTAAATCATCTCCTGATGATGCGAACATGGTTAGCGAAATGTGCGTCAAGCAGTTCAAAAAAGTGTTTTGGTGTTTAGTGGTAAATCTCTTCAAGTTTAGTGTTGTGGACGTAATGATTTATTAAGTATTGTTGTGTCTGTTTGAGAGGGTTTGCGGAATATCTTGAAACTATGTTTGTTTGAGATCCGTGAAATGGTTAGATCCAGGAAGTTTAAACTGTCCCTTTGTTCTAATTCAGCGGTAAATTTTATATTTTTGTGGATTGATTTAATATGTTCTAGAAATACACTTAAATGTCTATTGGTACCGACAAAGCATGCCAATATCGTTTCAATGTTGTCCATAAATATTTCCGCAAGTAAGGGTCTTAATGGGTATTCTGGAAATCAAATGATATTAATTTGGCCTTGGTTGGGACTGTAATGTTTTTTATTTTGTCGACTAATTCGTATGACTTTTCAATACTGTAGTTAGGTCGAAATTTGCAGTACGATTTAATGATATCTATAAGGTATCTTGATACTTTGTAGAAATAGCTGTCTGAAATACATCCATAAAAGAATGAAAAAGACCATCATTAATCAAATGAATATCATATTTTGGTAAACCAAAAAAGATTGAAAAATTCTTATATAAAAACAATGCCAAAATTGCTTTTAAAACCAATAACAGCCTTGGAAAATATATCAAAAATTGCAAAGCAAAATCAAACAAAAAGATTAATCATATATCAACTATATTGTGGATCATGTCCGAAAACTTATATGTGATACACAGGCAGATCTTTCAAGAAAATAATAATTAAAGAACACGAAAGAAGTTTTCTGTCATAAACATAATACGCCCCCCACTTTAACATCGACAATCGCCCGTTCTGAAGAAGTTACAGTGTTAGCAAAACAAGTTAACTTTCTAGAGATTTTATCACAATTTATCAGATTAATTCAGCTATTCAGCATCAGTTTAATCTTGTGGAGTAAAAAAATTAAAATATGTGATTCATTATGGGAAAATATAAATGTTTTTTAAAAAAAGAAAAACGATAAATTTTTTCATTATGCACAGGCCGGATGAGTTGTAGGACATAGGACAAAGGACACATATTAAAACGAAGTTTTTCATCAGCTTTCAACATATAGAACTCAGTGTCCAACTGACAAGTCATGTGCTCTGCCAAGAAAAGAAAAATACTCAATCCGAGAATTGCATTGAATTCATGTAAGGCTGCAAGAGCAATTGCTGAGGAAGTTAAATTGCAAACAAGAGTTCGGAATATCCAAAGATTATGAAAAGTCTGAATATATTGCAAAAAATTATTAAATACTCGCCACAAATTAGCCCGAATGGTTTTCGCTGAAAATGTCATGAGCAATGGAAGAAATTAATTTTTTCCTGACCAAAACAAAATCAATATGGATGGACCTGATGGTTTTTACATTTATTCTGACGATCTCAGAAAGAAAGAAATAATTTTATCTAGATGGCAAGTGGGAGAAGGAAGTATCAAGGTTTAGGCGAGATTACAATATATCATTGGAAATATGTGAGATATGCTTTCAAGATGAGTTTATCGTGAATAAAGACAATTTACAAAAATGGAAAATTTGAAAAGTCTTATTCCTGCTTCATGCGAAGAAATTTTATAACAAACACGAAAACAAATTTATTATTCATTACCAAAAATAATTTTTGTATTAATAAAAAATAAAAATTTGATTAAATAAAATTTAGAAAATATTAAAATATTTGTTTCTCTCTTGTTAACTTTCCTTTTTCTTATATAACATGAGTGTGTTTAATATTTTGATGCATTTAAAATCTATTAAAAAAATTATTCTTGAGATACTGTTTGAGAAACGTCTGCAGTTTTTATATTATTAATTTTAAGTCTTCAAAATAATTGTTCAAATGTGTCAAACATTTTGACACTGAGTGTATCAGACCTTGTTGAGAGCATATACATATAGACTGGAAGCAATAGATAAGAAGTTATATAAAATACGACTAGGCGCCTTAGTTCTGAGAAGCCTCTAGATATGACCTGTATGTACGAGGGTGATTCAAATATAAACCGGAATTTTACAATTACTTTCCTCAACCAATCGCGAGCGGGCTGTCAGTGTAGGTGGTTGCAGTGCAATGTATGAGTGGAGAAAACGCTCGGTGCGCTGTTTCACTCAGTTCTTTTGTCAGTACAGCCATGAGTAAGCAACAGGTTTCACAGTCCATTGTACAACGGGTAATAATAAAGTTATTAACTAAGGAAGGCGTTAAACCATCCGAAATATTAACTCGGTTAAAGGTTCAGTATGGGGACAATACCTTGTCTAAGATCCAAGTGTGGACGAGAAAATGTGGTAAATGTAAGTCATAATGGACGTCCTAGGTCACTGCTGACAACATTGGTTCAGTTCGCGATCTTATCGAAGGTGACCGGCGGCTCACTATTCATGAAATCGCTTTAAAGGTGGGAAGCTTTGGAAGTTCTTAAACAATCTTGGCTTCGATAAAATCTATGCCCGATATGTTCCGAAGAGAATTCTGAATCGATTTCGGCGGGAAGAAGAGACTTCTTTGAAGGGTATCGTGCCATGTGACATTTTGACAGAATCAAAAATGGCGAAGGAAAGACGAAACCTGCCCTATAAAGGCTAAAACCCGTTTTTCAGCCGGTAAGCTTCTCGCGCCCATTGGTTTTGACTGGAATGAAGTTTTGCTGATTGATTTTCTACATGATCGACGTACAGTTAATGATTCCTACTACTGCCAGCTGTTGGAGGAACAAAATCCGCTTTCATAAGCAAAAGACGCGGTGTCCCTCTCAGAGACGTCCTTCTTCTCCATGACAATGCCGGGCCACCTACAGCGGTTTTGATGAAGGAAAGACTGGATAATATGTATTAGGAAATCCTATACTACACAGACCCTCTTACAGCCCAGATTTGTCACCATGATTATTTTTTGTTTGCGCCCTTGAAAGATGCACTTGGAGGGGGTACGATTCGATATCGATCAAGATGTTGAAGACTTCGTGCTCAATTGACTGATAACCCAAACTCAAAGTTTCTACGAGCAAGGAATTCACAAGCTTCCAAACCGCTGGGAAAAATTGTTAGAGCGTGAAGGAGACTATGTCGAAAAATGGTCAATAATTTGTATTATTTTATAAATAGTAAATATGTATAAAAATCCCGGTTAATATTTCATTCACCCTCGTATATGATGGGCCTATTTCTGCTTCTCTTGATGAAACTAAAATATATGTATAAGACTAAAGAAAATACTATAAATATATTTGTTTTGAAAATAACATTTTCAAAACCAAATCTAAGCAATACACTTTCCCTTAAGATAACTTTAGATAACATTTAGTACAATTCCGTCAAAAAGGAAAAGCAAGGTCTTTATACATCAGGATATTAACTCAAAATGTTTTTAAGGTTTATGATTTTTTAAACCATTTTAATGAAGCAGTAACAACCACCATTGACATTGGCATACATACAACTATAATGGGCATAAAAAACAATATAATTCTGAATCGATTTCATTGCCAGATGATTTTTTAATAATACCCAACGAAGCTGAACGTTAAGCGTAAACTTTTTCTTCAACAAACTCGCACATGATTATTTGTTGTTGTGAAAGAACGGTCACATGATTGATTTGAAAGATAGTCGATCCTTGACACGCGTACATTCTATACGTACAGCATTGATTAGAAAAGATATTATTAAAGTAATGGAAATTATTTAAAAATTGTTAATATTTAACACTAATTAGGCGCCAAAACCAAACCAAACCAAAAATATTTCTATAGCTCGCACAAAATAAAAACCGTTGCACGTGATCAATATTTTGACTGCCCTGTTGCCAGATTGTGATTAAATATCATAACCTTACTTTAGCGAATCATTTTTATAATTTAAACTTCAATAACAATAAAAAAATCAACTCTAAATTAAATGCAAATTACTAAGTAACTAAAGATATATAATAAATGTAAGTTTTGCAAGTGTCGTCGATTTAGTGCCTCTAGATAGATTCAGCATATGTAAAATGCTTCGTTCAAAAACAATCGAGATTTTTAAATATTTGAATGGTTATTAAAATTAAAAGAATACATAATTACCAATGACATTTTTTGAGATATAATATGCAAGTATAAAATAGAAAATACAATGAAATATCTGCATACACTTATATTTTTATTAATATAATCCCTTATTTTCAATCAAGTACATATACCAGGTGTGTCGGTAATTCCTTTCCGGTTTTTTTCGCTAAAGAAAACACGTTATTTACAATGGATAGTTAAAATGTATTTATTCAAAGTATTGACCATTTGATTCTATACATTTTGCCCATCTCTCAGGCTATTTATGGATGCCATTCCAAAAGAACAGTTTCTTCTTTGAGATAAACCATTCATCGAGCCAATTTTTGACTTCTTCGAAATCGGCGAAGTGCTGTTTGCAAGCGCGTGCCCCATCGATGCGAAAAGGCGGTAGTCGGATGGGGCCAGGTCTGGAGAGTACGGCAGGTGCGATAAAACTTCCCATCCAAGTGATTTCAACACTTCTTTGACTTGTTTTGCTGTATGAGACGCCTCGTTGTCATGCTGCAAAATCACCTTATCATGTCTTTGACAGTATTGTGGACGTTTTTCGATCAATGCACAGTTCAAATTGATCATTTGTTATCGGTAGCTATCAGTATTAACTGTTTTTCCAGGTTTCAACAGTTCATAATATACGACACCAACCTGGTCCCACCAGGCACAAAACATGGTCTTGCGACCAAAGCGATTTGGCTTTACAGTCGATGGGCCGGCTTCGCCAGATGATAACCGATAACCATGCTTTTTTTGCTTGGGATTTTCGTAATAAATCCATTTTTCATCACCCGTTACTATTCGATGCAGAAATGACTTCCTTTCATACCTTTGAAGCAGCACTTCACTGACGATTTCTCGATTTTCTAATTGCCTGTCATTCAATTCATGTGACACCCATCGTTCCATCTTTTGGATCTTTCCCGTCGCTTGTAATCGTTCACAAATTGCGACTCGGCTCACATTCAACTTTTCTGCCAATTGTTTTTGAGTTTGTGTTGGGTCTTCATCTAATAACTCCTGCAATTCCGCATCTTCAAACGTTTTCGGCCAACCAGGACGTTCTTTGTCTTGAACGTCGAAATCACCATATTTGAATTGTCGCAACCACATTTCACATGTTTTTATGGTTGGAGCATGCTCACCGTAAGTCTCTACCAGCAAACGATGACTTTCAGCGGTTTTTTTCTTTTGATGAAACAAGAAAAGTAACGCGTGCTGCAAATGCACGTTTTCAGGCACAAAACTCGACATTTTCAAAAAATTATAAATCTGTAACGCTGTTATTTTGGCGGAACGTAACTTATGTAGTTTTGATGTTAATGTCAATAGAATAAAATGACATGTATTAAATCATAACATTTCATGCTTATGGCTAGTGAAATCTGTTACAAAAACTGGAAAGTACTTACCGACATACCTGGTATGCTCTCTGTCATGCCATTTCATTATTTCATTTTCTGTAAGCTTGATTCTTTTTCTTGTTCAAAGCTATTTTTCTTTCCTTCATTGGACAACATTAGGAAGTTCCATAAACCCTTGTCTTGGATCATCTTTTTTCATTTAAAACCTGCTTCTTTCAATATGTTGCACAATGACATACGCCATCCGTTAAAAAGTTGTTTCTCTTTTAATTGCCCATGTAACGAATTCAAAGTTACATGCTATCCTGAAAATGATAACTAAACTGTGAGTACCTACGTATAAACTACATATGGGATTAAGAACAATCCTTTCTGCAATTCTTAGTATGAATACTTACAGTGTTCATACATAATATAAATGGTGTCATAGTTAGAACTTGTATCCAAAGCTGCTGTATTGGTAATACTTTTAGTAAAACTACGCTTGCTAGTAAATTTTAAAACTTTATTGTTTTTCACCTTTTGTGAAATGGTACTAACAATGGATATACTCAACCCTAAGGCTGCTGCAACACACTAACAAAAATAAGACTGAAACTACACATATCCAAATATTAGCAATTAACTTAACATACCACTCTAACAGCCGGAAAGAGTTAACAATGGACCATTATTGTCTCGTTCTTGTTCAAAATAGTGCACCAGAGATGCTATTAACTCTTGGCAATGACTATTTTACTGATTTGGCATTTTGCAGGCGCTACTCTGGCAATTATAACACTTTGGTAATTTTTAAAATAACTGTTTTCGATCGTAAGGTAAAAAATAAAAGGATTATATTATCTATGTCAGAAAACCTCCAAACGTGTCAATAAATATCAATAAGAAAAATGTGAAACTCGACAACGTTGCATGTGCTGCCAACCGAATACAGCCGCTAAATTTGAAATTTATTGAATACATTCCATTTGATTTTTTTTTTATTTAAGTCACGTCAACGCTCAAAGGCGTTATTTAGTGACTTACCAACACCGACAAACACATACAAATACGCACACAAACATCCATGCCCGCATCAGGATTCGAGAACCCGGGACCATTGGATTGCCAGGCGGGCGACTAACCCACCAGACCACCGCGGCCGGCATTTGATTATTTTATTATTTACCTTATTTAATAATATTTCTGTTGTTCTTCAATAGCGTCATCGATGACATGCAACGTTTTTGTTTTGTACAAACTATCGTTATATAGGGTGATTTTCTTAGTGCTGCCGAATTATAAATTGAAATAAAACAACCAAATTAGATGCCTATGTCTATAAACTATTTATTTTACGTGGAATAACATTCAATGGCATTAATATTTGAAAAGAATTTCGGACAAATGTCCGCCGACGCTACTTCTGATAAAGTGTATTCTGTCAATTCAATTTCAGACCACTTTTTCTAGCAATTGGGGTATTATTTCCGCAATTGTCTCTATTATGTTGACTTCCAAGGCGTTAATAGTTGCTGGTTTATCGGCATAGACCAAAGATTTAACATAACCCCAAAGAAAATAACGTAAAGGCGTTAAGTAATATTATCTTGGTGGCCAATTAACAGGTCCGTACCTCGTAATAATTTTCTCACCGAATTGTTTCCTCAATAAATCGATTGTTGCGTTGGCTGTATGATATGTGAAGCGCTCCTGTTGAAACCACATCTCTTCGATATCAATACTATTCAAATTCAGAATTAAATAATCGTTCATCATCGTTCTATAACGAATAGCATAAAATGTGTTCGGAATTTTTCGATAATTGGTCGAATATATCACTCGATTGGGCAATTATGTGCACCATAAAAGACTATAACTTTGGTATACAGAACACTGATTTGTGTTGTGTTTTTATTTTGATAATACATTTTGACAATTTGCAAGACATTTGATGTGCCATGATGAATACCATGATAACATTTGCCGTTATGATTTGAGAGTAATGACTCCTATCGTAAGCTGGGATGCACTAAAAAAACCTTTATATCTGACATATAAAATAATGGTAAACTGTTTAGAAGCGTGTCTTTTGAAGTTAAAATGTTTTTCTCCAATTTTTCTAATAGGTGTCCAATATTATTGATCATTTTTGTAGGTATAATTAATAGAAGTCGATTTAAGGTATAATAATTGTATTATTATAATACTATAGTACATTGTTTGGAAATTTATTTAGCAAAAATAATACTGTCTACTTCGCTCCCGTATGGATTGAGATGAATTTTCTCTAACCGACTCACGCACACGTTCATTGTTGTTTGCACCTCTGCTTGACCTTGGACGACCCGTAGACGGTAAATTTAGAGTTGATCTTGTGGTTTCAAACTTTTTTTCAATTTATTTATTAAATTAACACGTGGTGTCCCGTTTATGTAGTGTAAATTATACTCGGCGCTATAAAAATATCGAGTCCTAATAAGCGAATTGTCGTTTTAATAATACGCGCGAACACAGAAAGCACGTTGTTGTCCGGTAAATCGCTCCATGGCAACTAATTTTCCCTGAACCAAGCTTCGATATAGAGTTAACACAACCAGCACCACCTAAGAGCAAACAAGTAATTAAATATGAACGACGTTTCTGAACACCTGATATAACTTAACTAATTCTTGTTATAGTTTATTTAATAGGAATTATTTAGAAATAAGAAGGAAAAACAGTCGATTGGAAAAATATGAGGGTGAAATGAAAGATAAGGTATAATTTTCCATTCCACTTCAGTAATTTGTATCCGAGGTATGTAAATAAAGTATTGAGGCTGGTTGCTTAGTGTTGGATCTAGTAGCTAGTTCCCCTTTGGAGTAAAGGAAAGTCAAAATCTGATACGCCATCAGTACAAGTTTGAACTCTCTAGAGTCACTTGGTGATCCGTAGCAATTCTTTTCGTAAACCGGAATTTTATGCATTCTGAAAATGAGTGATAATTACCAGCAACGGTGCGCTATCAAGTTTTGTTTCAGAATCAGGCACAGTGCAGCGGAAACTGTTGGAAAACTTCAACAGAAATTCTTGAAAGATTTCGAAAAAGTGTGAGATCATCCATGTGAGATCGAACATCAAGAACACCTGGGTGCTGTATTACGATAAAACCCCTTGTTACCCAGCGATTTCAGTTAATGACTTTTTGGCAAGTAAAAACATCAGCGTCATCCATAGTCCCCTTATTGACCAGACTTAACCTCATAACGCCATTTTGAGACATTGGAGAACATTACAATCAACTCACCTCGTATATTCCCAAATATTTAACTTTTTTCTATTCGCCTAGTGGATGATTATTTAGTTGAAAAGGGCGATTTTCTTTTACAAATTAAAGCTCATATATACTCATTTCCTTTGAATAGCTTTGATTTCACCACATTTTAAAATCTGTGTATGTCTAGTATTACTGTATGGACCGCAATCATGGTTCTAGTAACATTGGTTTTAGTAGATAGATTAGCTGTGTCAACTACTTTACTGTTTCCAAACGTTCTTTGAAGGACTGCAACTGTTTTAGAAAAAACTGTTGCATTCTTGAATGAGTTGAAAGACGCAAGAGAGTCCATATAAACGATTAAATAGGAATGGTCAAAAACGTTTAATAAAGTCAGAGATACATACAGTATACCGATTCCGCATATCTTGAAATAACCGAGAGAGTTACTCGAGTTAAACGGTTTTAATAACAAGATTGTTTTAGAGTACATCTCCCTAACAAGACTATGTATAAAAAAAAATGTTTTCAGCTAAATAATAAGTTTTACGAACAACAAAAAGGAATAGATAATGGGCAATCCTCTGTCATCCCATCTGCAATCCTCTGTCATCCATTGATTTGCTTGTGAATTGATTTGCTTGACTTAGCTTGTTTTGAAGAACAATTAAATGAAAAGGAATTGGTAGCTTGAAAGTCCTTAGTAAGTGCAGTGAAAGGATTTATGGGCAACTAGAAAGATAAAAACTATAAAAACCTCATAGATGAACTCTTGAAAGCCTATGAAATACTAGGGTGTCGCATGCCCTTAAAAATACATTTTTTACACTCCCATTTGGATTTTTCTGGAAAATTTGGGTGCAATAAGCGAGGAACAAAGAGAGAGGTTTCACCAGGACGATGAAAGCAAGATACCAGGGACGCTGGAACCCATCTGGGCGACTGCTGATGGTTTTTAAAAAGAGATGATGCTGAGAAATAATAATGCTAATAAAAATGACACAAGAGAAAAAAAATTGTTTTAAGAATGTTTTTGTTGCTGTATGACATCTCATGTAATATATTTTAAATTCACATAATCCTCAGTAATATTTTTGCATAGATTTAACACTTTTTACATGTTTATATTAAATAATTGTTAGATTGTAAAAATATGTCATCCCCTTTTTTTGTGCTACCACCGACTCCCCGTAACAAAAAAACTGTACGTGTTACAGTAATTTGCTTATCATTTTCGGATTTAGAACTACAAAAACTTCATATATGATACACCTATTTTCATCAATGTTACCTCAAAAAAGTTTAAATTTGTTGACCTGTATTATAATAAAGAATTAAAATTAATTAGAAAGGGCTCTCAAGTGAATGGTTATAACAAGAATATTGTAGGTAGTGATTAGATTAAATTGTAATAGAAAAATAAGCTTAAACTTGAACAGAACAAAAATAAATTCATGTTAATACCGTTTGATGACCAATTAACATGAAGGCTAGACAGATTTTGAAAAAAGTTGATATCAAGGTAGTCTACCAACCCTATAATGAATTAGGAGTTCTGGGTAATGAAAACTATAAAGTAAATCAACATGAAAAATCGAGGATTTATGAAATTAGTTGTCAATTTGTGATCAAATATATGTTATATTGGGCAAACTAAAAGATCTATTTTAACTACATATAAAGAGAAATAAAAAAAATATTGCGTTGCCTAACATGCCCTCGAACATGACCATAATGTAGAAAATTTGAAAATTTGATTTTCGATTTTTATAGCAGCCTGCTCAATATCAAGAAATGCTTCTGAACAGTTACTTAAACAAGTGCTTATTTTAAATGTGATTCTGTGCAGTTATTCGATGGTCAGATATTTTTACCTGAACCTGAGCTGGTGATCAGGTAAATATTTAAAAATAACTTTCAATTTTTCTAGGGGCATCTTTTCATACAGTTTTTACATTATTGATATGCCAATAGATCTAGATTTGCTTCATCTTCCACTGACTATAATATATTTAATTTTCTTTCTATTTGATCAAAATATAATGGAAAGAATATGCTATCCATAATGGATGTTCTATTGGACTTTAAATATCAAGCTTCAGGTATTAAAGAATATAATGTTTTAATTGATTCTACATTCCTAATTAACCACTTCAGTACCAGCTTGTATCACTTATTTAGAATCTTCATTCACTAAACAGTTAAGCAAATACAGATATTTTTGTCCCACCATGTCTTCGGGTATCATCTGTTAGACTGTCTGTATAACTGTTAGACGAACGTTAGTAAACGCAGTCTGGTTAAGGCTGAGCCTTGTTTCTTCGTGAAAGTAAAACAGTCACCCGGTATCTTGTCCAACGCGCCTCCGCAGAACGAAAAAAAAACGTACCAACCGACCCACTCCGCATGGTACGCTGCTGCCAGCGCACGGGTTGCCTTTACAATCAATCAGTTCGTTGGGAGATGAAACTGTACCTTAACTGTGAATCTCGCGGTCAGTATCGTGTGCTTATTCGAGTTTTTAAACATGTTCGCTGAAGATTTTGGACTGCAGTGGGGAAAATTTTGCTGGAAACGCAATGGGGTGCTCTGGGGATCGGTGAGCTGAGCTGAGAATTGCAATTTTATAAATTCAAACTAACAAGAAACTAAAACTTCTTTTTTATTATATATTTATTTCGTTGGTGTGTGCCTCGTGGTCTTTTGAAGCTAAAATGAAAATTGTGCTGTTTTGTGCGTTGTTGCTGAGAATTGCTCAATGTTCTTCACCACGTAAGTTTTTTCCAAAATTATATAGATGGATTACAAAAACAGTAAACGTAAACTGATTTTTTTTTGTTTTATTTTATTTACATTAATTAACGAAAACTATGGCAAGTAAGTTCGTTCAGTTCGGTAGAATAAAATTGAAATATAATTTAATACCCAAAATAAATTTTAACCGATTATAAATTGATAATTATTATCTTGCATTTCTTTATATCTGTGCCTACTAACTATATTATGGCACGTTCGAAACTGGCCAGTGACTTATCCAGAAAAAAACGTTACTGTTAAAAAATGTTGATTTTTAAAACTTTTCATCAGTACGGATTTTCTTGTTTAGATTATTCTACAATGGCATTGATAATAAGTGTATGATAGAATGGGGTAAGACATCTCAACAAGGAGTTAAAAAATTTTATTGGGCTGGTTCGACGACTCACAATTCTGAACGTTTTCTGCGTGTTAGCTGCTCCAATAATCTTGGACTGACAACTACAGTATTATTATAATTATTAAATGATTGATGGTAATACATCGTAAGATATAATATCTTTATGATTCCATCGTATGAGATTGGTTCAAGTTTTTATTGTTTCCATAAACTTTTATGCTTTATATTATCATAAATCCATTTTTAAATATTGTAAGCATCTACTTCCGACATAGGTTGTTTTTTTGGCGTTTTCTAATCGAAAACAAATATGTCAGTGGTCAAATATTGTTCGACGACCAAAAAAATTAAAGAAAAACTGTCCAAACTTAAAAGGTTTTCTACGCTTGTACAGGATATACTAAGATAGGTTGCAAACTCCAGCATTTATTGAAATTGATTTATATTTCTCATTTTCGGGTTTAGGACTACAAAATACTTCATATACACCTATTTCCATCAATGTTACCATAAAAAAGTTTAAATTTGTTGACCTGTTTTATAATAAAGAATTAAAATTAATTAAGAAGGGATCCAAAGTGAATGGTTATAATAAGAATATCGTAGATAAAAAAAATTAAGGAAAAACTGTCCAAACTCAAAAGGTTTTCTACTCTTGTACACGATATACTAAGAGATGTTGCAAACTCCTGCACTACTGTAAATGTCAAATATGTCATTTAAAAATTTTATAAAAAATTGTCACATATTAGTTAAAAAATTATTGTTTAATTTGATATTGGTAGGTTTTTAAATGTAAGTTTGTGTTTTTTATAAAAGTAATGTTTATTGCAGAAGTGTTCTGAGGATGGTTCGTTGTTGAACCGAAACGTTAATAAAACAATAAAAAATTAAAACTTATTTACTGACCGAAAGTCCCAATAAATAAAAAATAATAATAATACTAAACGGTCACGAAAATATATATATATATATATATATATATATATATATATATATATATATATATATATATATATATATATATATATATATATATATATGGAAAAATGCAGAAGTGATCCTTTTACATAAAAAAGGAGCACAGGAAGATTTAAAGAACTACCGTCCAATAAGCCTCCTATCAGTGATGTACAAAGTTTTCACTAAGATAATTTCTAAAAGAATATTAAAAAAACTGAATGACGCACAACCAAGAGAACAAGCAGGATTCAGAAGTGGATTCAGTACAATGGATCACATCCAGGTTGTACAGCAGGTCATAGAAAGGCACAACGAATACACCATGCCACTGTGCTTGGCTTTTATCGACTACGAAAAAGCATTTGATTCCGTCTCAAAGCATGCGATAATGGATGCACTGCTTAGCCAAGGTGTAGAGAGAGCCTATGTAAACCTATTAGAATCGATATATGATGGAGCTACAGCCACAATTCACCTTGATGATCTTGAAGTGGGAATTAATATAGAACGAGGTGTACGGCAGGGTGATGCAATATCGCCTATTCTTTTCTCGGCTGGCCTTGAAGAAGTATTCCGTAAACTGGATTGGGAACAGGATGGGGTAAAGATCAATGGTGCAAACTTAAACCATCTTAGATTTGCAGATGATATTATTCTCATTTTACAAGACCCAGAGGAGCTGCAAAGACGCATACAAGAACTGCAAAGGGCTGGCGAACCATTTGGCTTGAAAATAAACCTGAAAACGAGTCAGGTTATGTTCAATAACTTCGCTCAGGACAGAAGAATTTCAGTTTTAGGAAGGGATTTAGAGATTGTGGACAGCTTTGTATATCTTGGGCAGAGGATTTCCATGGAAGGGAATACCGCCCGGGAGGTGGAACGGCGTGTTAAATGTGGCTGGCAGGCATTTGGTAGGCTCAACATAGTGTTTAAGAGCAGACTCCCACTTTGCCTGAAAAGAAAAGTATTCGATCAGTGCGTTCTACCCGTTATGACTTACGGAAGTGAAACCTGGACACTCACATCGCAATCAATTCAAAAACTTCGGGTGGCACAGAGGGGAATGGAAAGATGTATGCTTGGCATTACAAGACGAGACAGAAAGTCCTGCGCATGGATCAGGGAACAAACAAAAGTCTGTGACATCATTGGAAGAGTAAAACAGTTGAAATGGAGATGGGCAGGCCATATAGCGAGGCGATGGGACGACAGATGGACCAAGGCAATCCTGGAGTGGATACCGCTTGATCGCAAACGTCCGCGAAGAAGACCGAAAGCACGATGGACTGATGACATCGTTAAGTATATTGGACCCGAGTGGCAGAGGAAAGCCCAGGACCGTGAAGGTTGGAAGCATGCTGAAGAGGCCTTCATCCTGCAGTGGATCGATACGGGCTGATGATGATGATATATATATATATATATATATATATATATATATATATATATATATATATATATATATATATATATATATATCATAATACAACATGAAGTGGCAAAAAACCAAGTGTGGATAGATCTAGTAAGTTCTCTCCCGCACTGATTATTCATCACGTTTTTTCCGATTAAATCCGATTTTGGGTGATTCACCATCACCTAATTGATGAGCACTTAGTAGCAAATAGCCGAAAAGGACCAATAAAGCAAACATTTATGAATTTATTCTGTCAGAGCCGGCAAGTTTGGCGAGAGTATTCGTCAGTTGCCTAAAAGACGGAGTAGTCCTCAAAAATAATGCAGATTATTTTAAATAATAAATGTACATCTTATTTTTTTATGAAAAAATTCAAAATCTTATTGAAATAGTAGTGAATTAATTTATACATCTAATACTTTTATAACAATTTTTTGAGCGATTTTTTTTAATAATATACAGCTGTATTTAGTAATTACTCTATTTTGATCAAGGTCTGTAAGATACTGAGTCATTCATGTTTATCGTCACATGTTCAAATGCAAATACAAAAATCCTTTAATTATTATTGTTTTGCAAATAATCTAACAAATATTAATATACTTTAATAGATCAATCAAAAAAAAAAATTATAACTAATATTACTTTTGCCTTCTAATTCGTGATATGTTAAGAGTTTTCATTCTGATATATGTTAAGTTCTTTTTTGCTATATACTATTTGGAGTTATTTATGACTATTGCATGTTATAACAGAGACTGATATATACGATTTTTTCTAAGAAAAGAAGTTTTTTACCTCGATAATGAAATACTTTATGTCATTAGCAATCAGGAGAAAACTTTTTCATCTCAATTTTTACTCTATCTACTATATTCACCGGATCCGATACTTTGTGATCATTCCTTATTTCCTTCCCCTTTAAAACTTTCACTCATAAACCTATTTCGTTTTAAGAACACATCAAGCTGCAAAAATATGTCAAGAGGTCGTAGATAATAATGGCCTATATTTGATTTGAATTTATTTGTACATTAATTAATATTTGATTAAAAACCCGAACGAATATATTTACCGACTTAATTTATCATCAGTTACCCATAAATAGTGACTAAGATAATCCCTTGACCTTATTGTTTGTCGAAAAATTGAACCCGTGTAAATTTTTGTCTATGAATGTACAATATCGCAATTTTCAAGTATATGTTTACATATTGGGAAAACATTTGGCCTAAGCAAAATGTTTCATATTAAATATATTATTACTAGACAAAACATTCGGATAAATATTTTTATAAAATATATATTTTTTATGTTACAATACATTGTGGTTATTTAGCTGAGTTAACATTTATTTCCTTATTATTTATTGATCACTATGGTTATTGATATATATATATATATATATATATATATATATATATATATATATATATATATATATATATATATATATATATATATATATATATAGATTTCGTCTGGCAGCATTATTTCTTAAGAAACACAAAGCAGCAGGTTGCACCGTTTAATTCGCTTTGTCCTGGCAGCTTCGGAAAGGATCTGTCTCACTTTAATTGTGTAAGACTTGTAGCGAAGGTCCTCCTCGACGATTCGACGCATAGTTTTTCACTTACACCGACAATCGATGACAATTTTCGGATCGACTGCCCTGGATCCTCAAGAATCAGCTCCTGAGCCCATTGAATGATGTCGGGCATCCTGACAACGCGCTCCTTTGAGTGGATTTTCCTCACTAACTAACGTACAAAAATCTGTGTATAGGAAACCCTACCGAATGAAGCATTTTAAATTATGAGGTTCCAATATAAGAAATTAATATTTTGGATGATAGAGTGGAGTTATACTAGGCTAGTTGAAAAGTTCGCGGAACGACACCTATAGAGCAGTAAAAGAACTATATATTCTACTACATTTTAAAGGCAATGTAAATTCATAGTGAAATGGTAAATGTATTTGGGGGGTCTTCTTCTTCAAAAACAATGGTTTGTAAGTGGGCAGGTGAGTTTCAACTTGGTCGTACAAGCCTGGATGATGATCCTCGTTCTGGACGTCTACTAAGAGCAACTACTAAACAAATAATTCTATAGTTGATATGGTTATGGATGACAGACAATTGACTTTAAGTAAAATTGATAAAGCCATGGACATCTCAACTGAACGGGTGTTTCATATTTTGAAAAAGGAATTGGTCTTGAGAAAGCTATGTGCAAGATGGGTGTCGTATTTGTTAAATTCTGATCAAAAACGACTTCGGGTAAGACTTTCTAACCAACATTTGGATTTTTTCCGAAAAAATAAAATAATCTTAAACGATGTTTGTAACTATGAATGAGACATGGATTTACCACTGTGATTTTGAACAGCGACAACAAACCGCAGTTGTTCAGCTCCGAATCAGCCAAAGTGATCAAAATCCAAAAAGTTACCAAAAAGGTTATGGCATCAATTTTCTGGGATGCAAAAGGCATTTTGTAAATTGATTACCTTCAAACCAGTAAAACAATAACAGGACAGTATTACTCAAACCTTTTGGATCAATTGGATGTAAAAATTCGTGAGAAAAGTCTTGGTTTAGCGAAGTAAAAAATTATTTTTCAACAAGACAATGCAACCGGCTCACAGAGGTGTTCTTGCAATGGCCAAATTGAAGCAGTTACACTACGAATTGTTGGATCATCCATCATATTCAACAGATCTGGCCCGCTCTGACTTTCATCTGTATCCAAAGGTCACAAAATTCCTGTGTGGCAAGCGTTATTCATCAAATGAAGAAGTTATAGCATCCGTAGATGAGTATGTTGAAGGGCTTCCAGAAAATCACTTCAGAGATGGAATAAATGAATTTGAAACCGCTGGAAAAAATTTATTTATCTTAAGAGAGAATATTCGGAAGAATAAAGTCTTTCTTTTAATATAAACTTGTTTTATCATTTCCGCTACGCGAACTTTTCAATTAGCTTAGTATTTAAACAGCAAATAAAAGTTTTATTTATTACTAAATTGCACGGAATTATTCCCACGCTTCCTCACTCAACTATCATTCATCAAGCAGGAACGATTCTGATTTAAATTATTCTTTACTTAATAATATCCTAATGGTAAGT
The DNA here is from genome assembly GCA_031761425.1 of Cosmopolites sordidus. Lineage (NCBI taxonomy): Eukaryota > Metazoa > Arthropoda > Insecta > Coleoptera > Curculionidae > Cosmopolites > Cosmopolites sordidus. The sequence goes on from JARFXV010001622.1 coordinate 173,687, forward strand.
TTTTATAGATTATCTTAAACATTGCAATATCATCAAGGACATAAGAGTTCATAATCACCCTGCAAAAGCTTAATAATAAACTAACGAGAATCGATTTATGTTAATTGTTGCATGTAAAAATTGCAGGAAATCCTTTTTCTTCACACACACTTTCCTCGATATTGATATTTACAAATAGAAATTCCTCGAACAAAGATAAATTTAACCGAAATGCATTTTTAATGCAACTAGTTCCTCGAATTCCAAGCTGAGCAATCCGTTACCATCATGGATGTGAATTCTTAAGTTGGGTCCACACCAATAAAATTTGCGCCTATGTTAAATTTACCGGAACAATTTGTTTGAATTATTTGGTGGACAACAGATGGTCCGTCTGCGTGCTGTGCGGGGACAGTATTTGTGTGTGACTTTGTGTGTCAGAGCGTCTATATTGCTACACAGGCACATCCAATACAACACATACAGCCCGCACAATGCAACTTTTTTTTGATGGGGACTCAGCTTTAGATTTTACGTTGTCGTGGTGACGATTATGGCAAGTAGAACGGCAATTTAATGGGGAAAAAACAAGAACCTAACGGCTAAAAATAGCCGGACAGGTTAAGAACCGCAAGATCAAGAATTGCATGTGATCGCTATCGAAGAAGATGTTTTTATTTCTTTGTTTTTTAGACGTGTACATTCTAATACCCGCAGAATAAATTGAACAGTTGTACACAAGTTCGTGAGTCACTCTCAATATTTAGAGTTTTCATGATTTTTTGTACACATTGCATTCATATATTTAGGTTTCTCTTGTAACATTAAACATTTTTGTTTCTTATCTTTTCACGAATTGACTAGTTTATCTTTCAAATGTGAAGTATTATCCAAACAGAATTATGCTATTTAAGAACAGTTAGCAATCGCATATTACTTTGTCGGGACATAAAGTGTATGTTATGAAGTCTGACTCTCTTGGCACAAAAACTGTTGACCTTTCCCTGTAAATAAAATATAATCGTGATGTAATCTTATGTTTCTAATATGTATTGTACGAGGGAAGCAAGATTATAAACATTTATTTAAAAAAGATTTGTAAATTCCATATTACAAACAGTTTCTTCATTGATGTTTGCTTTTTTACCATTGTTAGTAATGGTCCATTTTTATAAATCTGTAGAATATGGAATAAACAGCTTTTAACAAGAAAAAGTGAACTATCTGTCACCTTTCTTCCAGTTCTCTCCGGACCTAACAGTACTACTAATATGGTTTCACCAAGATTCAGGAAGCTGTAGTACTTACAGCTAGAGTCACTCTCTGAAACAAAACTTGATAGCGCAGTGTTGCTCAAAATTGTTTTCACTCATTTTCAGATCGCACTAGAAAAACCTGGTTCACGAAATGAATTATTATGAAGTTGTCAGATCGAATGCTATGCCATTTATTTACATACCTCGTATTCAAAGAAAAATTAATCCAAAATTAACATCAATGTTCAAGACACATTACTACTTTTTTTTCAACTAAATGCTTGTTCTTTTTTTTATTTAGGAAATATTTTCTTATTTTTCCTTTTTTGATTACTCAATTTGCTTATTTTGCAATAACAAATATTTGTTTATATAAATAATAAGTACTTACGGATTTGCTTTAAAAACACTTTTTTGCTTTAAAACTTTTTAAAATGTTGATGTTGTTCCGACTCTTCTGCTTTACGAGTGTTTAGCTACCATATTTTTAAATCTTTAATTAGTACTTTTACAGAATAGTGACTTTCTGTCACCGATGGCCTTTCTTTAGTTTCTTGATATTTTGGAAGATTTTTTCCAATAAAATTTCAAATAGATTTACAAATGAAAATAGCGCGTAATTCGATTAATTGTATAATAATAATTATAATAATAATTAATTGTATAATAATTAATTGTATCAATATGTAATTGATTTTCTTTAGTTTCTGAATATTTTGAAGGATTTTTTCTAATACAATTTCAAGTAGATTTACAAATGAAAAATGGCAAGTAATTCGAATCTTATAGGTGAAACATTCTCTTTTCTTATTTTTGAAACATTCTTTATTTTATTCTAACCCCATCAAATAAGAAAAGATAAATAGCTGTATAAAATATATAACAGTGTGTTAAAAAGTGACTGGAAGTTAACAAGTGACAAGTAATTTAAAAAGTAGAGTGAAATTAAAAAATTAACTTGTAATAATTTTGTGTATAGACCAAAAATAATGAAAAAATTAAAAACGCGAATTTTGCAACTTTTGCTGCAACTACGCTGAGCAACTTTTTCTAATAACTTTTTTCGATATCTCTAACACGAAGCAAAATATCGAGAATTGACCCTGTTTATGAATTCGTAGTAAACTGAGTTCAGATTTGGTTCAGATTTCAGTTGAGTATCTTAAAAAATGTGACCCGACAATCTGTATGATTGTGCAAAAATTTAAATCTGTATTCCTTCAAATAGCGCAAATATGCGAGTCCCTTCATCTTAAATGAAGTCTTATACACACTGTATAAGACTTTAACATGCCACTTTAGAACTAACCGTATTACTTCCTCTTATGCTTCTTCTTAAATGCTTAATTAAAACCCAAAATTACTATCTAGTCAATTTAATAACAATAACATTAATTTGAATTTTAATACCAAGGCGTAACAAAAATAAAGTATAGTCTTTTGCTTTTTTTATAAATAAAGGATCACTTCACTCCTAAGAGGCTTAATTCGATTTCAACTTTGGCTCTGAGAAATAATCACTTCTTCTTCAGTATTAAAGTGATTGCACTATCAAATATTCAGTAAACGTTCTTTAACAAGCATATTATAATAAGTCGTGAAATTTGGGTAATTTTATGACACTATTTAAAAAATAGTGACTGACGCCGCTCGTGAGAGTTGCGAAGTAGAGGGGGAAGGTCTTGTATCAATCCGTACCCGTCGGGTTTGGTTTAAATAGTTCTAGGAAGGAGGAATGAGTTTTGAAGATAGGGACACGGGCGTAGTCAGGATTTAGTTGGGGGGGGGGGGGGGGGGGGGTTAGTTTGAAGTAGATAAAACAACAAAAATATACTTACATGAAATTTAATATCTATATATTCATCGGAAAAATTACGACATATTTATAAAGTTCTTAACTTTAAATGAAATGGTTAAATTAATTTCGTTCCTCTGCGCTAAATCTAAAACCATTAAAGAACAAATCTTCGGCTTTTTCCACTAGTTCGGGTATATATTCAATTCAAATGTAATAATTTAACTCTCTTCACTCCTCGTATTTTTTCGGTATAATATTAGGTAATATTTGGCTTATTTCGGGGGGGGGGGGGGCGTTGAACCCCCCCCCCCCCTGGCTACGCCCATGGATAAGGAAGATAAGGTAGTTATTTATAATTAATTTTAAGCAGTTGTAAATTATTCGAAAACATGTTTTAGTTTACGGCCTGCTATGTATATTATATAGTGTTAAGTTACTTGTCTATTGTATGTGGCTAACCTCTTGATTATTATTATTCTTAAAAAAATAACTTAAGTTTTTTCCTGTTGTTAAGATCTGATTTCTCCGTGTTGTGTTTTTATTGCATCGCCAACTTTACTCAGCTCGAAAAATATCTAGCTTTGGCCAACAAAACAGGAATGAAGGAATAAACAGATAGAAGATAGATACAAGGAAGTTACCGAAGAGGAATAGAGATACTAGATTGAAGATGAGTTGAGGTCAAAAAAAATAAGTTATCAAAAAAAATTACCTATATTTTGAAGAATAACCTCCAGCTATAAATTTTTTAAACAGTGAATAATTAAGTACCTCAAAAAATTAAATACTTTTGGTACACCCTAGTTAATAAAACAAGTAATGCTCGGATGATTGAGATAATAAACCGTCATTGCTCTATTGTTACTTCTAAACATTTCTATTATTAGAGGTTCTTTTATATAGTTAAATTGGATAATTTTAACAAAATAGCATTAGAATTCGAAAGAGCTAAACTTACGTAATTTATCACATGACGCTACATCAATACTGTTATCAACTTAATTCTAATGGAATATTTTACAATGCGAATATTTCGTAAAATAGTTTACCGCTATTATATAATCTAATTATATTTATTTAACCCAAGGCACTGATGTCAACTATCCACTGATTTTCCTATATTGAATAAACAGAGGTCAATTACCATCCCATCTGGACACCACCTATTTACAATTCGATCTACCAATGACTTAAAAACGTTATTCACTTTAAAAACACAACAATAAAAATCGCCTTGGCTCAATAACAAACAAGGATTGCAGAATTGATTAAACGCCTCTTTTGTCACTACTACGTTGTATTTGTTAAGTTGGTAAATAACGACGTCATAGTATTGTATTGAATTCTCAGTGAAATTCTGAGAGCTTCAAGGCGGAAAACAAAATAAATGTCATAGTATTATAAAAACCATGCCATATGCGTGTTGCTATTGAGATACTTGGTATATAATTGTGAGAAAGTTTGAAATACCACCAGGAGTTAATGATATAAAATATTCAAAAAAGGCATATAACACAAGTTGACATGATTTTTGTAACATTGATGGGAACGTTTTTTTGCGTTTCATTTAGGTAGTTATTATTTCACAGAACTGGCTTGGCACGTCCCATTTTCAAGTATCTGCTTCTCCTTTATATCATGGATCATTGAGATTATTTTTATCTTACTTTGGAGTGGACAATGTAGGAATTACCACGAGACCGTAGAGGGGGTATTCCCACAGTATTCTACGAATCCCTAATGGCAGTTTTATTGTTTTCTATAATTTAATTTGTTTCGTCTCGTTTAGAGTACAGTCAAGTATTTAAGCCTATTTTGTATAAAATATCAACTTCCTGTCATCGATTTCAGCAAAAGTTGTCAGCAAAAATACAGCGGATAAGTTTTGTTATATATGCGGACGATATATTTTAAAGTCACAAGCTAGATCTATATCCGAGGAAGTCAAAAAAACCTATATTTTATATTTTAAGTGAAGTTAAATTGGATATCAATATAAAAGTTGGACTCCTCATGTTTGCTGTGTGAGTTGTCACGTGGTAGTTTGCTGTCTGAGTCACGTTTACCTTCTGAGTGGCGTATTTTCATAGATTCGTCGAAATACAGTCTAAAAGCAGTCTTGCATCATAATGGAAACAAAAACCCATCTATTCCTTTAGCCCATTCCGAGACAATGAAAGAAACCTATGACAACTTAGAAACCATACTAAGTCGCGTTAAATATGAACACTATCAGTGGGATATTTGTGTGGATTTAAAAGTGATAGGTATATCGCTAGGAGTTCAAGGGGGTTTTACAATGTATTGCTATTTTTTGTGTCTATGGGACAGTAGGTCAACAAAAGAACATTACAGTAATAATGATTGGCATCATAGAACTTCTTTTGAACCTGGTACTTCAAACATAAAAGATGCCCACCTTGTTAACCCAAAAAAGGTGTTTCTTCCGCTTCTCCATATTAAGCTTGGAAAATGAAAAACTTTGTCAAAGCCATGGACAAAGAAGGTAATGGTTTCAAGTACATAAATTGAAATATTTCCGTAATTAAGTGATGCAAAACTAAAAGAGAGCACATTTATTGGTTCTCAAATAACAAACTTTCTAGCTGATATTGATTTTCAAGGAAAATGAATTGAAAAGGAATTGGCCGCTTAGTGAAGTGTAGTGAAAGGATTTCTGGGCAACAAGAAAGCTGAAAACTATAAAAACCTCACAGATGCAGTCTTGATAGCCTATGAAATAGTTGGTTGTCTCATGTTCTTAAAAATTAATTTTTTACACTCCCAATTGGATTTTTTTCCGGAAAATTTGGGTGCAGTAAACGAGCAAGGAAAGAGGTTTTCACCAGGACATCAGAACTATGGAAGATACCAGAGACAACCATCTATGTTGAGCAACTACTGCTGGTTTTTAAAAAGAGATGATGCTACAGAACACAGGAGGGAAAAAGTGACAGTTTTTGTTGTTATATGACATCTCATTTCATATATATATTATTCACATAATCTTCAGTAATGTCTTTGCATAGATTTAACACGTTTTACATGTTTATATTAAATAAATATAAGATTGTAAAAATATGTCGTTTTTTTTCCTCACCACCGACCCCCTGTTGTAATCAGTGAACCTGTGTATTCAGTGGAAGGTGATCTATGTTCTAGAAAGCATTTCACTACATCTTCAGCTGATGAAGATCACATTAATGAAATTAAGGATTGACTGTTCAGTGATTGACGATTATGAGAGATAATTTGCTATACCGAAACAGATCAACAATCCAGTGAATAGTGGGCAAAAGCAAAGCAAAAATAAAAAATAATCGAAAATAACTCTTCAAATTTAAGATTTTCTTGACTACTTGAGTCGATTATAGAAGTCGTTATTTGATTCGTTATTGTTGTTATAAATATTCTCTTACAACGTTGCAAACAGGGTCTAAATAAGATAATTTGAATGTTCATCTCGTCTTCTTCTTCCTGTGGTTCAACTTGTCCATCAGTGAACCTTGATATCCCTCAATCTTCGTCTCTAACCGGATCGATCTCCCGCAGTCTCTTATCAATTTTTAATGTGCAGTAATGTTCTTCAGCATATATTCTTATATTGTCTTCGGCTTACATCATCGTGTACTGTCATCGTGTCTTCGGCCTACTTCTTTTTCTGTTACGTCTATTTGCACCTCCATGACTTTCTTTTTTCTTTGGCTTTCTAGCATTCGTATTACGTGTACTTACCATCTGAGTTGCTGAAGTCTCACATTGTCTGGAGTATCAGATCTGCTTGAGTTTGAAGTTATACCTAATCCTTCAAATTTCATTATTATTCGCAGTACCAAAGATTCTTCTGAGTACTTCTGAGTTCTTCTGAGTACCGCAAGCATCTTTTCTGTTTTCTTTGTGAGGACCCACGTTTCCAAGCCATAAGTCACCACTAACCGAATGTGTGTTTTAATATCTCATACTGCATGAAGTATTGATATATTAAAAAAAACAGAATAAAACATTCAAGAAATAATAGTTCATGAAATAATGAATGAGTTTTAACGCCAAAAAGTTTCTACAAATGACAAAAAACCTTCAGTATTTTGTATTATATTCATTATTATATATTATATGACAGTTTCACCATTGCTCCCATTTTTTTTTCAACTTGATACATTTGTTTATTCTGACAGTAACACAGTTTTTAAAGAATTTATAATTGTAAACTTGGTCTCACTTATTTTTTGATACAAGAAATGTTATAAGTGAGAGAAGGTGTAATCAACCTTCTTCTGATATTGGACAGTAGCCAATCTTCCGTAATTTTCGCTGTAAGGTTTGGATCGTTGTCATGATGAAATTTGAAGTCATTCTTGATGGTTAATTGCGAAATGCTTTTGAAACATATTTTCTTCCTGTATGCCCACATACTTCCGAATATTTAGGCCCCCTTTAATGATTACTAGATTTCCAATCTCAGCCCAAGATATAGTAGTGTGATAGTTAATAATTCTTAAGTATTTCTTTACAAAAACACGTTTAATTTGGGTTTAATTGGTATGCACAATCGCTAGCTGCAGATTTTTTCCATCTCTCTGGCAATTTGTGGATGCCCTCTTAGGAAAACCGTTCGATATCTCCGTAATTGTTGAAGGGTTTCGTGGAAAGCGCGTGAAACCATCGATAAAAACAAGTTGTAGTCGGAAGGGGTCAAGTCTGATAACTACGGTGGGTTGTGCAAAAATTCCCAGCGAAGTGCAGAAACGGTGTTTCTGATCGCTTTTGAGGTGTGTTTGTAGGTATTGTCGTACTGTAAATAACTTTTCCCTTGTAGCCCATTCTGGTCGCTATTCGATCAATGCATGGTTCAAACTGATCATTTGTTGACAGTAGCGAATGTATTAATTGTTTCACCTGGTTTCAGAAGTTCATGCGACGCAACACCTTGCTGATCCTATCAAATGCACAGCATTGTCTTCTTTCCAAAGCAATTCGGTCTTGCGGTCGATATTGATAGTTGTCCTGGATCAATCCATGTTTTTCTGCATTTTGCGTTCTCGAAATATATCCACTTTTCATATCCAGTCACGATCCTATGCGAAAAAGTCTTTCTTTCATGTCGAGAAAGCAAAACTTCGCACACCGTTTCTCACTTTTCCATCTGTCTGTCGTTCAGCTGATGAGGTACCAATTTTCCTACCTTCTGGATATTTCCCACAGCATGCAGACGATCAAAGATATTCAGCAACCAACATTTAACTTATTTCCCATTTGTTGTTGAATTTACATATTATCTTCTTTCTATTCGCTTGACTTTGGCGTCGAAATTATCACTTTTGAATCATCTAACCCAACGTCCACAAGCGTCTTGGACATTGCCAAAGTAAGTTTCTACAAGTATACCGCGGCTTTCACTCCCGTTTTCTTTTTTGATTGAACAAGAAGAGCAGGACGTGTCGCAAATGCTCTTTAATTGGCTCAAAACTCAACATGTTTACCTCACGAGAAAATTATGACGCTAACTCGAAATCATTTAATTTTTACTTTTAATTTATAGATTTTATCAAATTTGAATATTTCTTCCTTATTTTTCTGACTGATCAAGGATTTTGTTCACAATCTACTCCCTCTATATTCAAAATCATGTAAATCATGTAATGTCTTACAGTCCTACGCATGACGTTTACTCCAAAATAACAAGCAATATCATTGGCTATTTCTCGACATCAAATGAATCTATTTTGTTTCTAACAACATTTTTCAAATTTGTTTCTAAAAAGTTTTTCTCTGAATTCTAGCTGATAGTAGTTTCAGTTGTCCTTACCTTTTTTTGTTCTCAATTTGGCCAGTTATTTCATTGTTTCTTTTTATATAACGTATTGTAGATTTAGGCTTTATATTTTTGGCAATTTGTGACTCGTTAAGATGATTTTTTTTTTGTTTTTGTATACTGAGGTAATTTATTGCCTCTAAGGCGAATTAAATAATCAAAATCAACTTTTCAAATAATTTTTTCTTATGAATAATTGGTTCTTTATAATTAGTTAAAAAAATACATTCTGCTTTAATTATGGTATAAAAATGGGTCTGTTCAAATATTTTTGTCCCACTCTATCAGAATTTTTTCGACGTCTTTTCATTTGTTTTCAAAAAAAATATACAGGTAATAAATAGAAATTATTTTGAGAGCCTCTCGGTTAAGGGTAAAGCGAGTATACCTTCTTTAACTTAGGGTGGTATTTTATTCCATCTATTCAGGTAGTTTTTGTGGATGATGCAGAGATCATTTGTGGATCTTCTGTAAAACTATTTACGGCGTGGGCTAATGCCTTTCAGGCATCATTCATGGGAGAAACTTATATAGACAAACTAAAATAATTTTGAAATATCATCTTTCCTTCATCGAAAAATTGTTCAGATCATCTTCGACGAATAACGATTAAATTTTAAAGCAAAATAATTTTTTATGAAATATATTAGGATATTAATTATTATACATTTAAATTATTGTAATTAACTAAACATAACCAATTCAGTATAACATTCTTATATTTGATGATATTGGATATCATAGAAGTATCATAATTTTAACTCTTCCCACTTATACTAAAAAATAAACATTATGCAATAGTTGGTTACAAGATTTAATGAGAATTGACTTTGTCCTTTAATAGTTGTGTAAAGTCTGTAATATTACTATAATATTTTCCATTAAAATTACATTGAATTTACGATTTCCTATACTTCAGTTTAATTATCCATCTAAATATAGTTGTCAACGAACAAGCCAATCATATAAAATATTTACATTTTTAGCAAATATATCTGTTAATCGTTTAGAACAGCTTTATTTTTAACTCAGCATTGAATAGAAAATTTTATGGTGATAACGGTTTTTATATCCCACCTTAGATCCTTTCCAGAATTAATCGAATATTAGTAGTAATATCATTAGTCAAAATATTGACATTTTTGACGTATTCAATTGCTATTTGATCATTGAAATAATGTTAATGCATAGGGCCTTACTATTTTGAGAACACACGTCATCAATTTGGGTTTTGTGATTTCAAATTTCAAGTTCTATTAGAAACGACTGTTTTGTTAAATAACACATTTTATATTAATATATGTAAGAATATATGTATTTTATATTAATGTATATAAGAATAAATGTCTACTTTTAATAATATAGTATTGAATTTAGACACATACATTTAGGATTTAGTATATATTTAGGATAAATTCATATACGTAGACTTGTCAAATAGTTTCTAACCTGCATAGATAACACAGGTCTTCAGTGTATTTGGTGCCGGAGACACTAAATCTGTTTTGGAATTTGCTCGTTATGCTGGTTCTAACGATATATATATATATTTTTTTAAATGTACGTGTAGTTTTCGAGATATGGTAGGTGTCGAAAAAATATAATTATTTCATATTTTTTACCTTTTGTTATGGAGAAAGCTTCTTTTTCGTTATTTCTCTGAGTGAGTTTCTTCTAAACACTCACGCATCACTCATCATCAAACACCAAGCGCTCTAGCAGTAATCAGCGATCATGTGTTCATCCCATCGACTCTGATACCTTTCTTCCGTATTTTTTAGGTCCTGATAAAATCGCTCTCCTTGTTCCTTACTGTAAGAGCTAAGGTTGTCCGGAAACTTATCCAAATGATTGTGAAGGTAGTGAACTTTGATGTTCATGTTACATCCAAGCTTTCTGAAATTTTTTTTGCATGTTTCGCACCAATTCGCGATAATTTTCGAACTTATAATTCCTTAGGAAATTTTTTACAATATTGACGAATCAAAAACCAGATTTGCGATCCATCGAAAATGCCAGCCTTAAATTTCTCCTTGCTCAAACCAGGAAATTTTCTCGATATATAATTGAAATAGGAACCATTTATCCGATTATCCAATACTTTGACATAATTTTGGTCTCAATATTATGTGCAATGGAAGCGAAATTATCTTCTCTCTAGGATCTAACGCTGTCTTTATGATATTTTGTTTCTCAACTGACAAGCCTTTTCTTTCAGGCCAGTTTGTTTTAATCTAATGTTCGCTAATTTAATTTAATGCTCGCTTTTAGCTCTTCTATTCCATAAACACAGAAAACATGGAAATTTCGTGGAGCCACTTTGTTGACCTAATAAAAAGTTTACAACTTTTAAATCAACACATTCAACCCATTTATGATCATGGTACTTAAGTTTTGCCAATACAAGAGATATTATTTCACACTACTCCTTTAATTTAGTGGATTGAGCAATGCAGCAAACATATTATGTAGGAAAACACATTTCAAACTCCGCTTGGAACTGTCTATGAAAAGTCTCCATTCATTTGGCTGTTAGATCAAGAAACCCGTTTTTGATAATAAAAAATACTGACATCATCAACAACAACTGACGAAAATCAACATCATTTTCTGAGCAAAAAAAAAAGAAGCAGTTCTTTTTCTCGAATACGATAACATGTATTTTAGGACCTAGAGAAAGTAAATTCGTCTCTTTGAGTCTGGATCCTAATAGATCTGATCTTTTTTTGAAAGGTCGAGGTCTCTGATAAGATCACTTAAAGCATTAGGAGCAAAAAATAGGGGTTTTAACGACGTAGCTTCAAAATTACCACTTTCCTTGCTACGAGCTTGCCTACTTTCGGATGTAGAACATTCTGTATCTGAAGCCTTCTGGATGAGAAACAGGTATGTTAACAGATATCAGATAGAGATAGGCTATTTTTTTTCGGTTAATAATATGTACCTTGACTAAGCAAAAATAACATCCATTGTAGTGATTTTTCGGTTCCCTCCAAATCATAGGCACACCAAACTTCAATTGGCTTTTTTTTACCATTCGTTCATTGCCTAAAATGTACTAATCATTTTGCAAATATTGTTTGTAATTCATGGTTTATCAAAGTCTTTGATTTTCAAGTTAAAGTACACACAAAGTATTCACATACAAGTTTTCGAAACTTTTTCACCGTATACTCATCTTAAACGTAATAAAAAGTATTCCGGTCATTTAAACATGTTCATTTCGACGATGACATCTTTCAGGCTTTATTTACTAACTTTTTTAATTGAACACACAAAAATAAGCAAGTTAAATGGCTACTGAGAAGAAAATATTATCTATATGAGTAGATTAAAAACTATGCCTACTTTTAATAATTTAATGTTACTGAAAGTGTTACTATACATTATACTTTAAATTTACGTTTAAGTCTCGGCGGCTCCAATTTTTTTGTTTTGTTTTGTAGACCTGTGTAATTAACCGGAAAAAATTGTTCCTTATAATTCTCCATTCTTCTTATGAATATATATGAAGTTAAATTTTGTTATGTTAATGCAGTAAATTAATTTTAACAGCTGCTCAAGGTAGACGTGTTTGGTGGATGTTTTATAGAAAAATTAAAAAAAATCATCCATTATTCATTTAGAAAATATGTTCAGTCAAGATATTCAAAGTGATAATTTTGTTAGAAATATGAATACACCCCCATATATCCGCTATTTGAAGGAATACAGATTTAAATTTTTGCACAGTCATACAGGTGGATGGGACTCATTTTTTAAAATACTCAACTGAAACCTGAACTTTAAACTCAGCCTACTACGAATTCACAAACAAGGTCAATACTGAATATTTTGCTTCGCGTTAGAGATATCGAAAAAGGTTATTAGAAAAAGTTGTTCGGAATATTATTTTAACCCCATATACCGAGTTTCATGATAAAATTAGCATTTTTTGTTTTTTTCATTATTTTGGTCTATTACACACACAAAATTATTACAAGTTTATTTGTTTAATTTGATAATTAGTGTGCCATGGTGAGTAAAAACTTGACACATTGTCAATAGTGTAATGTATTCAAATATTTCAGTAAAATAAATAGCTCTTACAAAGGAATAATTATTTTATTATTATTGGAAAACAATTTTTGGTAATTGATCAAATTTAGGAAAAAGTATATAGTATATAACAATAATTTTCATAATACAAATAATTAACTATCAAATGTGATCTCTCACAACAAGTCCTCCGTCTATTCCAATACATTTTTCGAATCTTTTACGATTCTGTTGTAATAATTTTGTGTATAGACCAAAATAATGACAAAATTAAAAATCCGAATTTTGTCATGAAGCTGGGTATATGAGGTTAGAATAACATCCTGAACAACTTTTTCTAATAACTTTTTTCGATATATCTAACGCTAAGCAAAATATCGAGAATTGACTCTGTTTGTGAATTCGCAGTAGGCTTAGTTTAAATTACAGATTTCAGTTGAGTATCTTAAAAAACGTCACCCATTAATCTGTCTGACTGTGCAAAAATTCAAATTTGTATTCCTTCAAATAGCGAAAATGTGGGGGTGTCTTCATCTTAAATGCGACACACTATATATATATATATATATATATATATATATATATATATATATATATATATATATATATATATATATATATATATATATATAAATCATTGAACTTGAGCCCCACTGATGACGGATTAAGGCCAGAAATCAGTTTCTGGAAACGCTTGCTAACTCTTTGGTGGCAGGTAAAGACATGACAATGTCTGAATTTTCCTTGCTTTTTAATGCTTCTACATTCTTCTAGGGTATTTAGTACCCCGAGTAGTTCAATTGTATCATAGGCATTGTGGAAATTTACAAGTTACAGATTTATTAAACCGTAAATATCTTCATTAATGGTTTTTAGGGTTGGAGATGATCGTTCGTTCCATAACCATTAGAAAACTCCTCTTGAAAGATTACTGAAATTCTTGTGTGATTGAGTTGTTTCAGGTTTTTGGAATAATTTGATTATGAAGGCGCAAATTGAAGAGAGATATTGTGTTGAGCAGTATGTCTCCTTTTAGTTTTATAGCTTCAACATATAATACAATAGTTGGACCATCTTGAGCAGGAACTTTATGGGTCATCATCTATTTTAGAAATGTCTGACTTAGGGTTACAATAAGTTTATTTTGCATAAAAAATAATGAAAACTAAAAATAAATGATATTTTGAAATTTATTTCGTGTCAGTCATCTTTTCCGTTGCACGCATTGTGTTTTCATCAGGTCAATAATACCGTTAAATCTAAATACATACATATAACCGAGTGCTATAAGTATAACCTACAAAACCACAAAATGCTTTCCTTATAAATACAAAAATAGCGTCGCCGTCGCTAAATATAGCTTTAACCGTAAATGCACGTCTCAGAGATTGTGAAAATTTAGAAAGTTACTACCATTACATATTACGATAGTACTAAACTTTGTATTGAATATTCAATTAGCTTGTGGAGGAGGTAAATGATTATATTTGATTAAAACAACATTATTTCGTTCTTTTAAAATTATTGTATCTAGTTGTACCAGCAGTAAATTATTAGGTTATCTGGAAAGTTCGTAGGGATTTTTTAAGAGAAAGAGAAACGTAAATAATTTATGTAAACATTTATTTAGTCGATTATGTAATGGTTATTATTATAGACAACTTTTTCCCAACTTAGTGGTAGGTCCATAATACCTTTTTGATAAAAATTAACATCTTTATTACCAAAAAATATATCAATAGCTGTTTTTCAGCTCTCCTTCCTTCAACAATTTTGGGATGGGGCAAAAACATCCTAATTGAAGCTCAAACAATATTGCTGGGCCCTGATTGAACGTGTGATCGTGCATTGTCAGGATGAAACACGACACCTTTCCTGTTTGCTAATTCTGGCCGTTTTTCTTCAATTACTTATTCCGCCGATCTAATCCGAGTTTTTTTTCAGCAAAAGATGACAAGAATAGATTTGTTCCAGCAGATTTCGCTCAATTGATTTGTGAAGAACCCACGCATTGCATCGGCAGTCGTATCCATTTTTTTCAAATGGTGAAAAGCGGTCGATATGCCAATATTTATCGGTTATTTATTTCGTCCTTTATTTCGTCGATATCAGTGTGCGACGGACGGCCAGAGCGATGTCGGTCTTCCAGGTTAAAATATCTCCTCCTGAACTGACCAAACCACTTTTACAACGACATTTTTGGACATTTTTGAGAATTTGAATGAACTTGACCAACTGAAGACAAATCAAAGCGAATGTGAATGTAAACATTATAAATATTTCACAGGAATTAATAATATATAAATAAATATTAGTAACCCAACGCAAAACTCGAAAAAATTTACCAATAAACATTAAATGATTTCTCTAAACTTCCGGACACGCGTTTCGCTAATCATGTTAACATCATCAGGAGATGATTTAATCAAGATGATGAGATAATTAATGGTTAGCGAAACGCGCGTTGGAAAGTTTAAAAAAGTAATTTGGTGTTTCATTTAAACAATTGGTCTCTATGGTTTAGTACGATTTTAGTTTAGTATGATTTAGTAGTTCCCTCCATAATTTAGTACACACAACATCGTGGATCACTTATTTTTCATACATAACTATTCATTTTAAGAATACTACAATTTTTTTGTAATAAATCACAGAGAGCTGCATTTACACTTCCTTTGATGGTTAATAAGGGTGAGTTGTTTCTGTGAGTTGAAGTAAACGATAGTGGTCTGAAATGTTTTCAGATTAACCCAGAAACAAATTTTTGTTTTGCTAAATTCAGTTTTATTTTTCAACATAGTGTCTTTATAATTCTATACACTTTTCCCAGCGATGCTCTTATGTCTTTAATCCGTCCAAACAGTAGTTGACATTTTGTTCTGCAAAATAGTCGTTTACAAATGTGATGGCCCCTTCATTCGATAAAAATGTCTGTCCTCGGAGCGAAACTTTGAGCCTAGGAAAGAGCAAAAAGTCGCTGGGAGCCAGATCTGGTAAATACGGTGGGTGGGCAATCAATTCGAATCCTAATTCGTGAATTTTTGCCATGGCGACCACTGAAGTATGAGACGGTGCATTGTTTTGATGGAACAAATTTTTCTTTTTCTTCAAATGTAGCCATTTTTTCGCAATCTCTGCCTTCGGTTTGTCAAGTTGTGATGCCTAGTATACCCCTGTTATTGCATTTTCTTTTCGAGATACCTGATTAACACAACTCCATGACTATCCCGAAAAACAGTCTTCACCTTTTTCGGCGTCGATGCACCATTCGTATTCCACTGTTTCGACTGTGTCTTTATTTCAGGAGTGTAGTGTATATCAACTGACATAATTACTAATAAACAATAACTGAGCATATAATATGGCTGAAATTTTCAAGGTTATCTTTCAACGCACATGCAATTATATTAGGAGAATCTTTTTGGCGAGTTACGCCATCTTCATGTTGAGGCTGGAAACTTTTCAGGCTAGTCTCATACATCCTCCCGAATAATGATTTCTGGATTGATAGTTATATGACGCTCTAATTCACTCCAAAAACCTTTTACGTTTCAGCATCTATCATGCCTGCCCAAAACACAATCTAGACTCGTCACTAAACCAAATGGAGTCCCATTTCTGACCTCATTAAATTCTAGCTTGTCAAGTTCTTAGATGCTTCTGGGTCGATCAGAACCTCTTACTTTTATATCACTTTGATTCTCAGACCATATTATTCATATCCTCATAACGGTAGAAGCAGCGCAATTTTCCACTCGTCTTGCTGTTTCACGAAAATATAAACCTGTTTCATTTATACCAATAGCTCGTCTCTTTTCAAATGAGATTTCAATTAGTTTGTTTTTAATTAATATGCTATATAGAGACTATTTTTCAGTTTGATTCATATATGTATGTCGACTGTTTATTTTTTTTGGTTCCGCTATACATTTTATTGAAAATATGCTTGAGAATACTTCAATCAATCACGTTTGGACGGCTGAACCGAGATGCGTTACTATCTCACATGATTCCGGAACGAAATTTAGCAAACCATTTCTGAAATATGTTTGATTTGTATTATGTTAAATCACCATACCCGTATATTCAACCTTTATGTTACTGGAGCAGTTTGTTGGTTTTTTTTAAAGTTATAATGTAAATCATCAGGCTAAACTTTATTTCATTCTATTTTAATTACGCAAAACATATATAGTTGATATTTGTCAATCGTACAGTCATATAAAGGTTACGTGGAATCTAGACTCAATTAAATCGAGTTGTCCAATAGTGCCAAGAAAAACAAGAGCGAATCGGCAAACCTGAAGTGGAATATTAATTGAACAACTTAATTTGCCAACCAAATAGTTGAATAGGTGTAAAATTAGGCGTAGAAATAATCTCTTTAAGGAAATGATATGAAAATGAAGTTACGACAATATTACTATTCTTGTTAATTAGAGAGTTTTGAATGTAGCGAGAAAATCGCGGTAGCATGAGCACATCTGACTAGCTGTTTATTGCTAAGTGTGAACCAATAAAATGATAGATAAAGTTGTTATGAACTTGCCTTCTTTAATGTATCGTGATATATGGAGTGAATCACGATCACGTTGAAGGATTCTTGTACGTTTAGTGAAACAAACATTGAGTATAAATCTCTAACCTCATTATTTCGTGTTGAAACAGCCATCGCACGGAAACAAAATGAGTGAATATGGGGGATGACCGAGGGATACAAACACGGTATCATATTTAGCCAATAAAAAAATGTATTAAATTTTCAAATATTTTCCGATAAAATGAGCTCATCGATGAAGCTGAAATATGTATATATATATATATATATATATATATATATATATATATATATATATATATATATATATATATATATATATATATATATACAATAATCATTTCAAAGAAAATAAATGATTCTTTTGACTAAACTCAAAAAGGTTTATCACTATACACCAAATTTTCCACACCAAATGTTTCAACAGAAGTATTGATCTACTTTTTTGACATTTTCTTCATTTCGAACTGTTATTAATGGGACTTGCTATAAATCGAGATCAATTTTTTTTCTGTCTTATCTTATAAATTACTTAAAGATCTTCTTACGGTTTCATTACCATGAAGAGTTGGAATATTTCGCAAGTTTCTGTTGCCATCTTAATTATTTCTGTATCATCTTAATTATTTGCTTATAATGTCCTCCACTATTGCATAGATTTTCCTGCTCAGCGTTTTCAGAAATCGATTTCGGTTGTTAGCAGCATTTTCTCTGTAGTTTGCTTTGTTTGCCATACTTCTCTGCCATATGTAACAATACTATTCATGGTGGTGTTGTATATTAGATGTTTGTTGTTTTTAGATATTGATTGCTCTCAGTGTGCTATTAGCTATAGCCTATCTCCCTTGCGTGTTTGTGTCTTTTGTTGCCTTATCCAAAGTCCCATCAAGTGTTTTTTATTGACGTTTACTTCCAGGCCCCTCTTTGTATACTCTTTCACTAGCTTTCTGATCATGTATGATCTTCTGTATGATCATGTATGTATATATATATATATATATATATATATATATATATATATATATATATATATATATATATATATATATATATATATATATATATATATTATTAGGTGGCGCCATATTATTATATATTTATATAATTATATTTAATTTCTTTTATACAATTTGTGTAATTTGTCTTCGACAAAGTATTATATTCCATTAATGATTAAATTTTTGTAAAAATATATAAACATTAATCTTTCGTTGCATAGTTAAATCTCCATACCAGGAAACCATTAGTTATTTAAATTGATATTTAACGTATAACATGAAAAATCAATTTGTAATATTTCTTACAACACTACGTGATTTGTTTTTCGTCAAGATAATATATTTAAACAGTGACTCACCATTTTTTTTAAGAATTCACACTATTTTAGTAATTTAACGATAATTGTTTGTTTTTTTTTTTTCAGCTGATCTCCTCAAGCCAATAAGCCTGTGTGGTCCAGAGCAGGAAGTGGCCCTAGAAGCCCGTGGAGAAGCTGCTTCTTATACCGTGCAGTTGGATCCTCAAGTCGACAAACATAATTCATTGTGTAGACTGAGAGTGACTGCTCCAAAAACTCATGTCGTTTACTTGCAATTTGTAGATGATGATGATGCAGAAACCATCGAAAATAAAACAGATAATAAACTTAAAGGACCATCATGTACCATGAGTATTGTAAGTGTATATGTTAGTAATGTTACAAGAGACAATAGTCGGTATTTAATAAAATTATCGGAGGAAGTTAAGGTACTACGAGCGAATTTATAGGAATAACGAGTTTTGAAATCTAAGACTTGAAATTCAGACAATGATTGAATTGAATGAACTATGCTCAAACTTTAAAAATTATTGAGAGTCTAATTTTTTGAAAAATGACATGAAAAATTATATTTCGAGCCGTTCTTATGCAGTCTCTTGAAGAAGATGAAAGATGATAGATTATATATGATTGATAGATTGATTTCCGTCACGGATTTTTCTATTTTTTCACTATTAATCTTCTAACTTTATAGAATAAAAAACATCACATGATTAGGTTTAATATTTGCGGCATGTTATTATATATGAATAATATTGGGTCACCGATATAATTATTGAAATAATTGAAACTTTTTTTCAACTTCCTATAAAGTAATAACCAAACACTCCACCAAAAGTCTGGCAACGTCGCGCAACCAAAGATTAAATTACTACGTGTGACATTTCTGAATTTTGGGTTAAAAAAATTATTCTTCTTGCAGAATTTGCCTTTGTGTCTAGAATGCATATTTTTTTAATATAAATCTGAGAAGATTTATATCAGTGCATCAATATATATATATATATATATATATATATATATATATATATATATATATATATATATATATATATAGGGGAGTGTTGCCTATTTTGAATCCACAACTAAATTGAACCACCCAAGTATATTTTAAATTTTGCAACCTAGAGCCACCTTGCAATGAGAGTACAAAGGAAGGTGTAGGATTGCACGAATGCGCCCGGCGGTACGACATTAATAAATCTATCTTTTTAAGACACACTAGAGAAACCAATAAACATGCCACTGGAAATGTCAAGAAAATGGGCACTACGTGTGTTTTTTCGAATGAAACTGAAAACGCACTAGTTCAGCACATTATTCAATTTGAAGAAATGCTTTATGGTTTCACTATAAGAGATATTCAGGTAGCGGAAAAGCACCATATACGGCATTCATTTAATAAAGAGAACAAAGTTGCTCGCAAGAAATGGTTTTATGCATTTATGCACAGTCACCTGAACTTATACGTCAGCCAGAATCCACATCACTAGCGCGAGCACGAGGATTTGAAAAAGGAAAGGTAATGCAATTTTTCGATATTTTAGAGCAACTTGTTGACAAACACCATATTACCGCAAATGCAATATTTAACGTTGATGAATCTGGCTACACGACAGTCCAGAAAAAAATGCAAAAGGTGGTAACTCAAAAAGGTAAGCGCCAAGTGAGTGGAATTGCTAGCGGGGAAAGAGGTTTAAACACCACAATGGTTTGTTGCTGTAATGCCGCAGGTCTTTATATTCCACCTATGATTATCTTTAAACGAAAGAGATTTGTTTGTTGAAAGTGAAAAATATAATTTGGAAAACGTTCATAGATTTGACACTGGACGCTTGTTTAAAAAAAAAGAACAATTAAATTAATAATTTTTATATATTCTGTCAAAAAAGTATCGGGAATTAATCATTTGAAAAGCTCGCTTAAAAGGATTGTCAAAATTCTTTTTATCGCTAAGTTGGCACAACTGTCCTCTATACTGACGCGGAGTGTCAACGTCATCTGTAATTTAATTTGTTTACAGGGCTCGATTTTGTCAGTTCAACTCAATTGTGTTTTGCGATTTTATAGTGGATAGAAACATAGAGCAAAGAATTTGTCTTAAAGTTTGTATTACTAATGGAATTTCGTGAACCGAGTCATTGAAAATGTCACTGAAAATCCACTTTATCAAAAACACGTGCATATGAGTGGTAGAGTGCATTCAAAAGTGGTCGAAATGTGGTGGACGATTTACCTCACTCTGGTTGGTGATCAAAGTCTTCAACTGAAGTTAATATCGCTAAAGTGAAGGAAATGGTGACTGAAAATCGTCATTTAAGTTTGAGAGAGATAACCGCTGATCTTTCTCTGTCTCACGAATCAAATCGTATCATTTTAAGCGATTGTTTGGGCATGAAACGCGTTGCCGCTCGGCTAATGCCGAAAGACCTGAATTTTCTTCAGAAACTCAATCGCATAAAGGTCGCTAAAAACTTGCTAGAACGAGTCAATTCCGACCCCACATTCATAAAACGTATTGTCACTGGTGATGAGACATAAGTATACGAGTTTGACATGCAAAAAATCAATAAGCTTCGGAATGGCGCCTTCCAACTGAGCCGGATCCGAAAAAACCACACCAAAGTCGATCAAAAGTGAAGGTTATGTTGGCAGTTTTCTTTGATTATCGTGGTGTTGTGCACTCGGAATTCTTGCCATAACGTCAGACGGTAAATAAAGAATATTATCTGAGCATTATGCGGCGTTTGAGAGAGCAAATTCGTCGAGAAAGGACAGATTTGTGGAAAGAAAACTCTTAGATTTTGCATCACGACAAAGCACCATATCGCAAGGCTATCATTGTGAGTGAATTTCTGGCCAAAAACTCATACCAAAAACAAATACGATCGAACAACCACCGTATTCACCTGATATGGCTCCGCCCGACTTCTTTATCTTTCCAAAACTCAAATTACCACTTCGAGGCACCCGTTTTCACTCAATAGAAAACAAAAGAAAATTCGCGACGAGAACTGAAGTCGATTTCGGAAAATGCGTTTAAAAAATGTTGTGGCAATTGGATTATTTGTTGGCGTAAGTGATTTATTTCGGAACGGGCTTACTTTGAAGACGATACAATAAATTTGGATAAATAATAAACATTTTATGTTTTATTGGCCAATTCCCGGTACTTTTCTGACAGAATGTATATACTAGGGTGTAAGTAAAGTATTTACTGTTTTAAGGTACTTAGTTAAAAACTGTTAAAAGAAAATTACCTGGAGGTTATTCCTCGAAATATAGGCCGTTATTTTTTATGACTTCGATCCATTTTTGAACCAGTAACACTATGTTCCTCGTCGGTATCGGGATGAATTTTTAAAGGTGAAAAATTCGACGCAGTCAATTTATAGCTTTTCTTTATGGCATAGATGGAACAAGTGGTAATCCGACGAAGCGATGTCGGGGCTGTATGCTGGGTGAGAAGTTCAAAGTTCAATTAGTCCAATTCGTTAATTTTTGAGGCGGTTAGATGTGAACGGTTTGGTCTTGCGTTGTCTTGTTGCAGGGCGACTTTTTACGACTGATTAAAATCGAATATTGTTAAGAGCGTAAACGTAAACGTCAATATTTCGCAAATGAATTATTTGAATACTGAAGAAAGAATGTTTATTTGTCGGGACAAAAAGTTGAGGTCGGATAAAACCTGTGAGGTGTGAAGTATTATTCTACGGGAAATTGAATGCCTACTATTGCGGTTCGCGGTTCTCGAACGGTTTCTGAGATATCCGCAGAAAACCATCGGGAGAATGCAATTTTGGCAAACTGGTCAATTTCTGAAAAATCAAATCTTGAAAACTAAAAGAGATAAAACAAACTTGCGGCCAAATTCTTGATATACCAGGTTTGGAGTGACAAATATTCAAAAACGGGCCGATTTTAATATTTCAAGTTTTGCATTTTGAAGTGAAAAATTTCCGAATGGGGTGCCCTGGAAAAATTTTGAAAAACCGTAAGTCAAACCAAACCAGATAGAGAAAATTACTGCCAATTGAACGCTGGCTAGGGCGGTTTGCTATTTCGAACGGTTTTGGAGATAGCGGCAGAAAACCATAAAGCGATTCCGAGATTCCGATTTAATTTTTGAGTAATTGTAATATATTTAATGTGTTCAATTACACAAATATGAGTAAATCCAATAAGCTCTTTTGTACTAATTTATAATTAAATATTTTAAAAAATATCAAAATTCAATTCTTATGGTTCATATTAATAATGTTGTAATTCAACATGAGTTGTGCCCTAAACTTGAAGGTATTATAAACCGAGAGAGTTACGGTAAACTAAATAAAATGATTTAGTGGTATATCTCTTTGAGTTTAATACTTCACACCGAAGGTTCCAATA
Source organism: Cosmopolites sordidus (assembly GCA_031761425.1). Lineage (NCBI taxonomy): Eukaryota > Metazoa > Arthropoda > Insecta > Coleoptera > Curculionidae > Cosmopolites > Cosmopolites sordidus. The sequence goes on from JARFXV010001622.1 coordinate 196,835, forward strand.
GAAGAATTGATGAGCTCTATAATTGTTATATATGCGGTTCAATATTAATAATGCACTTGTAATCTCACGTTTCAAATTGACATATTTAAGGAAATTAACATTTAGAACTGATAAGTTATCTGTTATTATTGCCATGTTAATTATAATTATTTTAAACTATAATATGAAAATTGTATCGTTACAAATTTAGAGGGGGTAGAAAAAATGTTTATTCGCACAACTTTGAGCTATTTGCAATAAATCCTAAGTAATTAAAAATCTATTTAATTAAAGTAATTCAAGAATGGAACACAACGATAAGAAAAACTGATTAAACATTAGATATTATTGTATTTTTACGCTATTTCAAATCAAAATATTGTAAATGTTTTCAATCCCAGAAAGTGAGGCTAACTTACTTTATTCTAAAAATTGTTGTATATTATGACTGATTGTATAAAACCATCGATTGTATAAAAAAACTTATAAAACAAACAAGACAGAATATTTTTTATCTGTTTATTTCGCTTTTAAATTTTGTGCTAATTTTTTAAAATCAAGTCAAATGTGAACCATTTTAACTTTGTGCCTTATTTAACACATTTTAAACAAATAGGATTAAATCATATCGTGATGATGCTAACATTGTTAACGAGATATTAAAAACCAGTTATGTAGTGTTTTGTGATCTCTTCGAATTTAATGCAAAACTATTTTAATAATATTATTAGAATGATTCTAATTATTATAATTATCAACATCTATGTTGGCGGACCTTACAATAATATAAACATTTATATAGTTATAAATAAATATGAACTATAATAATTTCATATTTTTAATAGATGGTATTAAATAAAAAACAAGATGACTACAATATAATTAAGTTTAAATAAACCACTACCGTTACCTTTTCACCTGGTTACAGTTACTTACACTGCAGATAAAAACTTCTGGAGTAAGGAAAATTCAGGTATTCTTCAGCAATGCAATAATGAATGGAATTTTTATTACATTAATTTTAAAAAGAATCACGATTCGTTCTAACCGCAAACTGAATAAATTCCTATTTAATATCCTCATTCGAATTCGACTAAAAGATTCCGAATCAATAAAACAATTTTGCACGGTATCTTTTTTACTTTAAACGACCTTCGATAAGATGTATTCGAGATGGACGCTTATCCGAATTGTTAAGTACTTTGATCTATTGATTTAAAGAAGGGGGGGGGGGGGGGGTTAATAAAACATGACGACACTCACATGCGTTTCCGTTGTCGCAGTTTGCGAAAAATCGCAAGAAGCATATCATAAAGGATTCTATTGTCCGAATCGGTACTTATTGTGTTTAGTTCACCAACCATTAACATATTTGAAAAAAGTCGATGTTAAATACGTCATACTTTACATATTTAGATTATTTAGTCACCTAAAGGATGGAACGGAATTCTTAATAGATTTTTCCATATTGTCTATAGACAATTGACTTGATCATGTTTTTGAATTAGTGATAGAACTACGCACAGGAATGGAATAAATTTTATACCATTTACACTAAATATATTCTAAGAATCATTTATTTTTCGATACTTATTAACTATAATAGTTAGCAACAATCCTTCTTTTTAACCTGTCTTCAATTTTCTTGATCAATTTTATTATTTCATTGTCTCATTAACTTCATCCTTTCGTATTTTTATATTCTCATAGGATTTCGATTTAGAATCTTACCAATCCATGTTTGGTCACCTTTTCAATCAATGAAGATTAAGTTATTCATTCTTCTCGTTATTCCATTGTGATTTTACAGTAGTTCATATATATGGTTATGTTTCCATTCCAGACTAATTTTCTGCTTTTTTTCCAGTCCATGATCTGAATAACATTCTAGTAAATTTCGGTCTTAAGTTTTAATATTTCTTGTGATTATATATTATATTAGTATATTTGGATTATTTCTAAATAACATTCTAATGCAATCACCATCATGTGATGATTTAGTGAAATATTTAGATTTCAGTATAAGGGATGAAAGTATCACGCTACCATATTAATTATTTATAATTTTTGAAAGAAACTGGACAGATTTTTCCTATATTATATTTATTTCGTTTTGAAATTTTGTTTTAATAATTTTTAAAAATTATGTCAATCAAATGTGAACCATTAACAACAATGCAACTTTGTGCCCTTTTAAACATTTTTTTCATAACTTTTGTCAACATATGCAATCTTCCTCATCATTATATTTTTTTCCATTCTCTCTGTGTAGCCTAGCCACTGCAATCGTCTCGATTTCACTCTCGTGTTTTTAGCTGGGTCTATGAAAATATTATTTGCTTATTCATTCTTTTCATATACAAGCCATCGACCTTCTTTCCTCCTGTTATCCTTTTGATTATTCCACGTTCTCATCCTAGTAGTTTCTTTTTTCTTGTTTAAGATCCATGTTTCACATTCGTACAATGCAGTTGCTTTCAATATAATCTTAATTTGGTTTTTCTGGATATGAGTTTCGATCTTATTAGGTGGTCCGTTCTTTTGTTAATATATCTGATGTTGATTGACTTCAGCACGGATGTTGTCCTTGAGTTGCTGTATGCTTTGGTTCTTATTTATGAAAATCTTTTCATTCAAAAATCAACATAAAAATAATCAAGAACTGTCAAATCAGGAGATCTGATAGATTACTGTATTCTAACACATGACATGACATACCAGAGACAGATGCCTATCTCTTTATGTTTGCAGATGACAACTATTCTAATCAAGGAACAAAATCTTGAATTTGCGATAACTAGACTTCAGGCAGCAACAAATACCATTGTAAAATGGCTCAACAAATGGAATCTAAAAATCAATATAGACAAGTGCGCAGCAAAAATTTTTACTCTTATATCTGGGTCCACACCAGTCAATTTTGTATATGTGTGTTAAATATACTGGAACAATATGTTGTTGCGTGTATGCGTGTTGTGCGGCGACAATATTTGGGTGTGACTTTGTGTGTTATAGCATCTACATTGGCTCGCAGGCACAGCACATACAACATATACAGCCCGCTCAAATTTGTATTGATGTGAAACCAGCTTAAGGAGAATCAATAACCCTCCGATAATCCACATAAGTCAATACCCAATAGCTTGGAGAGCAAATGAAGAATATGTTAAATGTCTGGGTTAATGTGGATAATTCACATAATTAATGTGGATAATTCACATAATTAACAAACTCACGGACTATATAAATCACTAATTCAGCTTTTAATCCTTTATGCTTACGCTATCTGGAGTAACTAATTACCTACCAATGTAAACAAAATCCAGGTTCTTCAAAACAAAATATAACGAATAGCTGTGAATGCCGAATGGTACCAAGCAACAACTGCACCAAGAACTTGGTCTACTAACACTGTACGATCATCTTTCATCAGAGGCTAGATCAATCTCCCTGCATATAATATTAACAACTAGGATGCAGAAATATACAGGCTTTTTCCAATAAAAATCGGGACTGAGGTCATAGAAAACATTTATTGGAGAAATATGCAAAGTAGCTTAATAATTTTCTGCCAGCGGTTTTTTGAGTCTTCATATGCCTCCTGGAAGGCCACAACTGCAAGGCTATTCAAGCACTCCGTCGAAGACTTTCCGACAGCCACCTCCGATATCACTTATAAAAGCCACCGTCCACCCCTACCCCTTGGCAGGAATAAATTTGTCCTGATATTTATTGACTAACCCTGTACATACAAGACTTAACAGGAAACTACCTCAAGATATGCTTTTAGAATAGAATTGTCATATTATTGTTAAAGCTTTCATTATAACACTGTCTTGTAAAATAATTGCAACTGTTGAGCAGACATTTTCATAAATTAAAAAAAGCTTATTATTAATTGCGTTATTATAAATTGAGTGGAGAAATTCCCTCTTGTGCACCACGTCGTCGAATCGACCATTCTAGGGGCTTCAGACAATAATAAGTGAATACTGTAATGCCATCAAAAATCACTTCCATAAAATTGACAATTTTTAAACAGTTATTTTTTTATAGAAATTTTTTAAAGGTTTATATAAATAAGCCCTAAATAATTCAACTAAATGCTGTTGAGTGTTGTTGTGGGCTGAAATCGCACACTAGATATGATGGTAAAAGTTATAGAAAATGTGTTAAGTAGGACACAAAGTTGCTTCTGATGGTTCATATTTGACATAATTTTTAAAAATTAATTAACATAAAATTTAAATCAATTCTTCTATTGGAACCTTCGGTGTGAAACACTAAATTCGAAGAGATTTAGCACTAAACACCAAATCACTTTTTTTAAACTTCTCGACGCACGTTTCGCTAACCATGTTAGCATCATCAAGAGATGATTTAAGATAAGATTAAATCATCTCCTGATGATGCCAACATGGTTAGCGAAATGGTGCGTCGAGAAATTTAATAAAGTGATTTGGTCTTTAGTGATAAATCTCCTCGAGTTTAGTACAAAATTTAAAGATGAAATAATCATATTATAGAAATAAATATATTCTGTCTTGTTTGTGTTATTATACAGTAGAACGTTTTATACAATCAATGATAATGAACAACAATTTCTAGAATAAAGTTTGTTAGCCTCACTTTCTTGCATTAAATACATTCACAATATTACAAGCAATCCAATACATGTATTTATCTTTTGAAATAGCATAAAAATTCATTAATAGCTAACGTTTAATCAGTTTTTTTATCCTTGAGTTCCATTCTTGAACTACTTTCATCAAATATGTTTTTAATTACTTAGGATTTATTGCAAATAGCTAAAAGTTGATGTTAACAAACGTTTTCTTCCATCCCGTCTAAATTTGTAACCATACGATTTCAATATTAGAGTTTACAAAAATTTTAATCAACATGCGAATAATAACAGATACTTTATCAGTAATAATGAAGAAGGTGAAAGTAGGCAATTATTATTAACTCTGTACCGATCTAAACATTATTTAAGAATTTAGTTGCCGCGCCTAATATGAAAAGCTATCTGTAAATTTACTTGTAGTGTGTGTTGGAATAGTAAATGTATCCATTCGAATATTGACATTATTCACGTTAGACCATTTTTAGAAAATATAGAGTGTTAAATATCTATAAATGAGCTATGAAGATATTGCCGTTAGATTATAAGTTATACTTAGATTATTATACCATACAGTGCAGGATATACCTTCATATAATAGTAGTAAACAGATGTACAAGATTTTATTAAATGATTAAATTGTTGATTTTGCAACAATCAGTTTGTTGCGGGTCGATATATCGACGATATTCTTATGTGATATAGGAGGCGAATAAATAAAATAAAGAGATTGGTGGCTTAGTTTTAGATCTGGTAACACCGTTGGCTTTCTCTTTGAAAAGTAGACATCTGATGCGTATTCAGCGCAACCGTTCATCAGATGTTGACCAATGAATTGGGGATGAAGAAAATCCATGCGAGAATGGTTCTGAAAAACCATTAGCAGAATCAACAGGATGGAGGCATGGCTTGACATTTTGGAGCGCATTGAAAATAACCCTCATTTTTCGAGCACACTGTTGCTCGAAATTGCCATTAATTTTCGGAATGCACTAGAAAAATCCGGTTCTCAAAAATAAATGCAACGGAACACCAAGTTACTCTAGGAAGTTCAAAATCGTACTGAAGACGTATCAGATGTTACCCTTTGGAAGAGAGATATTCTCTTTGGAAGGGAGATATCGAACTGTACGCCACCAGTCTCGTTACTTTATTTACACACCTGTTATTGTCTTAGATCTGAAAAGTGTGAACTTTTGGGTTTTTGCTGATTTTACTACTTTAAGACAATATTTTTAACAGTATTGTTGAATATATACCACAATTTTCAGTGAATCAGAATAGCCTGTCCAATAGAAAATTGATAGGTTAAATATTCACGCAATCAGCTGAAAACCTTTGAATTAATAGATTCCACAATGACAGGTTTCACTTTTCATCACCAGAAATTTCAAGCCGTTAACATGTATGTTTAATTCGTGATGATATAAAGAAAAAAATAACATTAATTTTCGTTTTATGCTCGGTAAAAACGCAACAATGATTGAATTACAATCAGAAGTTTCTGCAGTTTTTAATAGAGAAATAGAATAATGCTTAAACGTGGTTCGTAGGCTTTCATAATAGCAGAAAGAGCATTGAAAATTATTCAGGGCTATCAACAAGTTAAAATGAAGAAATTCTTCGATGTGATCATTGGCTTTCTACCTCATTGAGGAATTCGCAGGCATTTCTAAATCCACTGTACATTATATCTCAGTTATACATCTTCGCTATTCGTCAATGCATCTGCGTACAAAAGGAGAACTATTTTGCGATTTCTTGAAGAAAACTATTGTGATGGTGGATCATCCAAGTTAGCAAAGTTGAAGCAAGCGAAATTGACAATGCAAGAAAAATGTTTTCGATTTCAGACATTTGGCAAGTTTCCTCTGTAACTTTGGAGAGGATACTTAATGGGGTGATATATATATATATATATATATATATATATATATATATATATATATATATATATATATATATATATATATATATAGGTGACGAATTTTGGATCTATGCGTATGAGCCTGAAAGTAAATAGCAGTCGACTGTGTGCGACACTTCGAAGCAAATGGTCGCCTGTTTTTTTAGAATAATTCAGCAAGTGGCTACAGTGCCACTAGATAATTGTAGAACGGTCAGTTTTGAATGGTACATAACCATTTGTTTACCAGAAGTCTTTGAAGAAATTAGAAAAAACAACCAGCGAAACATTCTTCGCCGTAACAACGCGAGCTCTCACACAGTGGACTGAACAACTCAATATTTGACCGATCAAAACATCGAATGATTTCTTTTTGTTCCCGTCCGTGAAGAATAAACTATGTGTTCAACACATAGATATTCAATTCATCAAAGATAATAATAAATTATCTCTTTCAAAGAAATCTAACATTAAAAAGCAACGTAGCTCTTTCAGTGCATAATCTATGAATAAAACATATTTTCGTGGCGGAACTATGATATTTAACAAGTTACTACGTCAGTGCAATGTTTATATAAGCGATTAATAAGAACGTATTAATAAAATTGAGCTTTTTATACCTATTTAACAGCATTTTGCGCAGACATGCTAGGTGAACACATACATATACATTAACATGTATTGTCCAAAAAATAGGTAAATACTTAATATATTGCAATAGATTTATAAGGAAATAATGTAATTTTGCATACCTTTCATTCAAATTATTTTCTGAGTAGTAATTCTCCGTATACTATAGCAAGTAAGTCAAAAAATTATGAACTGGAGAAACCCAATCATACAAAGATAAATATTATTTTATTTTCCAATAATATCATTAGACCTAAGCAGCACTAAATGATGGAAAGTTCGTAGGGTTTTTTTTATAAGAAAGAGAAACGTAAAGATCCCAATAAGTGAGATATCAATTGAAGCTCAACAATTTTTGCAAGATTTTCATTGAAACGTGTGGTCGTAAATTGCCTTGTTGAAACATGATGCCTGTCCTGCTTGCTAATTGTGGCCGTTTTTCTCCAATTGCTTCAGCCTTCAGCCTATCTAATTGTGAAAAGCAGAGATTGGTAATGATAGTTTGGTTGCGTGGAAGAAGTTCAAAGATTATTCAGGGGAATTTTCTTCGTGTGAAGACCGTCTTTTAATGTACTTATGTATGTATTTAAGCAAAACGTGCAAAAATATACTTATGTATATTTTTTGCAGGTTGTTGGACACAATCAACTTTTCGTCACCAATTACCACCCATTTCAAAAGATCGCACCCACACATCGTTTTAGCAAACGTACCCATTTTTTTTATGGTCAAAAATAGTCGATTTGCCAATATTTAACTTATGAGCTATCTCGGACGGGCGGACGGACGGACCATGATGCATAGATCTTGGGGCTCTGGAGGTTGGGTAATCTGGTGACTTGGAGGTCGAAGTACAGCGTCGCTTCTTACGGTTAGTACTTATAGGGGTGACCATGTGAGGAGAGACCAGGCTTGCGTACTGCATTTCAACAGGCAATAGTGTACAATCGGATTAGGAATTTCCCCTCAGATATGCCAGTTCGAGGCTGGGTAAGACCGGATGTCTTCGTTGAAAACTTCCCCCATGCCAGCCGACCATCAACCTCCGTCAATCGCGTCAAATATGTCAAAAAAATAGTGCTTGAAAATTGTCACGTTGGCATTAGAGAGATAGCAGATCTTGGAATCTCTTATGGATCAACACATTTTGGTTGACATTCTGGGCATGAAACGCGTCGCAGTCAAGTAGTTCTAAAAAAAAACTGAATTTTATGCGAAGGGAGCTTCGAATCGAAGTTCGTTGGTCACTGGCCAGTCTGTAGGCTTCTCCATGGACTACGGTTAAGCACAAAAATTAAGGGTTAATACCCTGAAGGGGGAGCTGATGACGGTGGTTCAGAACCCACGTTAAGTTAACAGGCCGAGTTACTAATGCGCATCTAACCCTAAAATTTTTAAGATTTTGGGGTATTTTGCCGGTCTTCTAGGTCAAAAATTCCACCTTGGACCGACCAAACCACTTTTAAGTCATGGTCTCCCTAACAAACTCCTCTCCGTAAATATCACTTTTTTTTTGGACAGCATTCTTGCCCTTTTTGAAACAAAAAGGCATAATATCGCGAAATCCAAGTTGTCGAAGGACATTTTCAGTTTGAATCAATAACCAACCTGTTAACTATGGAAACAGTGTAATACTATAGGAATTAATAACATACAAATAAACATTATTTCTTTACACGCGTTGAAAGAGTAACTAACGGAACATCCCTACGAATTTTCCGGACAACCCGATAAAACAATAGATTCGAGTAGAATTCAGAACTTATTGTATATAACTGATACAAGATATAACGGTTAAAAAGTATTTAATGATGCGTGATTGTGTCATTAAATTTGGATAACGCTTGGAAAACTATTACAATATAGTACCTTGTAGTGTAAGTTATAAACACGTTTTCTTGAAAGTGACTCCATGTGCTATATTAGATTATAGTATCTATCGTGATTAATACTATTTGAATATGTATATAACAATCTGCGGTGTGGCATGATCTTTAATTGATGTTCTTTGACCCTTGTTGGAAAACCCAGAGCAACGTACCAAGAAAAATTAAATTACATTAAATAAACTTTTAGCGAATCGTTTTAGCAATCTGTTAAAGCAAATATATTTCATATAGAAGTTTACGACTGCTTCAGTAGTTCAGTAAATTAAACATGCTTCAAAAAGTAGTTGTTTCAATATCTTGATTGGAGACAATAACATTGAAATAATGCAATTTTATTATTATATAGTGACTCGAATGCGACATGTCAAAAATTGGAAAAGGATTTAAAAAATGGGATGTTTAGAATATTCTGGACGCTGTTATGGTGCGATATCTAAGGCGGTGACCCGACGGCACTTTCTTACATGTTTGTGAACGTTTCTAGGCAAAAGTGTAAAATCTGACATAGAACCACCCTTCAATCACGACAGTTCGAGGCTGAATAAAACCGAAAGCCTTCTGAGAGGTATTCTACGTTGGTGACGTGCTAGAGAGATTTATTTTTAAGCATAAAAGCAAATGTTAATAGCCCGACCGGGGATGCTGGCTGGGTTTGGAGCTGAAGACACTGATTTGGAAGTCACGTTAACTTTAGATCCAGTCTCTAAATAACCTAATTACTGATGCGTCACTCATACTAATAAATAATCAAAATAATCTTTTCGTTTACCTAGAATATTCTCTTCTGGTTAAATAATAATAATATATGTCATAGCATAGAACACTATAAATTCGTCCTTATAATAATATATAGCTAGAATCATGAAATATATAGCTAGAATCATGAAATATTTAAATATATGGTATAATTTCGTCACCGAATTTTGAATTAAACTAGAGTTGTTGTAAGACAAGGTACCTCGTAGAAAAACCGGATTCGTTATTTGTTGAATTGAAAATGTAATGTACTCAATTCGTCCGACCTAATTTTAATGAAGAGGTTTCATAACAAAGAAGTTTTTGACATCAAGGGAAGGCCTGGAATGAACTATTCACCAAAACTATATTGAAAAAATTAAACTATATAATGGGATACGGGTATATTTTAATTACTTATACCCTAGTATGCAGAACAAGAAAATTATCCCCAATATCTCAAGTTTGGATGACATTTTTTCCGACCTCTCTTTTCAACAACTCCAGATATTTCAGAATATAATCTTGCGTATGACCTTTAATTTACCATGATTTGAACAACCAAAACATCGAAAATTTGAAATTTCTTTACATTGCATCGGATTCCTAAGAATATACACACCCCTTTCAATCCCCATTTTCTGGTTCGGGAATCAATTTATATTATATAGAAAAGCTTACAAGGGTCAACTTAAAAATCCAGGCTAATTTAACTAACTTACTAACTATCTATCTAACTATGCTGATCTAAAAGCCAACAGCTGATCATTAGAAATAAATGTATGAAAATGTATTAGTATTAAATGAAAATATGTGAGTTATTGAAAAACACATTTGATTAAAATAAGTCTAAAATAACACTTGAACATGACAACATTTCATGTAATATGAAATACTGCATATTATGCAAAAATTAAATTCACAGTGTGAAAAATATCATTTAAATTCCATTGTAATCCCAATTTTAACTATTCTCTTCTCATTTTTATTTCTCATCCCCCAGGAGACAAAGCTAATTTACATTAGGCAAACTTCCCTGATGTTTGTGTACAATATTTTATTAATCAATCTCAAAGCGTTCTCGGGATATTTGACCGTTTCCATACCTAATAGCGACCCTGTATATATATATATATATATATATATATATATATATATATATATATATATATATATATATATATATATATTACTTCTCTTGTATTCTTACCTATGTTGTTATGAACGAATTCTGGATAAAAAATTAACTACTATTATCTACATCCCCTACTACTACAATCTCTATTTTCTCTCTGTCCTACTACTTTATTTTTATTTACTACGAGGGTTGCTAATATATATATATATATATATATATATATATATATATATATATATATATATATATATATATATATATATATATAATTGAAAATGGTTTAATTGATTTTCAAAATATTCTCCGCGATGATCGTTACACTTTTGCTTACGTTTGAACCAATTTTCATGGCACTTTTTCCATTTCGATTGAGGTATCTCTAAAAAATGCATTTGGAACGAATCAACCGCCTCTTCTGGCTTTAAAAATCCTTGACTACGTAGTTTATTCTTCACGTACGGGAACAAAAAGAAATCATTAGGTACCAAATTAGAATTTTGCCGCAGATGACCCATCAATTCGATAATTTAACCGGGCAAATATTTAGTTGTTCGGTTCGATGTATGAGAGCTCGCAATGTCATGGTGAAGAATGATCCTGCGTCGCTGGTTGTTTTTTCTTATTTTTTCAAAGACTTCTAACAAAAAAATAGTTGTGTACCATTCAGAATTGACCGTTTCACGATTCTGTAGTGGCACTAGAGCCGCATGCCCATTTATCCCAAAAAAAACAGGCGCCCGTTTGTTTCGAAGTGATTCTTGCGTGAACAATTTTAGTTGTAAACGAAGTAAATCATTGCACGAAAATTCTCACGTGCTAATTCCATTTTTTGACTGTTATGAAATCATCAAGTCACTAAACAAGAGCGTCCGTATGACAAAAGATTATGAGTATTTTATATTTTGTCCCTATGACAAAACGTTCTACAGCATTGTTGCCAATTCTAGATACAATCGTATTGACATCCCTATAATAAATGTTTTCGTCATTATATTTTCAATCTTCCAATTTAATTTCTTTCATGTATCGCAAAAAAGATGTTTCAAGTGTATGTTTATGTTTTTGTTTCAGTACTTGCCAGACAACACCAAAGCACCGTTTTGGACAGGTAATCCATGCTCAGGAGAAAAGATCCCAGATATTGATTTACTCACTCGTGACTTCAAGATATTATGGGAAGCACCGGAACCCGATACTACCGCAGTACGGCAGAAAACGTTTATTTTAACGGCCGTAGGATCAGGTTAGTAAAATTCAAAATCAGCTTTTGTTAAATATGATATCTTAATCCACAAGGAACAATAAAGAATGAATTAATATTCGCGGGTTAAAGTAAAAAATTAGATATTTTCTCTCGTGAAATTTTACCACTAATGCAACTTAATACTCTCATGTGATAGTGTTTTCCTTTTCAAAACAATGTCGACGAATATAATACTTTATGAACTACAGAAAATAGTGACAATTACCTTTCCAGTCGATGGAAGCGTCTTCGCTTCCTTTCAAAAATGTTCGCCAGGTAAAATTCACTATTTTGATTATACTTCAATTTCTGGTGTATAGTGATGAAACCAAACACAGAAACTCCTTCGTTTTGGTTCTCAATGAGAAAATCCAGCATCCATCTCTCTGATAGCTTTTCATGCCCAAATGTTCGTGTAGGATGTTCCGTTAGCATTCGTCCGAGATGTTTATTATCTCAACAATCTCTATAGAGGTCGGCCAACACGATATCATATAATTTGTTAACCGTTTCCTTAGTGGAAACCTCAATTGAGTGTCCTGAGCGTGGACTGATTTGACCAGATCAAAACTCAGCAAACCGCTTATGAATCATGAAACATTAAGGACCACAATACCAATAACACATTTTCAACTATTCTTCGATTTGCGGGAAAGTTTTCCACGCAAAAGAAATATTTTTAATCAAATTCGTTTTTTTCCATGATAGCAAATAGATATATCAAACATACCTGCTCTCTAATATTGTCAAAAGAAAACTAAATGTTCTAAAAAATTCTAATGAAGCGGTGACAATGACCCAATGCTAGAAGCTTTTGGCCGTTGGTTTAGACGACTCAAAAGTGGTGATTTCGACTTGAAAGACAAAGAACGTCCAAATCAACCGAAAAAAGTCAAGATGCCGAATTAGAAGCAGAAGTTGTTAGAAGAAGACGATATGCAAACTCAACAATAAATGGCAGATAGGTAAATATTGGTTGCCGAACCATTTGTGATTGTCTGCATGCCATGGGAAAGATCCAGAAGGTAGAAAAATGGGCACGACACACGAACAGTGTGCAAATGTTTGCTTTCCCAGCATGAAAGAAGCACTTTTTCCATCGGGTCGTGACTGGAGATGAAAAATGAATATATTTCGAGAACCCAAAACCGTGGGACGAGAATGGGCTGCGAGAACGGCTACAAAATACGGAAAAATGATTTTACAGCACGATAACGCCCCATCACATACAGCGAAAGCGGTCAGAGACACCATTTTTGCACTTGGTTAGAAACTCTTGCCCCACGCGCCCTAGTCACCAAACTTGATCCCTTCTGACTATCCGTTTTCATCAATGTCCCACGCACTTTTCATGAACTACTTCAACAATTACGGAGATATCGAAAAATAACTTGATGACTGTGCCACCTCAAAAAATGTACGGTTTTTCTGGGAGAGCATCCACAAATTGCCAAAGAGTTGCGGCAAATGTGCAGCTAGCGCTGACCATACTTTGTGTAAATTATTCTTTACCTTTCTTCCAAATTAAACGGTAATCAATATTAACAATTTTTAACCGCTACATCTAGTAAATAGTTGTTACTCAATATCGGTTTATTTTGTCTCTCGAAAATTCTCACGAAAATGAAATGAAGGGATGTTGAAAAACTGAAAAAAAGTGATATATTTGCTTCATAATGTTTTAACTATTCTAATGAGACATCTATTTACTTAAATTTATTTAAAACACACTATTTTGTAAATCGTACTTGACAGATAATTCCAGATGTTTTGAAGGTTTATTTACGTATATTATGTTGCAATCTATCGGTGTTGTAATAATGACCTTAATAGATATTTAAAATTTTAAACAATACTTTTTATTTTGTTATATTGTTCGTGTAATCTTTCAGCTTGAATAATTTCTTCTTCAGGTCAAATAAATGTTGATAAATTACCATGCAATATTAAAACATTATATTTTCTGTTTGTAATATAAAACTATAATAGAATTTAAACATATTCCAAATTTGTTTGTGTTTTTTGGTAACCATTAGGTCGAGTTGAAAATGATAATAAAAGTCAATAATCTTTTAATTATAATTTTAACTGAATAAAACAATAATTTAACTCGCTTACTATTGATGGATGATTTGAGAAAAATTAAGCATTTCGAAATTTACTTGACCCAAAAATTACGTTGCGGGAAAATTTCAGTGATGGCTACATATAAAGAATGATCTAAAATGTTCAAAAAAAAATGACATTCGGTGCTCTGAATGCCTCCTGGAGGAAGTATTGAAAAAATGGTCTATAAGATGCATGATATCGTATTGGTCGGTCGCAGGGTGAAGATTAGAGAGATTGTTGAAAGGATAAACAGGTCTAACGAATGGGTGCCAAATATTCTATTCGAACATTTTGACATGAGAAAGCTATCGAACTCTTTCGAAAGGGGAAATACGATAACAGGAGAGTATTATGCTGTATAATTCGATACATTTTAAGAAATGTTGGTAAAAAACATCCTCATTCAAAAACATCGTCAAAAAAGTGCATGCACCTGCCCATTAGACCGCAATTTCAACACTAAACCAAATGAATTTAGTGAACCAACTTAACTTATTAACCAACTGAAATTGGTCCATTTATGCTAAGAACCGATGCCACATCCACCCTTTCTTCCGGACTTCGAACAAATGGCTGGCTGGAAAGAAATTCCCATCAAATGAAGAGATCATCACAAAAACAACGAACTATTTTGCAGAGTTCAGCAAGTCCTACTTTTTAGAAGGCATACAAAAGTTGGAAAATCGTTGGACCAAGTGCATCAAACTAAAAGGAGACTACCGTGAAAACTAAATCGATATTTGATTAAAAAAATCAATATTTCACTAAAAAAATCACTGACTTTTCACTCTATCCTCGTATAATACATTAAGATAGGTTTTTTCTTATGTAAATAGTACAACAAAATTATAAAATCTCGTATAAGGCAGTTGAACATTTTGATAACCAGTCATTTTATTAATGTACAAATAACAACTTACATCAATAATTAAAAAATCGTATATTTATTCCCACTAATACTATATCTACAGAGATATGTTAACCGATCTTTTAAAATGTTTATTTCTCATTTTGAGCGTTGTTGTTACAGAAGGAACGAATTTCCAACGAATAAGAGTATTAACAAATTCCTTATAATTAATTCTTAGTAAAGCAAAAGTATATTTTCGTTTTAGCGAACCTGAGTAATTGGCACATTATTTATGATTGCGTATAATAAAATTAAACATATTCACATTCTATTACGACCTATGATAAATAAATAATATTATGAACTAGATAAGCAACTGGGCAAAAAAGGCTCTTGCATACTTTGCTTCGAGAAATATAATTTTGTAATATGTTAATTTTCCCTCTTTTTTAATATAAGATAAATCACTAAATATTACTTCTATTATTTATCGCAACGCTCAGACGTGGGTGTTAGATTTTTTGTTGGGCTAAAAAAAGTTAATAATAAATAAAATTAAGTTAATAATGTGTTTGTGCACCTCAGTTATCTACAAACCCCTCAACACATCTTGGTATCGAATGAATGAGATGTTCTAGAGAACCTTCATTTTATCTCATAACCGAAGTGACCTATAAAGGTGGACAACTAAAAAGAAAAGATTAACAATGATTAACACAAAATCACTAATTTTCTTACGACATACGTTTATCGGTTTTTTCAGTTCTTGTAAACAATATTTTTCTTTGAATTGTATGCACAGTTTAGCACTAATCACGAAAATAAACATAACATTTGACCAGTCCTACATTATTTTGAATCTAAATTTAAAAAATGTTAAAATTACTCCAATGGAGCACATGCCATAGAAAGAAAAAAGAAGAAAGGAAATACCGATGAATTGCAAACAACGAAAATTATTTCATTTAAATTATCGAATGTATAAAAGAAGCAAAAAAACTAATAAAAAGTACCTTAATAATCATAAAACAAATTTCCTTGACAGATCTACGATAGATAGAAATTTTAGTAATATTTTGGTGACAAATGATACCATCTTTAAATAATTCAACATAAAAAAAATAGAGTTCCTAAGTTTTAATAAATCACTAGTGACTTGGGTTACAACATTAATGTATTTCTTCTTGAGGTCTAGTATCTTAATCTACACGTACTTAATACCTTAACGAGTACGTAGAAGTGAAACAAATTTCTTAGTGTTTTATAAGCCATGACTCAAACATACACTATTGATTAAATTTGTGGAGATCTAACAGGTCATGCCATCAAATTGACATGGACCTATTCAAGAGCGTACAAAAATCGTTTGTTCTTATTTCCTAAATCATAATCATTTTTTAAACCGTTGCCCATTTTGTCATACATATTGATGAATAACATTTTTTAGGATACTCAACTTAAATTTGAACTTTAAACTCAGCTTACTACGAGTTCACAAATAGGATAAATTCTCGATATTTTACATCGCGTTAGAGATATCGAAAGAAGTTATTAGAAAAAGTTGTTCAGAATGTTCTTTTAACCCCATATACGGAGTTTCATGATAAAATTCGCATTTTTATTTATTTCATTATTTTGGTCTATATACAAAATTATTACAAAAGTTTACTTTTTTAATTTAATAATTAGTGATAGCGTTTTGGAGGTACTTAGTTATTCGCTGTTTAGAAAATATATACTTGGAGGTTATTATGCCTGCCGGTTAATGGTAGTGTGGGATATTCCTAATTCCCCTGAGAGTTTCCTAGTGATTCTTCTAGGAATCTATAGTTCCAGCTGCTCTTAAAACATCAGTATCGAGAGACCGTGGACGACCTGATTTGCACCTATCTTCAAGACTCATGTCACTATTTGACATGAGAGAAGTAAAGTATAACACACAGGCCAATAGTTGTTTTGGTGCCGGAATATTTCAAGCTGATTTCATACGAATTTGATGCCCCGAAGCAAAAACAAATATGACATTAATTTTTACCCACGACCTCAAAGTTCTAAGATATAAGATTTTAGTGAAATATACCTTAAACTATTTTACATTAAATCCATGGATCAAATAAGATAACTAAACATGGAATTTTTCTTATTATATTATACAAGTATGATGTTATACAAAGATAGAGGAAAAAGTCATCGATGAAACCAACTAGTCAGTGGACACTTCAGAAGTTTCTGTTCCATGACATTCTTGCATGTATTTTGGAACAGTCCCTTTTAAAACTCCAGTAGTAATCTACCATAATGTGCGTATTCCATCTTCCTTGGTAGTGGTCCTCCATAGTTTTAATATCCTGGTGAAATCTTTCACCTTGTTCCTCACTAGTGTCTCCTAAATTTTGAGAAAAACGGTCTAAATGGCTGTGTAAATAGTACACCTTAATGTTCATGGTACACCCAATGGATCTGAAACTGTTAAGCATTTTGTTTACCAGTTCAACATAATTTTCAGCTTTGCGATTGCTCAGAAAATTTCCGATAACTGCAACACATAACATCCAGACTTTTCGCTCAGCCTCATACATCGAATTTTACAAAGGCAGGATCCTTAATGAGTTGTCTTATTTGTGGGCCATTAAATATTCCTGCTTTAACTTTTTTCGTACTCAACTGAAACAGTTTTTTCCTATATATACAGAGCATGATCCATTCTTATCAAGAGCCTTTACAAACTGTTTAGGATCAGCTTGATATGCAGTGGAGAAAAGATTGTTTCCTCTCGTCCGACTAAGGGGTCGTTAATGGCATTCTTTTCACCAACGTCCATGTTTTCGCTCTCAGGCCACTATTTTCTAACCCAGTGGTGTGGTTTGTGTCGGATATCCCTGAAGCACAAGAAGCAAGGACATTTGGTGTGGCCACTTTGCTGTCCAAGGAGAACGTTTATAATTTTTAAGTCCACATAAATCACCCATTGATGTTCATGGTATTTTATCTTCTCCAAGACCAAAACTATGGTGTCATATTCTTCTTACATTTTCTTTGATTGAGCTATATTTGTTCCCATTGTGTAGAATGACACATTTCAAAAAACCTCGCTTTGAGCTGTCAATAAATAAGCGCCAATCATCTGGAAAATATTCAGGAAGGCCCATTTTTTCCAGAAGTCCTCTAATTTCGTGACAAAATACAAGATCGTCTTCTTGAGAGAAGAATGGTAGCAGACCGTTTTCTCTTGTACGGTAAAAGGTAATTTTGGTTCCTTGTTCCAGTAAATTTTCGTCGTTCAACCTGGAAGCCAGTAATTCAGAAGCTTCATTTGATAGGTTGAGATCTCTGATGAGGTCATTTAACTCATCCTGGTTGAAATGTTGAGGAATTGATGATATCCCCTCATAATCACTGTCATAGTATCAGAAGGGTGATGAGAGAGAAAATACTCGCACTTCATTTGATTGAGGGACCGGACGTCTTACAGATACTAAATCAGGATAAGTTCACTTGCTACGGTTGTTTCGATTGATTCCAGTAATATTTACTAGGCAGAAATAACAGTCATCGAAGTGATTGTTACGCCGAATTTTAAACTTTTTCTTTTCCCGGTAGTTCACTGTCGTAAATGTTCTGTACAAGTTTTACAGACCAGATGCGGTATCGAGGTTTTATCCTGATCATCAAGCCTAATACCAAAGTATCCAAGATAAGCTCTCTTTACAAAGATACTAACTTTCTCTGCTTCTAATTGAACTCATTTTATTTCTATTCAATAACACAAATGCAACAATCTACAACACAGTACGTTTTAGGTTAACTTTAAAACAACTCCTAAACACAAATATCACGCTAGGCCAACTTCGATCTACTCTGCATGGCGAGAACTCACAAACTCACCTCAACTCTAGTTCACTCGTTGAAGGTCACTTCAGTTGCTGGAAATACAATGCTTATACAGTCTAATGGATTTTCCTGGAACTAACTCAATTGCAGACCGACAATAGGGCAAATATACCGGAACCAATCCTTGTGTTATAATTTTAGAACACCCATACTTAAATGTATTAAATTGAAAAAAACATCTAAAAAGGTAGAGCAGACAGAGAAAAACTGATTTCATATTTTGATTTAGCGCCCTAAATATAGCTAAAACTAGTTTTAAAATCCTAGACACAACATTTTTTTTCTTGTAAGCCTGTGTAATCCTTTATTCGAAACAAAGGAAAAAAACTTAATAATAATAATAATAATTAAACGCAATAGTAAAAACCAATAATGAAACATATCCAATAATCTATTCCAATTAATAAATTTATTAAAATTAAAAATTTTCTAAATGAAAATTATTTTCCATTTGCATAAGCCTTTGGTATCTACTTTCTCCGATGTATATTTAGATACAACATAATATGGTACGAAAACACTTTCAATTTTACTACTTTCTTCTTCCACCCAAAAAAAATGTTCACTAAAAATTATGCAATTGCTGGGTAAAATATTTTTTATCTAATCTAAAAACTATACTAACATAATAATTCAATAAAAATAATTAGGTATATTTAGATGTTTTTAATATGGGTAGGTGGAGTTGTTGAAGGTCGTGGTAGTTTCCTTTTTTTCATGCAAATTATTGTTAATTATTACAATTAAATGTTGAAAACGCATTTACGTGATGTTTGATACATAGTAAAAACGATTAGGTTGTATAATAAAACGATCCACTATTATTACAGTGGTCTTCTATTATACACCAGGTCTAGTCAAAATTACTAATTTAGTAAAATGTCTGTTATAAGGATAATTCGACAAGTTCTCGACCTGACAAAGAAAACATAAGATTTTTTAGATTTTTTCATCTTGCGAAACGTGGATCATGGACTTTCGTAACAAACTGAGTGAATGCATTATCGTGGTAACAGATCTTTTTCTGTTTGGTCAGTTGTGGACGTTTAGCTTAAATAGCACCCTTCAATTGGTTCAGTAGCGAAGCAAATTGCTTTCCAGTGTTAGTGAAGTATTTTACCAAGTAGTCTATGAGCACCACACGACGAGAATTCCAGAAAACCATAATCATAACATTTCCTGCAGATGGAACACTTTTCGCTTTCTGTAGCGCACTTTTATTTGTTTTTTTACTGTTTCGACTCTGGCCTGTAATGGAAAATCCATCCCCTGTTATAAAACGTCCAAGAAACTCAACATAATTGCGTTTAAATAATTTTAAACACTCTTGCGAAGGGTTAATTCGAATACGTCTTTGGTCAATTATTAACAAGCTAAGCACCCATCGAGAACAAAGCATTTTCATACCCAAAAGATCGTTGAAAATGTAGTTTTTTTTTTTTAATTTATTTATGGAAATGTTTGCTTAACAATTACAATTGTTCTGCAAGACAGTTTTGTAATGAAAGTTTTAACAGTAACATGACAAATCTATTCTTAAAACATATCTTGAGGTAGTTTCCTGTTCAGTCTTGTATGTATATTTCTGCGTCATAGTTGATAATGTTCCATGCTGAGACTCTGATGTCGCTAATGAAAGATGATAGTTCGTTTTTTAATATACTGACACTGTTAGTAAACCGAGTTCTTGGTGCAGTTGTTAGTTTGACGCACCATTCATCAGAGCTATTCATAATATTTTCTTTCGAAGAACCTGCATTTTGTTTACATTGGTATGCGGTGCATTGCCCCAGGTAACACATACATAAAGGATTAATGGTCGAATTAGTGATTTGTATAGCAGTAAGGTACTTTCTGTTTTTAATGAGGATATCCTGTTGATAAACTGTTAAAGTTGAGAGAGTCTGATATATCCTTCGGTGAGTTTGGTAATTATGTGAATTCTCCACGTTAATCTGGTATCCATGTATACCATATCCATATATAATCTGGTATCCATGTATACCATATCCATATATAATCTGGTATCCATATTTAACATATTCTTCGTTTGGTTTTCAAGCGATTGGGTGTTCTCAATGTCAGCAAATTCGCTTTATTCAGTTAGCTATCATTTAACGCGATATTGTATGCATTTTTGTGACGATTTCAGTCATAGCGATTTTTGGGTGTCCTGAGCGTTTATCATTTTCAATGGACAAATAAAACATTTAAATTCAGCAGTCCAGTTTTTTATTGTCAAAAAATAAGCGAAAAAATCGTTTAAAATGGATTCTGACGTTTTTGTATATCCATCGGGCTTAAACTCTCTAATTTATTATCCATATTTCTAAATGTTAAAATTTGTATACTTTATTTCGATCGTTGGAAACAAGCAACTAAACGTAACTGATACAAATTAAGGAATCATCACGTTATCTAAGGAATTATACTCAAAATATATTCTCATATATTTCTCAAAATATATTCATTTTTCGTCTGCAGTCACGATCCGATGCAAAAAGTATTTCTTTCATACCGAGAAAGCAAAACATCGCACATCGTTTTTTGCTTTTCCATCTGTCTGTTGTTTAGTTGATGTGGTACCCATTTTCCTGCCTACTGGATCTTTTCCATGACACGCATACGATTACAAATGGTTCCGCAACCAACATTTAACCTCTCTGCCATTTGTTGTTGAGTCTGCATATCGTCTTCTTCCTGCAAGCAATTTCGCATCTTCAAATTATTTCGGTTGATGGCCTTCTTTTTCTTTCAAATCAAAATTGGGTTGGGATATTGTCACCGCAATTTTCACAGGAATACGACCCCTTTCACTTTTGATTGAACAAGAGTCACAAATGCGCTTTATTTGGTGCGAAACTCGACATACGTACAACATGAAAATATATGAAGCAAACTCGAAATCGTTTAAACATCAATGACGTCATAGAAGGTACTATCGTAGCAACAAAATGACATTAGAGATTAGACTGTAAACCGACCCGAATTATTAACGGCCACACCTGGTATTTGGTGGATCTGATTCTGAACACATTCCAATCAAACTCCAATAATTTGTGATGAATCACGAACATTTACAATTATTTTGAACAAACGAACATTTACATTTTTATTTATATAGATAAATGGGATTGGGGTGCCAAAGCATTGATCTTTTTTTCTGTCATTAGTCTTTACTGTCCAAGTTTCAAAGCTGTAAAGAAAGATCGAGAATACAAGTACCAGTATCTGCTTTGTGTTAAAAGTTATAGCATTTATTATTATTTACAATACATTGACACTGATTGTTTCATATCTTGATTTTCAAGGTTTACATGCGTTGGTGCATTTGTTTTTTTGAACAGTTTCTTATAAGTACTAAGGTTTTCATGATGTTTCGACGAGATCGCACTCATCATTTTCAAGTGTTCAGACACAATACTGAATACTGAACAATACTGAATACACATTTCGAATACGTACTCATAAATAAAATCCAATAAAAATGATCTAAATAAATAAACAAAGATTAATATCATCTAAAATTTCCATAATATTTAAAGGAAAGACAGATTGTAACTGTTTTGCTTTTTTGACAAAATGAAGAAATTTTATTGTAAACAGAAACCGTTTTGTTTTAGGGCCGTTCTGTAAGGATCCTTTTCAGCACACATGCATGCGTATAGGTCGCATTCCAATGTTGTGTATCGCAGATCACCTGGTATGCGACGGTATCGAAAATTGTCCTAAGAGCTCAACGAATAGCGACGAAGACGAGAAGCTATGCAAGACTGCTCGGAATGCTTGGGAAAACTTTTTCGTCGAATTGGTGAAGAGGTACAGACCGCAACCAGGCGACGAAAAATGGTTGAAGGTTAACATGAGTGACGTAGCAGATGAGTGGTTAGATTGGCAATTAGTTAAACGAAACGGTAAGTCGCAAATATTAATTAAAATAGGCTCAGATAATTTTAATTGAAGAATCATATCCGTAATTGGGATCTTATCTCTTATTCTAAACAGTCATCATGTATAGCATTATTAATTTAAACAAATTGATTTAATTCAGTGCATGCTTAATTGCAAGCTAAAATGGTAAAAACCATTATATATTTAAATTGAGCGTTGTAAAATAAAAAATAAAATGTTATAAGATATGAACAATATTTATTGACGTATAAGAATAATATATTTAAATATCGATTTACGCGAAGGTAATAGATTTTATTACATATAATACAATATAACATGTGTATTTCAAAGAATTATAATCAACTGACAATCTTGAAGAAAAACTAATATGAAGTTGATCTAATATGAACTAATATGAAAATATCTATTCAGAACCTATTGAAAGAATCGTCGATATGGATTTACCTCTGTACTATTCAAACTTGTGTGAAATAAATGGTGTTTGTATAACTAGGAGTAGTTTGTATGACCAGGAGTCTTCAACCTTTTATTATCCAAAAGCCATCTTTGGTTGTTCCTATCGACCTACGGGCCGCAAAATTAAGTGTATATGTGATTTTTAAAATTTAATGTTACTTAAGATTTAGCAAGGTAGAATATATATGTAAGACATTTTTTCTGCCCTATACATTACGGCCCGCGGGCCGCTGCTTGAAGACCCCTGAACTAAAGCATGACAAAAAGAAAATAGAACAAATTAAAGAGGGACAATAAATGAATGAATCAGGGGCCATAAATGTTTTGAATACAGGAAAATAAGGAAACTAAAAGGATTATATCTATTGGACTGAACAGCAGAAAAAAATCTTAATCGAAAAATTCTATATAGGTATTTTAGCAATAGCTCTCCCTAGGATCCGTGAGACCTTGACGTTAATGGGGAAGCTCCACTCTGGTCTCTAAGGACTAAGTGGCTTACAAATTGCTGGTGAAGGCCTAATTAGAGGCACTGGAGCCGAATTGGTATCACTAGCAAGTGCTTACAAGCCCAAGTGGATATGGCTACTAAAGCGGTAAGTAAGACTCCAAAATGGGGTTAGCGAAAAGCGAATCTCCGGGGCCTTAAATCCAGAACAAATCGGCTAAGGTCGGCAACCATTGAAAAATGAGGTGATCCCACTGGTCCATCAGGTTGAGCGTTGGATTATAGACTAACTATTTATCCTTATAAAAACTTACAATTACGAAATATAAACAAGTACCTCGAAACAACGGACGAATTTTACGGAAACAACCCAAGCAAAGAAACATTTACTGGATTTTGAGAACATGGAATGTTTTGAGTTATATCGGTCTAAAGCCCTAAAAAATGTAATGCAAATAAATCCTTTGTACAAACCCTATATATCAATCACTCAAGAGGGAGGAAAGCCAAGGCGTAAATGGCGAGATGTTGATCTCGTGGATCTTAAAGAAATTATTGTATGAAATTGGACGGAAACTTCAGGATACAGAGAAGGATCGAAGGCAGTTTTAAGGAAAGCCAAAGCTCTCTATGGACCATAGAACAGTGTATGAATTTTAGCAATAGCACAATTTAAGCTACATAATGGAAAATATTAGTGCTGGATAAAGAAATTTTAAAACTGCCTAGTTGATGCACCATTTAGCAGCGTCAGATCGTAACGTAAATTGCCATAAAATAGCCCTTTTTCCTTCACCAAATGAGGAGGTCTTTTATCAACTCTTTGTGAAATTTGACCAATAATGCGGCTTAATACTTTCCTATGATCCTCTTTCCAAATAGTGGAAAATAAAGGTCTTGTGAATTCCAGAAAAACAGTGGCGATAACCTTTCCGACCAATGAAAGCTTCTTCCATCTGTTTTCTCGGCACGTTCGGCTTAAACCCACTTTGAACAGTTTTGACTATTCGCTCGCCTCTGGTGGGTAGTGATTAATCGAACTTTCATCAACAGTCACGAAGAAAGTCCTTCGGATTCCTTCGGAAACTCCTTAGATATGTCGAATTATCGCTGTGAAGTGATCACAGTGAGCAAACGTGGAACTCATCACGTTGATAGCTTTCTCATGCCCAAACGTTCGTGTAGGATATTCTGTACGCGTTCGTCTGAGATATTTATCATTTCAACAATCTCTCTATCCTTCACTCTGCGATCGGTCAACATTATACCATTTCCAGATATTTCCAGATATACCCGATATTTTTTCATCAAATCTACTTACCCAAAGATTCTTAAATGATGAATGCGTGAATGAATAAATGAATGAAACTGAATGCTGTAGTAAGAACAGTACAATATTAATGAACACCTACTAATATATTAGTTCAATTCTTCTATTGGGACCTTTGGTGTGATGCACTAAACTTGAAGAGATTTACCACTAAACACCAAAACACTTTTTTGAACTGCTCGACGCACGTTTCGCTAACCATGTTAGCATCATCAGGAGAAGATTAAATCATCTCCTGATGAGTCGACGTGCGTCGAGCAGTTCAAAAAAGTGTTTTGGTGTTTTGTGGTAAATCTCTTCAAGTTTAATATATTAGTACCTTTTGACCCATCAGTTCAACTTCAGTTCTGGTGATGGCATAAGGATCATTATCTGAAATACACCAAGTTTTATATAGTTTTTTATACAATAGAATCTTCTTGTTCTTCCTGAAGTGCCACAACTCATCAGTGAGCCTTGACCGTCTTCAATCCTTGCCTCCAACCGGATCAAACACCCCCTGCCAGGTTTTGATGACCAGTAGTTCATTCTTCTTCAGCATTTCTTCAAAAATTGTTCTTCCATTGTATCTTTGACCTCTTCTTCTGTTACCCCCAATTCCATGATTTTCCTTGGTATTCACTTTTCTGGAATTCTTGTCACATTTCCCGCCCATTTGAGCCGCTGAACCCTCACATAGTCTTCAATATCCAGATCTTTGTGTAATTGCTTGAACTGTTTAATAAGAACTTACACCGGATAAATATCATGAGTTTCACAACCTCAATTTCAATAACACTATTATCTCGATAAAAAAAATATGGAGAATAAAACGGTGGTATTTTGCTTAACATTTTTGTTTGTTTAATGCTGTTGATTTTATTTAAGAACTACATCAAATAAAGAACAAATCAGTAATATATTTTGTTTTGTTTCAGCAACGGAAAAACCAGAAGTGATTAACGAGACGCACAGCGCTACTGAATCTATTTCTGCCATGCTAAACAAATATGGTCCGTGGGGCTACCTGATGATGGGACTCTTAATTTGTGGCACCGTTCTTTTCTTCTGTGGTTTGTGGGAGTGTTGCTGCAAACGACCAAAACCCCAGATAGACCCACCTCCTTTAACCAGTCCAACGACCGTATTAATAATGAATTGTGATGGATCAGGAAATCCCCTGCCTCCAAATTATGATGATTTAGATTTACCACCATCATACACCACTTTGTTTCCCGTCGAGCAACCTTCCAGTTCGAGTTCGAACGAAGATGAAGCGAAGAACAGTGATGTGGACAATTGTTCTAGTGAAAATTCGAATGAAACCACGGGTGTTCAGGAACTCGTGCAAAATGACAATGACAACGTTGCTAGTACTAGTCAAGAACATGTTCTAACCAGTTCAGATTCAGGGTAGTGTGTAGAAATAACGATAATAAGAAATTGTGTATGTGATATTACGACTGATTTGATAGTTATTTAGAGTTCTCAGTTATCACGCGTATTATAATATTTATAATACTAATTTTCTAATATTGTTTTTATTTATATGACAGAACAAATGGTTTTTATAATAAAAAAGAAGTTTTTGAAGAATTGTTTCTGTATTTTTTAATTCCAAAATAAATCTGTATAGTTGTGTTTCATTAGCGCAGTTATAAACACCAACGTACCTACAAATTATCTTTTATTAAATTAGCCAAATTCACTGAGAGCCAAAAAAGCTTGAATGAGCAAATCAAAATTTAAAACAATGATGATTGTTTTTTTCGATATTCATGGGATTAAGTACCTTTACTGGGTTCCTGAAGGTCAAACTATTAATCAAGATTATTACCTTCACGTTCTTGTTGAACTCCATGAAAGAAAGTCATGGGTTCTCCACCAAGAAAATGCGCGGGCTCATTCTGCATTGTCTGTAAAGAGGTTTCTAGCCAAATACAGCATCCCAGTGTTAGACAATTTACCTTATTCGCCGGATCTTGCGCCGGTCGACTTCAATCTGTTTTCTAAGGTAAAATCTGCATTAAAAGGAACAAGATTTGAGTCCGTTGAAGCTGTGAAAGAAAAAAGGGGGCACGCGTTCTGAAGAAGCTGACAGAACAAGACCTCTAGCACTGTTTCGAACAATAGAAGATTCACATGGAGCGTTGTAGGGATAGAGGAGGGGCGTATATTGAAGGTGATAATATGTAAATAGGAAGAAATCAAAATAAAATGTTTTACATCGTCACTCTCGTTATTTAATAGTCACATCTCGTAGACTAAATATACAATTTAACATCTCTATTATTAGATCATCCTCCACTGGGGCTTTATAGGTTTTCATTTCTTGAATGGGGTGTTTCTTCTGAGTGAAAATTTATTATTTTGCGGCCATCAGTTATTCCCTCAGTTTTCATGCTTAATGAACTATAAAATAGAAAATATCTTCTTTGATCACGATTGCTTTTTGTTCTCTCGAAAACGACGCATGTCAATAAAACTATCTTCGAATTTATATTTCTGAGATCTCATTCATATCATTACTTGATATGAGGAGGCAAAATCATCTAATATATTGATTATATCATAATACATTTCTTTCAGCTATTAACCCTTTTTTAGAGAAGCTTTATGACAATGTATTCCAATGTTAACAATGTTTAAATAAATAAACCTGAATTAATTTAAATATAACACATCGGTCAATAAGTCAGCGGGCTGACTAATAGAACACACTTTTTGCAAATTATGATTTTATTCATCAATACATTCTCCATCAAGAGTAATACAATCATTCCAACGCTTTTCTAACATTTCTACACCTTTTTTACAGAACGATTTCTCTTTGCCTTCAAAATATACTTCAGTTTCGGCGATTATTTCTTCATTGGAGCAAAACTTCTTGCCAGCGATCATTTTTTTGAAGTCTTTTTATTTTTAAGAAACAGAAAATTTGTAATATCCGCTATTGACCTTTTTCGAGAGAGAACAATATCTTATGCGCATCCCAAACACAGAGATCCCTCATACAGAGGCCAAAACCTTGTCTGCCGATGGTTGTGTTTTTGGATGCCTTGGACGGCTTTCACCGGCTGCTGTCCACTCAACTCACTGTCGATTTGACTCCGGAGTGTAGCGAGTGTAGCTAGTGTAGCGTTTGAATTCAGCATACCAATCATGGTTGATTTTCCTGGAACAGATTCCGAGTAACGTTTATTAAGCCATTGTTTTGCTTTAACGGTATTTTTCTTCATTAAAAAGTAATGTTTAATCAACACACGAAATTCTTTTTTTTAATTTTTTTGAAAATAACAAAAATAGCGTTACTTAAAGCACAACTCAGAAACTAGTAAACAGATTGTCATGAAATTTTGACACATGACATTTGAAGGTTGGCACAATCGAACACTGGTAAGGATTTTTCGATATTTTCGACTATATGTCAGACCGGAGACTTATTGACCAATGTGTTAGTAAATCCTATCATTCCATATAAAAACTATGTCATAACTTTTCATGCTGATGCCATTTACGTCTTTATTAACAAATAAATTATTAAAATTATGTCCACTAAGTTGACTAATATTTTGATTTCAAAATATGATATCACATCATATTAACAAAATCAAACAAACATATTCAAAGTAATATAATGGTGAAAAAATCTATGTTTATTTCGCCTTACTTAAACTAGATAGCTTCTCAACTTGGATAATTATAATGCTAAATAATGTTATCCATATATTACCTGTCCTACGTGATACTGTCAATTATTTAGTTGATTTGACATGCAAAAAATTTAATATGACATCAAAAAAGAAAGGCAAAAAGAACAGCAAAGGAAAGTCGAAATGTGACGATTTGGATAAAGTCGCTAAATACAATCCTTACGTATTTTTCAACAGCGAAGAAATAAGTCAAATTAAAGCAGTTTTAAAAATTAAAGAAGTGGTAATATATAGTAATTTTCATTTTACTTTTCAATAGATCCCTCATTTTCCAGCTAAATATTCCTATTGCTATTGGTTGTGTTATTTTGAATAAATTGGATGTGCTAGAAACAGTTGTAAAGAAGGGATTGGATATCAATGAAGTTGGACCCGTAAATATTAACGACATATAATAAAGGGTTTTCCAATAAGATTGTCATAACTTTAAAATGTGGCATAATGATAACTACACATGATAATCTAGTAATTTGTTGTTTATCTTGAAGAACAAATAATGGCATTACGTTCCGAAAATAATATCATTCATATGTTCTCCGCGGGTTTGTCTGGAAGTATGCATTCTGGAAACTCAATTTTCGATTACTCTTTCACACATATTGCGTGGTATATTTTCAATGGTGGCCTGGATGTTTCGTTTAAGGACAAAATTTTTTCTGTCAAGAAAAGTTTCTATAAACCAGACGTGATCCCATAATATTGATGGCTATTTGACAAGTATTTTGCGAAATAACGCGTCCAAGAAACCTTTCTCGCAATAAATCGATTGTCTGGAGAGATATGTGACAACTCCCATCATCCTGTTGAAAAAAAAACATTTATCAGATCATTGTTTATATCCGCATTAACCAGATCTGACCAAAGATATTCAGTTAACATATTCCTATAGCATTCACCATTAACAGTAACACGATTTCCATCACCATCTTCAAAAAAAAGGTTCTATCCCTCCGTCAGCCAAAAAACCTCAACAATTAGTGGCTTTCTGAGGATGAAGAGGTAACTCCTAAATCACCTGAGTATTTTTCTCGGCTCAAATCCTGCAGTTATTTTTCTTCATAAACCCATTGAGCTAGAAGTGCGTTCCGTCGGAAAAGATTATTTTTTCTCCAAAATGGGGATTGCCTTCCAACTTACAATTTCTACGCGCTATTTCTAATCGTGTATCTTTCCATGGTGAATTGACACAATCAACTGAACACACCAGTCTATATGAGTAACATTTACATTTCAATAGTGTTGCTGCTGTTGCGTTTCAAACTTCTGACATACTTATTGGAAAACTCTTTACATCACTATATTCTTTTTATTATTTTATTTTATTTTATTTTACAGAATAATACTACGGCATTGATATGGGCTATACGTTACAAATATTTAGATTTGGTTTCATTTTTATTGGAGCATGGCGCAGATCCGAGAGCACGAATAGATAATGGCGAAAACACCGTTATAATTGCATTGGAACATAAACTCTGGGATGAAACAACCTTCCTAATTTTCTGGGAAAAACTAGAAAAATTCTCGCGTATTGATGTAAACTGCACAAACAAAAATGGTCATACTATTTTGCACATTGCTGTTCGTAGAGAGTGGGAACGGTTTATTGATAAATTGTTTTCAAAAAATGTAAGTTAAAAATGTGACTGATATTCTACTGGATTATCCCGAAATTTACCGAGATTTTTAATATCATAGGTTGATTAAAAAGGAGCTTAATTTATGTTCTAGTGAGGACAATTCCATTTAGCTATATCTGATAGAATCCAAAGTTGTGATCAGTGATCTTATGTTATAGCATTTAATTCTGCTTATAACGGCCCTTTATGTGACTTAAAATGCAACGATTATTTTTTTACCCTCATCAGAAAATCACGACCCAGAAAACACTTTTACGGCATTGTGACATAAAAATGACATCACGCAATGTCACCCCTGATAAGATGTTACCCCAAGTAAGATATGTGTCGTATATGAGTCATATGTGAGACATTATTTCACACTTTTTTACGTAAGATTCTGATGTGACAAAGAAGTATTCATGACGTCACATCAAGGACACAATATAGTGATGTAATGATGTTGA
The DNA here is from genome assembly GCA_031761425.1 of Cosmopolites sordidus. Taxonomy (NCBI): domain Eukaryota; kingdom Metazoa; phylum Arthropoda; class Insecta; order Coleoptera; family Curculionidae; genus Cosmopolites; species Cosmopolites sordidus. The sequence continues at coordinate 227,756 of JARFXV010001622.1, forward strand.
CATTACGGTAATATAAAAACGATATCAAATTATTTCAGAGGTTACTATACTTCTTCAAATTGAATTAGTATCTTAAGTGAATAGAGGTATATTATAAAATAAATTAGAGCGATCTAACCTCGATAAATTATATGAAATCTGGGCAACTGCGGCAATTTCATCTATACCATTTGTGAGATATTTCAGTTTTATATAATTTTATAATTTATTATTTTAACTATTTTTTTATTTTTTCATTCATTTATTTAATAAAGTGAACGGTTTGAATTAATAGGGTACGATAATTAAAGAAAAATAGAGTAATTAAATTAACAAACTAATAAAACAATAGAATTTTTTGCCATCGTGTGGATTAACCCCATGTTTTTTTTTAATTGTTCAGAATGGGTCAGGTCGAGGGATTCAGATATAATATCTGCGCATGTGCAAGCGTCTAAGAGCCCGTGAAAGCCAGACCTTCGTTATTTCATAAAAGCTGAAAATTTTTCACCACATGCTTCCAACACAGGTAGGAACGATGGGTTACTATAAGGCTTGGGTCATCGTGGCTTTGTCAGGTAACAGGTAGCAAAGGTGTATAAAATACCAACTTAAATTTATCAATTAATAAAGAATCATTTTCTTATATTTTCTTCGGAATAATATTAGAAATCACGTCATCCATTGCCAAACACTTAATATCCCACCCTTAAACTGTAATAAATTGTAACTGTGCTTACGTTATAGTATAGAAGCTGAATTTTATATATGTTACTTAGGTAACTATTAGAAGATATTTGTCCGTTTATTCACTAGGTAAAATAATGTTCTCGTATTTGAGATTATGTATTTTTCACAGCCTCAAAATTGATTAATATTTTTTCAATGCCTCCTCAGGAAACAACATTATTTTGCCACTACTTTTTTTACAAATAACACAAATTAATACGTCTCCTATGATGATTCTTTATCAAAACTGAATCACATTTCTTTTATAATCTGCATAAACAAATAGTAAAACGTATACTGTTCGCAGAAACCTTAACTCACTATCTCACTCGCACCTACTCGGATGTATATTACCTCACGCTTGTACCTATATGTACAGCTACCCTATATGTTTGTCTGGCCAGGGATTAAAACTGTCGAAACTATCTGGCTACTGAGGAAACATTTTCTAATAGTAACCCAAGTAACATGTATAACATTCAGCTTTTATACTATAACGTAAGTAGTTACAATTTATTAAAGTTCAGGATGTCTGGCAAGAGGTTGCCACGATATCAAGAGTCTGGCAAGAGATGACGTGATTTTTAATATTATTCCGAAAAAACATAAGACAATTACGCTTTATTATTTGATAAATTTAAGTTGGTATTTGATACACTTTTGCTACCTGTTACGTGCCAACGCCATGACTTTATAGTAGCCCATCGCTCCTACCTATGTTGAAAACATGCGCTGAAAAACTTTCAGCTTTTATAAAATAATGAAGGTATGGCATTCATGAGATCTTGCTCTAGTATGCTAGTTCAAAGTTTTTTTAAATACTCGTAAACAACCTTTTTGTCACAGTCAAATAAATTTTAATTTAAAGTTGAAACAAAGTCAATATGTAATGGAAAATTGTTTTGTCATCCTGAAGTTAAAATTCCACCAGCTTTACATCGCATTAAATGATGAGTTCATTGTCGATAGCGTCAAATGAATGTACTGAAATGATGCTGTACTTCTACAGGGGAACACTGAGGAAAATGAGAATTTTGAAGATGATATTCAATGATAGAATATAAATCCAAACATCCAATCATTCATCAAACTTTGTCAAAATCACTTTGCAATGCAATAGGATGAATTATTTTTTAATTAATTTTTACGTCACGGTATGATATAGTACAAGTATGTATGTATCTCACGGTATGATATAGTAATGACATCATACAAGAGTCACAGTATGATGTCATAATGATATCATACAAAATGGTATCATATTACGATCATGAAGAGAGTCAGTTTTATGTCAAATTTACATTATTCGCATATTTTCTTAAAATATGAGGGTAAAGTGAAAAGTCAGATACTTTTTAAATGAAATATTTTTCAACGAAGTTATCCCAACGATTTTTCAACTGTTTGTGCCTCAAAAAAGTACGAACTCTGGAAAATAATCCTATATTTCGACGATGATCTCTTCGTTTGATTTGAATTTCTTTCTAGTCAGCCATTTATTCATGTTTAGAAAGAGAAAAAAGCCGGAGAGGGCCAAATCCGTCAAATAGGATGAATACGGCACCACTTCGTAGACCAAATTGAACAATTTCTATGCTGCAACGGCGGATGAATGGACGGATGTATTGTCATAGTGAAATTGCACTTTTTTCTTTGCCAAATGGGGACGTTTTTTTTGTAATTCTTCGTGAAATTTGACAAACAACGTAACATAATACTCTCCTGTAATCTTATTTCCTTTTTCCAAATAGTCGATCAAGATAATGCCTTCCGAATCCCAGAAAACAGTGGCCATGATCTTTCCGGTCGATAGTAGCATCTTCGTCTTATTCGGGGCACGTTTCTCGAGTAAAATTGTTGTTTTGACTGTTCTTTCGTTTCTGTGTACTGATGAATCCAAGTTTCATCAGCAATCTCGAACAGCTGAAGGAAGTCATTCGGATTGATCTTATATATGTCTAAATACCGCTATGAGGTAATCATTCAACTTCAGTGCGTACGCAATGAGTAAACGTGGTAGGATGTTCTTTACGTATTTGTCCGAGATCTTTATCATCTCAATAATCTATCTATCTCTCAGTCTCCGATCGGTTAACGTGATATAAAGGATTTTATTGACCATTCCTCAGTAATGACTCACGACCATATCGAAACTCAAAACCACTCGAAAACTTATAAATCATGAAATGTGAAGAAGCAAAATCGCCATAATATAATTTAAACTTTTTTTTGGTTTGCGCGAGAATTATCTGGATAATCTGGTTTAATCAAAACCATATATCATATGCTCTGAAATTCATAGGGTCACTTCATAGGGTCACTAGAAAATAACCTACTTTTTAAAAATAAAATCACCTTTGAGATCAATCTATCAACAGCATCTAACTTTTCACTATATCCACGTATAACCCAGTCTTAATAGTGCGTAGCGATTGTACGGGATAATTCAATAGATGTATTAATTAGAACAATTTAAAGGTTTATTAACTAATACCATTAATAATTCCAGCTTAATATCGATATAACTAATATAAATGGAGTCACACCTCTCATGACTGCTTGCTTTCGAAATAATTTCAACATTGTCAATGTTCTCATCAATAAAGGAGCTGATTTCAAAAAAGAAGACAATCACTATCGAACTGCTTTATGCTATGCCATTGTAACCGGTTCAAAAATATCAAAGATACCTTTTCAAATAGCAGAAAGAATTGTATTTGAATTAAGAAAAGATTTATCCTTCAAGGAATACATAAAAGTTGATTGAGTTAAGTTGAATTGAATTGGTTAGTAGTAAAAGATATTTATTTTAGAGAAGAATTCATATTATCTCTATAATTATGACTAAAGAAAAAATATCGGATGCGGAATTTGAAATGCTCATCGCTGTTACACAGTATATCGTTCAGCGAACCGAAAATGGATTAAAAATGCTTCTGGACCTGAAAATGCTTGACGTTATTAATAAGGTAAAAAATCTTCCTTGGATTTTTACCTGAATGTTATTCTTTTGACTTGTATCTGCTTATTCAGTCTTACAAGCTGCCCATATCATCTCAAATGACTTAATTCCTTTTAATGCTTAACCTTGGTAGTTTTTCTATTTTTCCGCTAGTACTTTTAATTAGTTTGTCCACCATAATAATCAATAATAATGGTGTTAGACTGTCCCCTTGTTTTACTCCAATTTTTAATTTGTGTTCTTCTAGCTTTTTACCAAATAATAAAAGTATTATAATTTTAAGGCAATCATGAAAACTGAAAATCAAGAAAAACAAAAACTATTATTTTTGATTATACAAGAGCTATTGTGTTATAACGAACAAGTGGTTGGATTTTCTACAGATACTCAACTGAAACTTTCTAACCAATTCCTGAATAGTAGTCTTACACACATCTGTTTGGGTAAAATAAAAAGCAAGGAAGTTCATCACAATTTAGCTTTCATTGCATTTCTATTATTTTGCACATCTAACGAAATTGGTCATAAATGGTTAACGGAGAAGTATAACGAGATTAAAGATATTTTAAGAGTGTATTCCAGCGAATTATTGCTTGAAGGTTTCCAAAAGGATTTATTAGACGAAGGTAGGAAGAAGCTGGTAAGTTTGATAGATCTATATTTAGATTAGGTTACAATATATAATTTTGTAAATGATTTTGCAATAATTTATGAGACTTTTATTACATCATCTATCTCAACAGTCACGTGACAGCATACGTTAGCAAAAGATCTGGTTTACTGCGATGTTGGTTGATGACGTTAGGCGATGCAATTCGCCTCGTCTTCTCGCATAAATCGAACAGAAATGAATATACATTTGGTATATTCGTATATTCGGTCGTCTGTTAGTTAGTTGCCTTTGACGACACAAAACCCGAAAAAAGTTCGGAAATTTCTCCCATAAATTTCACTTTTGAGCTTGTGTCGATCAGTGGCTGCTTGATCAATCGTAGTGTTTTGGGGTCTAGTCCTTGTTCTTCTAGGATGTTGAACAAATATTTTCAGTTGATGCAGTCGTATACTTTCTTGAAATCCACGAACGTGCATATGATTGGGACGTTTCTGATTTTGTACGTTTCAGTATTGTCAGTATTCAGTATTTCAGTATTGTTTTTAAGTTAAACATTTGTTCAGTTCATGAGTGACCAGGGCGAAAACCTGCCTGGTAATCGCCAATTTTATGTTCTAATTGTTCTTGTGTTTTCTGGAGAAGGCATTCTGAGAGTATTATATAGGTGACTTGTGGTAAGGAGATTCCTCTGTAGTTGTTCACATCTGTTCTTTCTCCCTTCTTGTGCAGCGGGTGGATAAAAGCACATTTCCATTCATCTGGTAATGTTTCTGTTTGCCAGATGATAGTGATAATTTGCATAAGTACCTGCAGTGAATTTGGTCCGAGGTTTTTCAATAGTTCCCCGGTTATACCATCTTTACCGGATTTCCTGTTATTCTTTACTTTGCGTATGTGCCTGTAGATTTCTTCCTGTGTTGGTGGTGATGATTCTGAGTGGGTATAGATACAATTTTCCATGGGGAATCTTGTATCACATTCGGGGCAATTGAAGAGATCAGAGAAAAAGTGTGCCAGCTCCTGACAGTTCTTCTGATTGGTTAACGCTAATCTCCCATTCCGCTTTCTGAAGCAAAGATATTGTGGTGTGTATCCACAGATTTCTCTTGCAAAAGTCCTATAAAAGTATCTCGTGTTATAATTGCGGAAATTATCCTTTATAAAGTCTAGTTGTTCCTTCATGTACTTCCTCTTAGTTTGCCTGATAACTTTTGCGGTCTGTTTTCTAGTCACGTCAAAAAGCTGTTGACTTTCTAGGGATTTTTTAGTGTTGTAATCCTGAAATGCTCGTTTGCGTCGCTGCAATGCACTTTCGCATTCCGAGTCCCACCCAGGGTGTTTGTTCTTTTTCATTGGGATCAGTTCCTGTACTTTTTGTGAAATTTTTTTTGTGGAATTTTTCCCATATATCTGCCCGTTTCTTTTCCCATTCCTCTGTTATGTTGGCCTTGATCTTATTCGTGTCGAATTTCTGTAGATGTGCTTTCTTGTGATCAATTCTCCTTGGGGTGAACTTGACTTTAAATCGTGTTAGGTAGTAGTCTGAGTCAATGTTCGCGCCCCTGCGGACTTGGACATCTTGCATCTCTCTTTGTTATGGGTATGAGATCGCAACCTGATCTATCTGGAGTTCTCCAATCTATTGTATAGGCGATTTCCATGTATTCTGTTTTCGTTAAGATTTTCTTAGCGATGTTGACATGCTCTTCGGGTTATTCTGTTGGCATAGTTCGACGAGCCTTGTGCCGTTCTTGTTGGTAAATTTGTGACGGGGCAATTTGCCTACGGTTTTCTGATGGATTTTTTATCTACCGATTTGGGTGTTAAAATCGCCCAGTAAAATGTTGACGTAATCCTTTGGGACCTTTGCCATTACCTTCTCTAATGTTGACCAGAATTTTTCTGTAGACTTGGGGTTTTTCTTGTTGTCCCCGTTTGGGGGAGCATGTACGTTGATCATGGTGTATTTTTTATTGGCGCACTGTATGCGCATTGTCATTAGCCTATTGTTTATGGGGGTGATTTCCTTAATAAAGTTATCTCTCTCTTTGTATACCATAAAGGCCATGCCCAGAAGCGGAGCGCCCCTGGTGACTCGTTTGTCTATCCTGCTTTTGAATATGCTATAGTTCCCGTAGCCCACCGTGTCTTCATCCGTGATGCGTGTTTCTTCTAGGCCAAGCGCAAGTATCTTTTTCCTATCAAGTTCTGAAGTTAGGTTGTGAAGTTTTCCAGGTTGGATCAGCGTGTTGATGTTGAAAGTGCCAATATATGTAGGTGTTTTGTGTGAAAAGCTCTGATTTTTTTGAGATCGTGAAAGTCCAGGTTCCCCAGAATCCGTTACATGTTACATCTAATAATTTCACGGATGGTAGATAATGTTTCTAAATCATTCCGGGTGTCGATCCGTTAATTCTGTGAAGTCATGACGTTTCGCCAAACGAAAATTGGCATTTTCCATCCATTTGGCATCTTCAAGTATTGTCCGCTTCGTCTGAAGAGTCCAACTCTTCAGATGGAAGAGTTATATATTATATATTATTATATATTATATATTATATATTATTATATATAATATATATATATATATATATATTATATATAGTTATATATTATATATTATTATATATATATATATATATATATATATATATATATATATATATATATATATATATATATATATATATATATATATAAAATAGGTTGCAATAATAGTTATAAAATATACTTTAACTTACAAATTAATTATGCAAAATCTTAATAAATTGATAACTAAAACTATTAACTATTATATAATATATCTTATTTGTTATAGATAAAAAAGAAAATGAAGAAGTTACGCAGATATATAAATAATTTAGAAGACAAACCAAACGAAAGTTCGGAGGACTGTAAGAATGTAGCTGAGAAAAAAAGCGAGTCGACATTTAGTTTGAAAAAATCGAAAAGGCGAAGCAAAATAATGAAAGCAAAAATTGCCAAGATAAAAAATATGGAACTAACCGAACGTCTGTCAATAAAATTTAACTCTGAACTAAATAAATCTAAAGAGGAAAAGAAAGAACAAGATAATAATGAGCCCGTCCCAGAACCTCAGCCGTCCACTAGTAATGTGAATATATTTTCAGCTGAAAAGGAAGAAACAATAGAAAACGAACCAAATATGGAACTATTCAAATTTGGAATAATGAAGCCTTTTCAGCTGATTACTGCTTCAACAGTAACAGATCCATCAATTCTAGCCCAGTATAGTTGTAAATCTTCGTCGCTACTTGAATCACAAATGGCGAAGAAGATACAAGAAAATGAACAAATGGTTTGTGTTGTATACTTGTATTACTCTTTTATATTATACTTTTTCCATAGAAAGGATCAAAAAGGTGCTGATGACATGTTTTAATTATCAAACATGAACATAATGTGCATGAGTTGTCTAAAAAAATATGACACGCCTTTTAATAATGCTTTGTGAATGATTTTTGAATGATTTGTGAGTGATGTGTGAATACGAAGCCCCTTCGAAAAATATAATCAAATGACTATAATATTAGTTAAGTATGATCTGTTAGAGGGCATGCTCGGATGTTTCAGACGAGTGCGTTTATTTGCCTGTTTATGCCAATCAAGTATAGCACACAAATGACATGCTCTGAAAATGGATAAAGTTGAAGTTCAGGCTGTTATAAACTACTTTGTGGTTGTCGATTTAACTCCGATGTAGTTGCAAAAATATCTAGACGATTTAAAGGATTCTTCCCCTTGGTTTTCGACGGTAAAAAAGGGCTAGTGAATTTAAACCTGGTTGTACATCCATTGAAGATTATGAACGTTTGGGACATCTAAAAACCATTAGCAGATGTGGCGGTTAATAATTCATAATTTTTTCATCTTTGGGAAAAAGCTGCACATTTTTGCCCATCTCTCTAGCAATTTGTGAATGCCTTCCGAGAAAAAACGTAAATCATTTGAGGTGGTCTAGTCGTCTTATCTTCGTAATTCTTGAAGTGCTTCATGTAAAACGTCGATGAAAATAACATCGACCAATGCGAACTTCCGATGGTAGTCGGAAGGAGCTAAGTCTGGTGAGCACGGCGAGTGGAGCCGGGCCTTTCCAGCCAAGTGCAGAAATGGTGTCCCTGACCGCTTTCGCTGTATGTGATGGGGCGTTTTCGTGTTGCAAAATCACTTTTCTGTAGCCTATTTTCGTCGCTTTTCGGTCACTGCAAGGTTCAGATTGATCATTTGTTTGTGGTAGCTAATAATATTAACTGTTTCACATGATTTAAGAAGCTCATAGTACATGACACTCTTCTGATCCCACCAAAGACGCATCATTGTCTTCTTTTCAAAGCGATTCAGTTTTGAGGTCAATATTGGTGGATCAACCTGGATTGTCCTGGATCAACCCATGATTTTATTCCTTTGGGGTTCTCAAAATATATTCATTTTTCATCTCCATTCAGGATCTGATTTAAAGTATTTCTTTCATATTGAGAAAGCAAATCTTCGCACACCATTTTTCGCTTTTCAATCTGTCTACCATTCAGCTGATGTAGTACACACTTTTCTGCCTTCTGGATCTTCTCCATGCCATGCAAATGATCACAAATAGTTTGGTGGTCAACATTTAACCTCTCTGTCATTTGTTGTTGAGTTTGCGTATCGTCTTCTTCCAACAACGCTTGCAATTCGGCATCTTCAAATGTTTTCGGTTGACCTGGGCGTTCTTTACCTTTCAAGTCAAAATCGCCACTTTTGAATCGACTAAACCAATGCCCACAAGCGTCTAGCTTTGGGACATTGTCACTGTAAGTTTCCACAACTATACGACGGCTTTCTCTAGTGTTTTTCATTCGACTGAACAAGAAAAGCAATATGTGCCGCAAATGTGTCTTTATTTGGCTCGAAACTGACATATTTACTACACGAAAAAATATGACACGAACTCGAAAGCTTCTAAACATCAATGGCGTTTTGAGAGGTACTGCCGTAGCTACAAAATTACATACGAGATTAAACTGTGTGTGTTTCCAGCGCCATCTCTTAAAAAAGTAAGAATTATTAACCTAACACCTGATATAACCAACAAAGTCGTTATTAAAATCCACAATGCCGTATTAAATGACCACCGACTGAAAAAGAGGGAGCTTGTTGACAAATATATCAAAAGACCATGTCCACTATATTTTACAGGAATTTTTTTTCTTAGGCGATTTACAATAGTGGATGAAATGTGGATTCACCATTGCACATCAAGGACGAAACAGTGTGTGGGATTAGGTGAAAGTACGCAAAAAAAAACTATTCAAAATGCAGAATAAGTCATGGCTATGGTTTTGTGGCGATCTCGTAGTGTGGTGCTCATAGACTACCTGGCAAAAGGCTGAAAAAGAAAGTGCGCTTTCACGACGATAACGCACCATGAACACCATTCCACACATGAATAGAACTGTTACTAAAAAAGTACATGACCTACGCTTTGAAATATTTCCACATAGACCATATTCGTCGAATTTGGATCTAACTGATCCTCTTCTTTTCGCCAACCTCAAGAAACAGTTTACTGCACGAAGATTCACTTGAAATGATGACATGGGCTTTTACAAATTACATTATAGAAACATTATTAAAGAATTGGAATATTATTGGTTTAAACGTATTGAATTGCAAGGTGACTATGTTAAGTAAGAATGTTTTTTAAAATTCTCAAAAATCTTGTGAGTTATTCAAACAACCATCGTAAAACGGTTGATTCATTGTAAAGTTGTCTGATAACTCTGCTCGAGTAATCAATAATTATACATAAAATTAAAGCAATCCTTTACCAAAATATTTAAATTATGATGTTAAAATCGTTACCATTATAGTTTTATATGATTACAAGTTAAGGACTGCTATAACGGGTTCAGACAAGTCAAGATGTCAAGACAGTCGACGGTCAATACAATCCTAAATTTGGTCGTCCAGTATTGTGTCAAACATTGGATAAGGAGCAGAATATAACATGCAAAATGGCAGTAGTGGATTATTCCAAGTTAATTTACTTCGTATGGGCGATTTTAGATGGTGATCTTTTCTAATCAGTTTGAGTCCCATTCATAACGAACATTGATTTCATAATACCCAGAACACCATCAGAATAGTTCGCAAAAATCCAAATTTAAGATGAGACGAGGTGCTATCAGTACAATCTGTTGAGGAGGCAAAGTTCTTTGTGCAAGTCGTCGGGCAATCCGTTTTTTTTTTCAATTTACGTTGTTCTCAATGTGTTGTTCTCTTATATTTATTTGGAAATATTTATAATTTTTAGATTAAGACCTATATGACTGACGATATTTTTTGTCCATATTATGAAGAACAAATCGAAAAAAATCCGATCACTAGCTCTTTAAAACAATTTTTAAAAATCCAAGAAGATGCGTACAATAAAGAAGAACCATCAATTGTACAAACATTTCCGGAATGGAAATCGAAGATCCACAGATTGCCTTTTAACGATTGGTCCAGTTTTTCGGAAACCATGAAAATAAACAAAAAAGAACTTAAATATGCCATTCAATACATAAAGAAAATATCAAATAACCAAGATAATACCTGTAATGCGTTCAACTTAGATGCCGCTTTAAATATTGTCATTGAATATTTGAAAGAACTGTTAGAGATCATTATCTTGAGAAGTAAACATAAGAAGATACATTTAATTGATATTAGGGAGAACAAAAATGGTACGATAAATAATAAAAGATATAGTTAGTTAATTCTAGTAATACTAAAAAAGTAATTCTTAAAATACTTAAAAGCATCAGGTGTATACATTGTAATCTACTTGACTTTTATTTCTAAGTAATTAACAGTGGGCAAAAACACCAAGGATGGTGATACGTAGAAGGACAGGAAATTTTCTTCACGCTCTAACCCAAGAAGAAATAGACCATTTAATTTATTCGATGCCTAAACGTGAGTGTAGAAACAGGATACACAATGAATTCACTCTTATATAGCAGAAAGACAGCGAATTAAACAGTGGGTGGAAGCAGATGAAAGTGCCTGAAAAAGGGGGAAAATTATTCCGTCTACCGCAAAAGTCATTCCTACGGGTTTTTAGCATTCTTGTGGTGAGGTGCTTATAGATTAACTGGCAAAAGGCAGGATCATCACCGGGGAGTATTTTGCTTCACTATTGGAACAATTGAAAAGTATTATTTAAGCTAAACGTTCATATCTGGATAAACTAAAGTGGTCTTTTACCACGATAATACTTTTGCATGCATTTCTCTGGTTGTTACCGTAAAACGCCTTAACCCTAACTTCAACGTGATTCCATATACGCCGAATTTGCCAGATTTAATGCCTAGCGATTACCTCATCTTCCCAAACTTGAAGAAATGTTTCGTTGGATGAAAATTCACTTCAAATAATCGAGTCAAACAAATCGCCTTATACTGAGGGTATTTAAAATGGTCTAAAAATATTAAGCGATGAGCAGGCTTAAACTTGACATTCTCGGAGTCGCGAAAACTAGATGGCCTGATTCAGGAGCATACTCTGTCGAGGGTAGTACGTTTTACTACTATGGCAACCAGAACATACCTCACAGAAATGCAGTACGAGTGATGATTTCGAGGAACATAACGAAATCGGTTATGGACTTTATCCCCTATTCTAGTCGCACCGCATTAATAAAAGTTAAAGCTAAGCCAGTCGATCTTACCGCAATCCAGCTGAACGCACCAAAAACTGATGCAACAGACCAATAATTGGCTAACTCAAAAACATGAAGTTAATATAATCATGTGGGATCTTAACACTAAACAAGGGAAATGTAGATTCGAAACCATCATTGGGGCCCTTTAGTCTTGGTACAATAAATGAGAGAGGAGATCGCCTTTCACAGTTTGGCCAAGAAGAAAGTATGACAGTCACCGATACTTGGTTCCAACACCGTCGCCGCAGACTATACACCTGGAAGTCACCAGGAGACCATCAAGGAAACATCACCCGCAATCAAGTAGATTAAATTCTCATAAACTCTAAATTTGCTTCTTCAATAAAAACAGCATTCACCTATCCAGGAGCTGACATAGAGAGTGACCATATTCTACTAATGACCGCAATGAAAATATATCTAGCGAGAGCCAAAAAGAAGGCACCAAAATGACAAATGGTAGTAGACAAACTATATGACCCACCTATTAAAACCATAGTAAGTAATTAGTTAAATTCTCAGGTACAGCATTTAACCCCCGTAATTGAGGAAGGCGACGTGATACGGTCATGGGAGGAAATAGAAAATGCTCGAAAAAGCTCCTGAGAAAATGTCCTGGATTATAAAACTAGTAATAAAAAACAAAAATGGATGATCGAGGAAGTCTTGCTGCAAATGGACGAACGCAGAAAATTTAAAGAGATAAAAAATAACTATAAAAGCCTACAAAAACTAATAAGATCAAAAATCAGGGCCGCTCAAAAAACGCAGACATGATGATTTTACTCTTGATAAAAGACTTAAGGACACTGCTGGACTATACAAAAAGCGAAAATTGGGTATTATAGTCAATGAAAACTAAATAGTTTTAAATGATGCAGAAAAATGTAAAATATGGGAAGACTATATCGAGAAGCTCTTTTATGACAATAGACCTGATCAAGAACTAACTACGGGAAAAAACCTAACTAGATCTTCTATTACTAAAGAAGAAATAGAAAAGGCCATATAATTATACTAAGAACAATCAAGTAGCTGGTCCTGATGAAATTCCGACAAAGATAATTAAAGTACTAGACGAGAGGTATCGCAGTACTGCATAGATTATTTAACTAAATATATGACAATGGCCACTATCCTGAACAAACCTTTATCACCTTTTTCAACCTTTATCACCCTGCCAAAGAAAACCAACGCAAGGAAGTGTGAGGATCACAGACTTATTTCTCTTATGAGCCACTTTATGAAAATATATCTAGGAATAATACATCAGAGACTATATAAAAAGTGTAATAATGCCATAAGCGACACACAGTTTGGAGTTAGGCAAGGGTTGGACACGAGAGAAGCCCTAGTCGCAACGCAGGTTCTAGTACAGAACTGTTACGACCAGCGGAATAATGTATGTCTATGTTTTATAGACTACGAAAAGGCTTTCGACAAGGTTCAACATCATAAACTTATATAGCTTCTCCGTCTGCTTGACTTGGACTTGACTTGGACTTGACTTGGACTTGACTTGGACTTGACTTGGACTTGACTTGGACTTGACTTGGACTTGACTTGGACTTGACTTGGACTTGACTTGGACTTGACTTGGACTTGACTTGGACTTGACTTGGACTTGACTTGGACTTGACTTGGACTTGACTTGGACTTGACTTGGACTTGACTTGGACTTGACTTGGACTTGACTTGGACTTGACTTGGACTTGACTTGGACTTGACTTGGACTTGACTTGGACTTGACTTGGAGTTGACTTGGACTTGACTTGGACTTGACTTGGACTTGACTTGGACTTGACTTGGACTTGACTTGGACTTGACTTGGACTTGACTTGGACTTGACTTGGACTTGACTTGGACTTGACTTGGACTTGACTTGGACTTGACTTGGACTTGACTTGGACTTGACTTGGACTTGACTTGGACTTGACTTGGACTTGACTTGGACTTGACTTGGACTTGACTTGGACTTGACTTGGACTTGACTTGGACTTGACTTGGACTTGACTTGGACTTGACTTGGACTTGACTTGGACTTGACTTGGACTTGACTTGGACTTGACTTGGACTTGACTTGGACTTGATTTGGACTTGACTTGGACTTGACTTGGACTTGACTTGGACTTGACTTGGACTTGACTTGGACTTGACTTGGACTTGACTTGGACTTGACTTGGACTTGACTTGGACTTGACTTGGACTTGACTTGGACTTGACTTGGACTTGACTTGGACTTGACTTGGACTTGACTTGGACTTGACTTGGACTTGACTTGGACTTGACTTGGACTTGACTTGGACTTGACTTGGACTTGACTTGGACTTGACTTGGACTTGACTTGGACTTGACTTGGACTTGACTTGGACTTGACTTGGACTTGACTTGGACTTGACTTGGACTTGACTTGGACTTGACTTGGACTTGACTTGGACTTGACTTGGACTTGACTTGGACTTGACTTGGACTTGACTTGGACTTGACTTGGACTTGACTTGGACTTGACTTGGACTTGACTTGGACTTGACTTGGACTTGACTTGGACTTGACTTGGACTTGACTTGGACTTGACTTGGACAAGACATTCGGTGCATAGATAACCTATATTGGCACCAATCAGCACAGGTCAGAGTGGACAACGCCATGACTGGACAGATTAGAGTTCTTAGAGGTATACGGTAAGGATGTATACTGTCGCCACTCTTGTTTAATCTATACTCGGAAGCTATCTTCCAGGATGTACTTGAAAATAAAGAGATTGCGATTAAAGTCAATGGAGTCTGCATAAACAACATTCGTTATGATGATGATACAGTTTTGATTGCAGACTACATGGAAGGTCTACAACAACTGATCAATATAATAGGAAAAAACAGCCGAAACATGGGATTAACTATAAATAGAAAAAAGACTAAATTCATAGTAATCACAAGGGAAACATATTCAGAGATTTCAGCCTAAACTACACCGGGAAACCGATAGAACGGGTAACAAAATTTAAATATCTGGGAACATGGCTGTATGAACAATAATCCTCAGACAATGAATTTATGCCGTATCGAACAATCCCGAAGTACTTTATTGAAATTCAAAAAATTGTTCATCTGTAGCGACTTCGACCTTGATCTTCGATTAAGATTGATAGGGTGCTACATTTAGTCGATGTTTATCTACGGCATAGAGGGTTTGACCTTAAAAGCAAATGCTAAAAGATACCATAGATTGCTAGGGTGACAAACAAAGAGGTTTTTAAATGCATAAGTAAAAACCGCAACCTCCTTAGTTAGCATCATAAAGAAAAGGAAGATTGCCTACCTCGGTCACATCATGAGAGGCCAGAAATACCAATTCCTACAACTAATCATCGAAGGCAAAATAGATGGTAGAAGAGGATTAGGCGGTAAAAAGATGTTATGGCTGCCGAACGTGAGGCAATGGACGGGCATAAACGATATACAATCGCTTATTCATACCGCCAGAGAGAGAAAGATAATGGAAAATGTGGTCGCAAACACCCATTAATGGATTTGTAAAGGAAGAAGAAGAAGAAATATATTAATTTGCAAGGCGACTACATTAAAACATTCCTGTAGTTTCTTTATCGCCTTTAGAATTTCTCGAATGATCATCATATTATAAAGGTTCTATCAAATTAAGCTTTTTTTTTTAAGAATTATTAACCGCCACCCCTGGTATTCTGTGGACTTTTTGTTTTGTTTGAATTAAAACTACAGTTTTAATCATCTCCTTATGATGCTAACCTGGTTAACGAACCGCGTTCTAAAACTGTTTTAGCAAAAGCCACAAGTATGTTAGAAAAACAAATGATCGCCGAACTTCAGGCGAACGTCCACTACCTAATCTCATCAATTTGTTCATTGGCCCACACAAACCTACCAGAAGCTCTGAAGAATATATATCATTTGGAATCAACCCTGTTGAAATTTCCCGTACGTGGAAAATCGCTTTTACCTGATGTATGTGCTTTAGAACAAGTAAAAATTCAGTATACTACTTTTTCCTATGATGCGGAAACATCATATTTATCATATATTGAAAATGTTTTGAATGAGTTTGAAGATTTAAGAGACGATATCAAAATAACTGTCTTAGATGGCTGTCCTTATGCACTTGAAAATGAACCACCTGGATTGTACGAAAAGGAAATGAGTATGCTCAGGTAATATACTGAAAATAGGTGTAAGTAATGAGACTGGTGAAGTAGCGTTAGATTTGGAATCTCTGCTGGCTTTCCGTTTGGAGAAGAGGGAGACCATCTGGTGCATCTTCAGTATGAGTTTGAGCTCCCTAGAGTCACTTAGTGGTCCGTAGCAATTGTTCTGAACCGCATTTTTGAGTGTGTATTGAAAATGAGTGATAACAATTTCATGAGGGAGGTCGTTGAGGCGCTGCCACTCCAGCATTTATCACAGTAAACAATTTTTCACAGCAAAACACTATATTTTATTTCCGTTCAGTTTCTATCCTTTAACTCACTTTAAAATATTAAAAATTAAAATCTCCAAATTTAGAAGAACTTCTGTCGACGTTTTGTTTGTTGTTATGAGAACTTGTTTTAATTTGAGATTTGCTACGTGTGTACACACTGAGTAGTACTTTTTAAATAAAAATAATCAACTTTTAATTGCAAACATGAAGGTGTCTGATTTAAAACAGTTAATAATGCCTAATTTAAGTGTTTTTTTTTTCAAATTTGTTCGAATTTTCTGTATTGATTTGCAGTTACAATAAACTGTTTGAATAGTTTACTCTTCGGGAAATGGTAAGTACCTACTTATTCATTCCTTTATCTGCGCAACAAGCAACAAACCATCTTCCAATGTCCTTGTAAGTAGTAACAATACAAAATTTTAATGTTTTCCTGGTTCACCTCCTGTATAGGGTTTCAATAGCACGAAAAGTAAAAAGCAGAAAGTGGAAAGCAAAAAAATTCTTCGGCAGCACTATTTTCTTCAACGCCCTCCCAGTTTAAAAACCCACGAACCGCCACTGACGGGGGCGCTATCAAGCTTTGTTTCAGGCTTGAATACAGTACGATGGAAACTTTTGTAAAACTTCAACTGACTTATGGAAACAGTGTTCTGTTAAGGACCCAGTTTTCAGATAGTTTAAGGCATTCTCAGAAGCCCGAGACTCGAAGATGAACCTCGCAGCAGAAGGCGTTCAACTGTAAAGTAATGAAAATGTTCACAAAATCCGGAATCTTGTGCGTTCTGATGGACGATTGACGGTCAGAATGATCGCGAAAGAGTTGAACTAGATTGGCATATTGTAACCAATTAATTAGGGATGAAGAAAATGGGCGGATTAAAAATGACCTTCATTTTCTGAAACGCGTCATTACTGGTGAAGAGTTTTGAAGCGCCAGAGCCATAACACCATAACGCATTTTAAACTCACCATGGCCCAAAAAAACACACAAATTTCGATAGCACTGTACCCAAGTTTGAAACACTTGAGAGTACACAGTTGCTGGAAATTGTTGTCACTCATTTTCAATACGATAGAAAAATCCGTTTCTCAAAAAGAAAAAATGCAGCGGACCACCAAGTAACTCTAAGTAGCTCAAACTCGTGCTGAAGACGCACCAGATATTGGCCTGTTGGGACAAAAGGGAAGCCAACAATGTTGCCAAATCAAACGCTACCGCAACAATCTCATTTCTTTATTTACACACCCTGCGTAGCTGCTGATCTCATCGGGCGAAATTTTATTTTAAGAGTTAACAGTCAATTGTCTCCTTTAAAATAAAATAAAAGTTTAGATTCTCTTTCAAAAAATAAACATGTATTTTATTTTAAAATTAAATTGGGCACTATTAGTAGGGCGTCCTTTCTTATTATCATGCTCAATAACATTAACAACGAATCAAAATAATTCTTTATATGGCGTGAAACAACATTTGTTTAACATAAACCTTAAGAAAACATTATTCAAAGCGTTTTAATTACTAAACAATTTTATGTACATAATTGGTTGAACCGTATGCAAATTTTTAACTAATTTAGTTGATTCAAGGATAACCGGATTTCAATTGAACACGATCCGAAGAAAAGTTGTTCGAAGATCTCGATTACATAAAATCATTTGAAAACTATGTTAAAATTAATTCCAAATGGTTAGAATGATATGGGGAACAATGTTTTGTTTATTTTCGTACTTGGAATTTAATTTTATGGTATAGCTAAATATAAAAATGCAAAAAGCAAAAAACGGTGAGCGAAGTTTTTCTTTATTGGCATGAAAGAAATATTTTTTTGCATCGGATCGTGACTGGAGACGAAAAATTAATATATTTCGAAAACCCAAAACACAGAAAACCATGAGTCGATTTTCATCGATTTTCAAAAAAGACAATGCTGTGCATTTATTGAGGTCAAAAGTGTATCGTATACCATGAGTTTCTGAAACAGTTAATACCATTCGCTACAGGCAATAAATGATCAATTTGGACCATGCATTGATCGAAAAGCGATCAGAATGAGCTACAAGACACGAAAAAGTAATTTTGCAGCACGACAATACCCCATCACATATGGGGAAAGCGGTCAGAGACTCCATTTTTGCACTTGGCAGGGAACTCTTGCCCCACGTACTCACCAGAATTGGCCCCTTCTGACTACCACTTGTTTTCATCTATGTCTCACGCACTTTCCATTAAACATTTCAACAATTACGGAGCTGTCGAAAAATGACTTTATGACTGGACCCGCTCAAAAAATGTAGGGACTTTCTGGGAGTACATCCACAAATTGCCAGAGAAATAGAAAACATGTGCAGCTGCGATGTCACATACTTTGAATAGTCTATTTTTTTTTTCAAATTAAACGTGTTTTTTTTTAAAGAAAAAATTAAGAATTATTAACTGCTTTTATTCTGCCAAATCATTGTATTGGTCAAATTTTAACTTGTTACGTGGTAGATCCAAATGATAAATTTTATTAAATTCTCGAACCACGTAATTTTTTACAGGGTATCAAGAAACACTACCAACACACAAAAACAGCATATTGTAGAGATGATTTTATGTTGATTCGATATGTATATTACCCTATCTAATAATACTTCCAGAGTACTTAAACCTCTCGTTCATTGTGCTTCATCAGTGCCTACGTTTGAAAGCCAAGTTTCATTATTAATGATGAATTTTGTAATCATTTGAAAAACTAAGCAAAGAAATCCGAAAAGTTTAAATCGATTCTTCTCGAAAGTAGTGCATCAATACAATAATAAATAATTGCACCTTATATTAGAAAGAATTATAAGGTTTTAAATCTTATATCCAAAATGTTTAGAAGTCAAAAATAAAAAGTGCAAATTGTTCATTATATCCCAAAATGTGAATGTCTTGAAATAACATTTTTATAAATATTTTGAAAATATTTTCCATGGAAGTTTTAGCTCCTCTTGGATACATTATTGAATAAATTAATTTACGTCGAATCGTCATAAAATGAAACACCCAATTCTAGAGCAAATCTCTAGAATTTGCTGTTTTCGTCTGTCGATAGAGCTTCTGACTATGCTGCTAATCAAACCACATAATTTGAGAGTCTTGACGAGAGTTATAAACACAAAAACAAATAAATATATTTCGCAATTTTAGTCCCGCAAAACCTCGAAATAAACGAAAAGAATTAGAAGGAAAATTAAAAACTATGGAACATGCATATCACTTAGTCGATTCAATTGAAAGGCTCATTGCCGATGACGGCCAAGCGTCAAAAGGAGTTTTTTTAAAAGCAGATCTGCCGAACTCAGATAAATATTGCGAACCGACAGAAAAATATTCGGATATGGTTTTGAAAATGCTTACAAAACATGTTGGCGGAGAAAAATCGGAAAATAGTCGATGGTCTGACAAAATTCAATATTTACAAAATACCAAACATAGTCAAGTATTACTAGGTAGGTTTTAGCAACTAATATTTTGATTCTGTTCTATTCGCTAATACGTATGTTATTCTGAAATTTTTGAGATACATATACACTCTATAGAGGAATTCTCTACTGTGTACATATTAACGTTTGATACATTACAAGTACATACATTATAAATACATAGCACTAGAACTATTTTAGCTGGATTTAGCTGATTTTAAAGCTTTTTTCCTGAAGACATACTTAGCGATGATTGTGCACTGTCGTGAGTGTTTTCGATGACATTTTAATGAAAATTGTGCCCGCAATACATAAAATCAATTACATAGAGTTAAACGTTAAAACAAAAATTCGCGGTCGGTCAGCGCATTCATCAAAAAAAATACAAACTGATGGGGTGGGAATCAGGTAACAAACTCTGAAATTACATGGTGACAAATGATGGTAAATAATTTCTTTTTCCAAGATGTCTCGACATATAAAGTATGCACAAATACTCTGATGCTGGAAGGTGATACCAATGTCGATCACATGAAATAAACATCGTTCGACGAAAAAGTTATTTACGATGTTTCTTTAGAAATTGATAAAGCTTACGAGTACTCTAAAGCCGCGTCCTCACTTGAGCACGAACGCGAATGAGGCAAATCGAGCCAGCACCGGATCGGGAAAAATATCTGCAACGATACAATTTTTGATTTTCTCGCTGAGAAAATATCGAATGAACAATTATCAGTGGCTTGTGTCAATTTTATATACATATATAACTTATAAGAAAATAAAAACATAAAAAACATAGAAAACAAGAGAAACTGGAAGTTCAATTATATTAACATACTCGATTGAACGCGAACGAACGAGCATGAGGCAGGTCGGTGCTGCACGAGGCGCGCCAAACATGCATTCGCTGCATAGCCTCGTACCGATTCAAAATAATTGAATCGCTAGGAGGCCGATCGCAGCCCTGCGGCGATTAGTTTGAGCGTATTTGACGCGCCACGTGCTTGCTTGTCTCATGCGCATTCCTTCGCGTTCATTCGAGTATGTTAATGTAATTGGAAAGACCCTCTGCGTTTTTTACGTATCTTATTTTTTAATAAGTTATAAATGTATATAAAATTGACACAAGCCACTGATAATTGTTCATTCGACATTTTACCAGCGAGAAAATCAAAAATTGTATCGTTGCAGATGTTTTTCCCGATCCGGTGCTGGCTCGGTTTGCCTCATTCGCGTTCGTGCTCAAGTGAGGACGCGGCTTAACGCAAGAGAGGGTCAACAATAAACTTGCCACCATGCCACTAACGGTAACTGTTAACTCCTTTAAATAATGTTAGCTTATAGAATTTCTTCATATTTCAAAAATTTCAACTAACTTCGTACTACTTTGTAACGGGTGAGGCAAGTATCCTGCTACCATTTAATTATGTATAACTTTTAAACGAAATAAGACCGAATATTTTTTCTATAACATGTTTATATCGTCTGGAAATTTTGTATTTTTTTCTTCTTTTAGGTTTTTCGCCACTAATCGGCACGCCAATCTAAAACTCAAAAAATATCAAAAATATCTGTCCTTATTTAAATAAAGAATCACTGGGTAAAAACAAAAAACCAAACGGAGACAAATTTCTCAGTGATTTTTTTCTGTAATAAATTTGCCTAACAGCAAAATTATTGCTAATATTGCCGTTTGGTTTTTTGTTTTTACCCAGTGATTCTTTATTTAAATAAGAACAGATATTTTTGATATTTTTTGAGATTTAGATCGTAGCGAAAAATCTAAAAAAAGAAAAAAATATATGAACACGCCACAATCATTCAGACATTACTTGAAATTTTGAGTTAATTAATTTTTGAAAATTATGCTATCAAATGGGAGTCATTAGTACCAATTCAACTTTGTGGCCTTCCTAACATTTTCCATAACTTTGGTCAACATATCTGTTGTTAATACAGCGATTTCAGCACTTGATATTTGAATATTTGATATGATTGAAGCACTTTCAATACTTGAGTTGTAGAGCTTAGGGCTTAATTATGTAAACCTTCAAAAATCTAAAAAAAAAATGATCTGGAGTTGTCAAATCAATTCTGCATGAATATTGTCAATTTGATGGAAGTGATTTACGACGACATTATAATATTCTAATCGCTTAATAATTGATCTTTTTATGTAAATTACAGTTTCACTGCATTCTTTTAGCATGTATTTATTCATAATAAAAATTGCACCTCTGCACTAAATGGCCACAAATATTACAATAAAAATAATGGCGCCAAAACAAAATGGTAGCGTGATACTTGCCCCACTCTTTATATACATGATTTATACAGACGAATTTATATTAGAACGAATTTGTCTAATAGATAAATAATATAAAACTTTTAGAGATATTGAAAATTAATGTTATTCGTAAATGTACTTTTTTTTTTGGCCAATATAGATGTTGTTATAAGAAAAGCCTGATAAAAATTTGGATAGACTTTTTTCTTAATTTTAGTAAAACGTGACAGAACATTTTAATCAGGAATTACACACTCTACAAGCTTTCCTTGTAGAGTACACATACATCGAATTTTTTTATTTAAATTTAACGATTGCCAGCTTACGAAGAATCATCCATGCTCCTATACGATTTCACCCATTACAAAAAGATCTTTCTGAGTAGTTTCAGTTCCGTGCAGGGCATAACGTCATTCATTAGATGGTTAGGCTGACCAGAGAAATCCATCAGGCTTTCTGAAAAAAGAAGCACCTCAGTAGCTTCGTCGATCCTATGAAAACGGGACCTAGCTATACTAACCCAATCATTGTTGGAGACATAACCTTCCAATTAAAATCAAATTAGCCCTGTCCATCAGAAAGCCCATTGAGCCGGGGTACTCCAGGGCTCCCAATCCCATTAACGTAAAATCGGCATTTTTCGCGGACTACACATGCTACTTTTTCGCCAAACATCAATATGAGAGTCCAAAACCATCTTGCCGCTGTCACCTAATGGGCTACGTTTTTGACATCCGTAGATCACTCCAGGAAAGACCCCCGAAAGGCAGCCAGACTGCTGTTAGGAAAATTCCTAATTATTTCATTGGAAATAACAACCTATCAAGGTCCCCAATTCAATAGATCATTTAAATGATCCCTTTAAATCCACTATTCCATATGCAAAGGATATATTATATACATAGGACTGTATCCTTTAGCATTTATCCAGAAGAATCTAATTTCGGATCTATCAAATCCCAGTACAAATCGTGATATTTTACATTTTTGGTTTAAATTAATTTCAGCTACATCGATAAAATGCCTTCAGCAGTTTGAAAGCAAAATCCTGTGTGTGGCTCTTAACACATTATGGTCCGTTAGAAGTGACCAAATCAATCAGAAAAGCGGTGTTTCATCGGCGGTGTTCAGATTTTTTCAAATTTAGCTCTGGGAAGTTTATTTGGAGTTCTTTGCAAAATGAAAACTCGTTAGTAAACCAAATAATAATCTTTCTACCCCAGCCATGACATAAAACACTAGTTATCTCCCGTGTCAACTAGCCCTTTTTCGGCAACATCCTTCGTCAATATGAGTAAGCGCGTGAGATTCAATGTTGAAACATTATAACAGAAAATCGAATAAAAATTACTAATAACTAAACAATACCTTTTGGAGTAGCATAATCTACAAGCTGTTAATCCGCAGTAAAAAGGAGACATTTACAGTTGTTTACCGAAATACATATTTCCAAATTTTTATCTGCAATTGTTTGTTTACTATTGAATAGTAATATATTTTATATTAGGTGGAGATGTGCGAGTAGGGAAATTTCCTGAAAGGAATCATATTATTTCACAAGGAGGAAATTTCAATCTAGTGACGCTGGGTATGAGTAGTGACAACCAGCCTTTAGCAGTAAAAAGAATACCGAAGGAACATTCTGTTTGTAAGATATTAAAGGCACTCATAAATCCATTGCTAGGTAAATATTTAATCGTACATACTCAAAGGTGTGACAACTAAAAATTCACAAGAAATTAACTGCTACTTGAAAACATAATATAGGATTGTCCAGCAACTGCTTTCAGTTTTTGCCATGAAATAAAAGAAAACAATTGAAAACGAAAATGATAATCGTTGTCTTAATTAATTAGGACATTATTTTTGTTCTTCTTGTTGTGCTACTCCCCATCAGTGAATCTTGACCTCCTTCAGCCTTTGCCTCGATCCAGATCGATTTCCAGCAGCCCCTTGCCTATTTTTGATGTGTACTAATTCTTTAGCATATTTTCTTAGTAGCCTGCCACCATGCATTTCATCCGTATCTATTTCCGTGACTCCCTATTCCCCCATCAAGATTCTTCTTGGTATTTGGCTTTCTGGCTTTTTCACCACGTGTCCCGTTCGAGAACCTCACTAACTTTTGAATGTCAACGATAGAAATAGATACACCAAATAAAATCATCAAATACAATAGAACAAATAAAATAACTCAAAATCCTAATCAAGCTCATTTGATTATATTACTAATTGATTGATAAATTGTTGTTCTTTCTAGGTTTGCGACACAAGCACATTCTGCATTACTTTGTTTGTGATTACGATGAGAAAGACTTTATTCTAGCCACACCGTTATGCGAATATAACATCGGCCAATACGTTTTACTCCTAAAAGAAAATGCGGATAAAAGACTATTTAATTTAAACCACATAGATATAATACGACAATTTTTGAATGGCCTATCATTTCTTCACCAACGCCCTGAGCCTATAGTACATGGTAATTTGAAACCATCAAACATATTCGTCGATATCAATGGGACAGTTAGATTGGCAGAATTTGGAGTTAGCAAAGTGAGACTACTTTTAGGTTGTATAAAAATAATAGCAGTTAAAGTTATTCCCCTATTTAAATCGTTTTTTTAGAACGTGTAAGTCCCAAATGGAACGACAATCTCTAAATTCTTTACCAAAAAAATTACGATCCTAAGTCGTGATAAGTAACACCGAGACAGTGTCAACGAGGACTTTTTCGATAGCTAATTTATTACATACTTGACAGCTAATATAGAACATATTGATCTTGCACATATTTGACAAATAGTCTAGTACATATCTGACAATTAATTTAGTGCATATTTGAGAGCGGTATTTTCTCCCATTGCTCAAATAGTTTATATTTATAAAAATGGCATCATATACGGAAAAGCGTGTATTATTTGAAGAATTTTACTGTGAAAATTGATATTTCGAAATGAACAACTTTTTGTGGTTAAAATTAGAGCGAATGGAATGGAAATGTTGTTGCACCAGGATGGCACTACACAACACATATGGATGCACCAGGATGGCACTACACACAAACAATTGATTTCTTACACACCAAACATATGTACATGTTATAAAAGGTTATCCAATAAGAACATCAGAACTTTAAAATGAGGCACAATGATAACTACAAGTGATAATCAGGTAATTCTTATTTTGTCTTGAAGAAGAATGAAGAATTAAAGAAAAAATTTGAAGATGACATTATCGTTCAAATGTCTGCCTTGGTTTCGTCTGTTGGAATGTATTCTGGGGACCCCGTTTTCGATTATTCTTTCACAGATATCGAGTATATTTTCAATGGTGGTCTGGATGTTTTTTTAAGGTTAAGAATTATTCGGGATTTATTTATGTAAATCAGAGATTTAACATAACCTCACAAAAAATAATCCAAAGACGCGAGATCCCATGATCTTGGTGGCCAATTGACATTACCAAATTTTTCTTACAATAAATCGATTTTCTGGCAAGAAGAGTGACAAATCGCACCGTCTTGTTGAAAGTAAACATTGTTTATGTTCACATTTATCAGTTCAGGCCAAAGATATTCTGTTAGCATATTCCTGTCACGTTCATCATTAACAGTAACATGATTTCCACCATTTCTTTAAAAAAATATGCTCTTATCATTCCTTTAGTCTAAAAACTGCTCCAAACAGAGTCTGAGGATGAAGAGGTTACTATTGAATCTCTTAAGGATTTTCATCGGCCCATATCTTGCAGTTATGTTTGTCCACAAACCCATTAAGCCAGAAGTTCCAACTTCCAATTTCTACGCGCTGTTGAATCGTGTATCTTTCCATGGTAAATTAGCATGATGTACTGAATACAATAGTCTACGAGTGACATGTATATTTTAAATAATATATTACGTTTCAAAGTTCTGACACTTCTGTTGCAAAACTCTTTATAAATGATGATGGCATTTGACAAACCCAGGCCAGCACCCCGCCTCAGGCTATCAACCCTTGGTTAGGTGCCTACCTATAAGTCTATCAGGAAGCCTACTGACTGGCGAGTGACTAACGTAGAACACTTCTCAGAAGGCATCCGGCCTTACCCAGCCTTTAATCGACGTGACTGAGGGATAATTCGTTGTCAGATTTTACGCTCTTGAGTAGAAACAATCACAGATATTTAGGTGTGGATATGTGTGGGCGTGTGTGTATGAATATGCGTGTGTATAAGTGTGTGTGTAGGATAGGAAGTAATCTTACTTCCTACCCTACACACTTCTGTCCATCTGCACAGAAGAATTTAAGAAAAACACCCATCCGAGCGCTAGAATCGATCCAGCTCCCTTTGGATTGCCAGGCAGGCGACTCACCCACCAGACAACCGCGGCCGGCTAATTACACTTAGAGATTTGGCTACTTTACTTTCTAACACTTTCACTTTCTTATGTAATATGCTGGTCCATCAAAAGTAGTCTGTCAATTGATTATAGTATGACCTTCTTATATAAAAAATGAAACCAAAAGTTGATTAAGTTAGCAACTCTTTGGTGTCATGTGAGAAAATGTAATTATTCCACACTATAACGCTTCAATATAAAGGATTGTCCAATAAGAGTGTCAGAACTTTAAAATGGGGTACAATAAACAGGTATTTTTTATTTTATCTTAAAGAACATACAATGTCATTATGTTTTGAAAATAATGTCGTTCAAATGTCTCTCTTGGCTTCGTATGGTGGAATGCATTCTGGAGATCCAAATTTTGACTGCTCTTTGAAACATATCGCATGATATATTTTCAAGCTATGAGGTAGCTACGAGGTGAAATATTTTGACATGCTTACTGAGGTGGAATCTTAGGTAATGTCTGAATGATTGTGGTGTGATCATATATATATATATATATATATATATATATATATATATATATATATATATATATATATATATATATATATATATATATATAACGTTAACGTTTCGGGAAGTATTTTCCTCCCGTTTTTTCAAAATGAACCTAAAAATAAAGTATATTAATTTCTATAAATTATTTTCTATTAATTATTATCTTTTCACAAATGTAAAAACTAAATGATAAATATTTTTTATTGTAATATAATGTAAATAATCATGGATACATATAAAATATTTTAATCCAAAAACGAAAATTTAACAAAAACATAGTTAAACTGAAAAAAACGTTTTTCAAACGGGACAAAATAACCTTACAGGATATTTGCAGTTCACCTTACTACCATCAACAAAAATGAAACTTTTCAACCTTAAATAATTAATATACAAATATTATTATTTTTCACGTATGAGCCCTGGTGGACCATGCGAAATACAGCTAAAGGCGTTTGTTGTTGTTAATCTTCCTTTGCGCCCATACTAATTTCATTCTTTCGCTATGAGCGTTTTTCCTTTCGTCAGACTAAGTTGTTCCAATCTTCCTACATTTTTGTCTCTGGCCAACCTTCCAAACGTCAACCTTGTGTCTGAAACAGCCTCTATCCTGAGTTTCACTTTG
The DNA here is from genome assembly GCA_031761425.1 of Cosmopolites sordidus. Lineage (NCBI taxonomy): Eukaryota > Metazoa > Arthropoda > Insecta > Coleoptera > Curculionidae > Cosmopolites > Cosmopolites sordidus. The sequence continues at coordinate 255,455 of JARFXV010001622.1, forward strand.
TGTAATATTTGCTGATCTTAGGTCCTCTTTAATTGCAGCAATCCATTTAATTGTTTCTACTCTAGCTCTACTCCTATTTTAAAAAAATTCGACTATTTGTCTAGTTAGCCTACTCTGATTCGTCCGTTTTATGTGCCCATAAAATTTAGGTCTTCTTTTTCTCATATCGCCATGTATATACAAATGTAATATAATTTTAGAGCAAACAATGTGCCTTCAATTTTTAAATTAACAAAAAATATACTAAATTATTCACTTTTTTCAATACACGTTTCACATATTTTTTAGAACACGTATGCATGTCAGTATGCAAGAACTATATAACACATATGCATGTCACGTCATAGTCCACCTCTGTGTACATTCTGTCAAAAAAGTACCGGAAATGGATCATTTGAAAAGCCCGCTTAAAGGGTTTGTCAAAATTCTTTTTATCGCTAAGTTGGCACAACTGTCCTTTATACTGACGCGGAGTTTGAATGTATTCTGTCATTTAGTTTGTTTACAGTGCTCGATTTTGTCAGTTCATCTCAACTGTGTTTTGCGATTTTTACAATGAATAAAAACATCGAAAGAATGTGTCTTAAATTTTGCATTTTAAATGGAATTTCGTGTGCCGGGTCGCTGAAAATATTGCAGAAGGCTTACTTCTTAGGTGAATCGACTTTATCAAAACCACGTGCATATGAGTGGTGCAGTGCATTCAAAAGCGGTCGAGATGTGGTGGAAGATTTGCCTTACTTTGGTGGGCCATCAACGTCTTCATCTGAAGTTAACATCGCTAAAGTGAAGGAAATGGTGACTGAAAATCCCCATTTAAGTTTGAGAGAGATAGCTACTGATCTTTCTGTCTTTGACGAATCAATTCGTACCATTTTAAGCGATTGTTTGGGGTTCAAATGCGTTGCCTCTCGACCTGAAATTTCTTGTCTCCGAAAGACCTGAATTTTCTTCAGAAACTCAATTGCCTAAAGGTCGCTGAAGACATGCTAGAACGAGTCAATTCTGACCTCACATTTATAAAATGCATTGTATGGTGATGAGACATTGATGAGACAGAAAAAAACACGTTAAAGTTATTCAAAAGTTAAGGTGATGTTGACTGTTTTCTTTGATTATCGCGGTGCTGTGCTTTCGAAATTCTTGCCACAAGGTTAGACGGTAAATAAATGATATTATCTGAGCGTTATGAGCCGTTTGTAGCCAAAATTTCTAGCCAAAAACTCAACAAACTCCATCGAACAACCAGCGTGTTCACCTGATATGGCTCCGGCCGACTTCTTTCTCTTTCCAAAACCCAAATTACCACTTCGAGACACCCGTTTTCAGTCGACAGAAGTCATAAAAGAGAATTCGGGGCGAGAATTGAAGTCGATTCCGGAAAATGCGTTTAAAAAATGTTTTGGCAATTGGATTATTCGTTGGCATAAGTGTATTATTGCGGAAGCGGCTACTTTTTTGACAGAATGTATATTGCACATCTTTTGTCTAGGGAATTAACTCCTCCTTTAGTATTGTTATAATACTCTATAATTTCTGGCTTGCTGAAAATGTGATTATCTGTGGTGCATTGAAGAAACAAGCAGTACTACTTTTTTTTCGGTACATACGAGACAAATGTTATACCATACGTGGCTGTTCCTTGTGGTTTAGATTTTGAAGAACAAAAACTCCTGAGGTATTTCTCTTTTATTATTTTTTAAGGTACCAACAAAAGTTAGGTTATGTTCTTTTAATTTTTCTATAAATTCTACCGAGGAAAACCAATTATCGGCAGTGATGTTGCGATTCGTCTCATAAATAGGCTTCGCTAAACGTAATACTGCCTGAGTAGGTTTACTAAGTTTGGACCCGGTCCAAACGGTGTCTCTGACGGTTCCATCAGTTACGAATAATGAATGGACGTCTTGATGATTAGATTTCAACACAGCACTGTAGATCAACAAACCTAAAACCGCTTTCATTTATATCTTTCTCTATTTCATTTATATCTTTCATTTCGGTTCGCCGTTTATCCTTGTATTTGTCAGCCATCATTCGCTAACTAGTTCTTCTAATATTTGCTGATCAAATAAAGATGACCAGATTTCATCTGGAGTTACAGATTCACTGGTTCTAGCCTTTCCACGTAAACCTGGCAACTGCAGCACTATATTATGATGCGTTAGCTGCGTTAGCTCATTTAAATCGTTTAGATCCATAAAAAATATTTTTACTTGTTTCAATATCTGAGCTTGCACTGATATCGCTCAAAGATTCTTCGTTATCAGATAACGAAATTTCAGATGATGTGTCATGCTCACTTTCTATGTAAATGTCCTCCCTGTGATTCGATACGTCGATATCTTCTGCTTCATATTATTGAAGGATACGTTCCTCAAAGTATTCATCCAAATAATTTACTGATTGTTTTGATGATCCTGGCCAAGAACTCATGTTTTACAGGCAAATTGAAAACAGTCGTAACATATTAAATGCCACACTGTTACTGACGAGGAGTCTCACAGACCCCTATACCAACAAAATGTTATTTTACAATTGTGCAAAAACTACACTTTCATGTACACCTACTCCGACAACTGACTAACAGATACTGAACATCCGAAGCTCCTAGCACTGAACGTCTAAGTATATAGTCCGATTCAAGATATTTCGTTGCTTTTCGGCAAAATGTTAAGCCCCTTATTTACATTAAGCCCCTTATTCAATGAAGAAACATACACATTTTTAACAATTTGCTTAGCATCGGACGATAAATATTTTCTTTTAAAATTAGCACTAACGGAGGTACAATGATCATTATCTTGCCAAGAACGCCACATTTTTAGCACATTTGGAATAATAAAAATACGATCGAAATTATAGAACTACACTGTTTAAGAAAATAATGCGAAATATTTCGAAACTACTAAACCAGATGTAAAATTAATTTTATCTTTTTACCTATTATTTTATTAGGTCCGACCCTGTTTAATTTTTTTAGAACTTTGCCGGGTTTCGTTACGACTGGGGTTGTTAACAGTTTATTGCAGCCATTCGGTCGACGGTATATCTTGAACCGCACTATAATGCTATGTTCTAGGTAAATACGATATCTGCGGGGCGTACGATGCGGAAATCGTACGCACCGCCAAACGTATATGGCAGTTGCGATTGAGGCCGAAATAAGTACGACAAATATTTATTTCCACAAATATTTGGAACCACAGAATAGCCATGGACAATGTTATTAATGGATAATACTCTTTTAAAGAAAATACAAAAAAGAGGAATAGCAGATATTACATTAGTAGAGACAGATTCAATTTCGGAGATTTATATGATTGATGTGGGTGCGTATGGAAAGGATAGTGCTGCAGATGTATTTTTCAATTCAGCAATTTACCAAAGTCTTACGAATGGCAATATTAATTTGCCAGAAAATATAGACTTGCCAAATTCAGATCTGAATGCTTCTTTTATTTAGTTGGCGATGAAGCCTTACCATTAAAGAGTTGTCTAACGGCTTTATAGTTGTCTAACGGTCTACGGCTTCATACTTCAAATATTGACTTTCACGTATAGAATTACCGAAGAATGTGGCTTTGGTATCAGTGCTGCTAGATTTAGAATTTTATTAAACCATATAGAAACTAAAAACTGGAAGATGCCGTTGACATTATTAAATCAGGTTGTATTTTATATAATACTGTTCTCGACTGTTTATTAACATTTCTGAAAGAGGAAATAATAGACATGAAAGAATTTCTAATTTAAATGTATCAAAATCAAATAATTATTTCCCAAGGTATGCTGAAATTGTACGAGAAGTTTTTTCTCAGTATTTTTCCACAAATAAAATTTAGTTATATTTATATTTAGTTGTAATGTTTAATATCGGAATAAATTAAATTACATAAGAACCGTTTTACTACGTTCACTTATCCTGATTTTTGGCTACATAACCCCATTCCTTATCAACCACCGCTGTCTTTATGGCGCGAGTTCCGCTTATTCCATTAAATATTTTGTTTTTGGATCTCTGAAATCCATACTTCCATCGTGCGATATCAACAACTGCGGGCAGAAACTAACAATTTGATTTTTAAAACACAGCGTGCGATGTGGTACGCAAAACCATGCTAAACCCACGTATTTCATTTCCATTTCGTACAACATAATTATTTTGTTTAGGTTTAAAGCTTGGTCCACATCAATACAAATTTGCGCTGTGCGGACTGTATGTGTTGTATGTAGTCTGCCTACGCGGCAATGTAGACGTTCTGACACACAAAGTCACACACAAATATTGTCTTCTTACAGCACTCATACGAACCATCTGTTTTCCATCAGATAATTCAAACAAATTGTTCCAGTAAGTTCAACACGCACGCAAAATTTTATTGGTGTGGACCCAGCTGTATAGGTTGCGATTGTCGCATCGCTCGCAAAGAAATCGCACGCACCGCAGATATCGTATTTACCTAGGACATAGCGTTAGTCTGGTAGACCCCACTTCAGTGGTTAAGGGTTACGGTCAAGAATTGTCCGGGGTTTACGTCTGTAAACCAATATCGCGTCCAAGAAACTTTTCTTGCAATAAAACATTTGTCTGGAGAGATGTATGACAAGTTGGACAAAAAATGCAAGAAAACATTATTTATATCCAGTTATCAGTTCAGGCCAAAGATATGCTGTTAGCATATTCCAATAACGTTCACCATTAACAATAATATTATTTTTCATAATCGTCTTCAAAAAAATATGGCCCCATCACTACTTCGACCAAAAAATCGTATCAAACAGTCGCTTTTAAGGATGAAGAGTTAACTCCTGAATCACATAAGGATTTTTATTGACCCAAATCCTGCAGTTATGTTTATTCACAAACCAATTAAGCCAGAAGGGCGCTTTGTAGGAAAAGATTATTTTGTCCAAAATTGAATCTCTAGAATGCATTCCACCAGTCGAAGCTGAGGGGGAATTTATACGACAATATTTTCAGAATACAATGCCATCATATTTTCTTCAATATTAAATAAAAATTACCGGATCATCACTTGTAATTATAAATTGTACCTCATTTTATAGTTTTCTCTTAACTTAAAAGTAAACTACACTATTATTGAACAACCCTTTACGCCTTACATTATTTAAACATTGAACAAAATCAACTACGAAACTCTAGCTCATCGATTATATTCATCTAACTCATACGTCAATTAACATTTCTTTAAGAATCCTATACAACTAATAACAATTTGTTGTGAAAATATGTTGTGGATTATTATTTTCACGCCGATTAAGAACTTTTATTCTAAGCTGAGACATGTTGCTGCAAAAGCAGCGTTGAAAACCGCTACAATGTTTAAAACAACCTAATAAAACATTTGAATACTGGAAATAACGAACTCTTTTTTCTTCTATTCTCGATTTTGCTTCTATTTGTTTAGTTTCCCTCTCTATTTAGGCGTTGTTTAAAATGATGGAAGCACCCCAGTCATCTCTTGTTTGGGTTTCTCAAGAAACTTACAAAATGTACAAACATGCCTCTGCCATAGAATGTTCGATTGGTTCTGATATACAAGTTGCAGGTTCACGAGAAATCTGATATGATAATAATGGCCAGAAAATATTAAATTTTTTTTAGGCATGCTGCTTTATTTCATAATATCGGGAGGAATACATCCTTTTGGACCTGATGTAGGAACAATTCTTAAAAACTTTGAGAAAGTTACGTTGGCTGTACCGTCCACACGAAATTCAAAAAATCAGATTTTTGCCGATCTGGTATCGTGGATGTTGATGTATGAACCAAATGATAGACCAAACATCAAACAAGTTTTATCGTGAGTGTGACTGAAATATTTTTATCATAGTTATAAATATTATTTTTCTGAAGGCACGTTCTGTTTTGGTCCGTCGAAAGAAAATGGCGCTTTATTTTAAATTGTGCAGGTATATCCAATAACGGTGTACCTTTGAGTATTAATGTTGTTAAAGTACATGAGGCCATAGATAAAATGACAAATCAAGAACAAATCAGAGGTAAGCATATATAGGGCGTCCCAGAATATGTGGGCAAACTCCCGGATTCAGATAGAACACATAAAAATAATATGACAAGTTCCTATACACTTTTTTTTCCGATGCCCCCCCTAGGAGATACGGGTTTATAACGGACGCCCCTGGAAATCGTTTGTTTTTAAATAACTTTTGAAGCACTAGGTGTAATTTAATATATTTTTTAATATGATGGTTATTAGGTAAGTCTCCTTAGAATGAATCCTTTTATTCAGGTTGGGCTTATTTGGTTTGCCATGGACGGACTAGCCCTAACACAGTAATGCTATTTTTTAAACCCTGTACGATAAAGGCAGAATAATAATACTTTCGGACAGCTTAAACTTTAAACTAAAAAAAATCTCTTTTTATGTGTTCTATCTGAATCCGGGAGATTGCTGGGACACCCTGTATACTACACAGAACATATTAGGGTTACCTATAAGTAACATCGTTAATGTAAAAAAAGTGTTGCTATCAGTATGATGAGATTTTACAGAAATTATTTACTATGAGTTTCTGAAACCTAATGAATCCATAAGTACCGAATATTATTATGCTCAGCTTGATAGACTAAACATGGCTTTGATTCAAAAACGTTCGAAACTGATTAACAGAAATGGTATTATTTTGCTATATGACAAAGCAAGATCTCGTAGTGCCAGAATCATCCTGGAAAAATTCACAGAGTTAGGCTGGGAAGTATTTTCTCATCCACTATATTCTCTTCTAAATCTAAAAAATATCTTTTCGCACAACTATCAAAACTGTAATTGAAGAATATTTTATTTTAAAATCACCCCTATTTCTTAAAAATGCAATAGAATTTTTTCCAAAGAGATGGGTGAAGATTGCTAATAACGATGGAGATTATGTTATAGATCAATACTGTATTAACTCTAAAACAAAACATAATTTGCACGGTTTTAAAAAACAAACATTACTTATATGTATATCTAGTATATTAAAAACAGATAACAATATTAATAGTTTTACATTATTTAAGGCCACTGGGTGAATATTATCAGAAGAAAATTCCCAAAAATAATTTTTCAATGCGAAGATACAGTTGTTGGTCTCCTAAAGTTTGTAGGACAATTCTACGAAAATCAAAAAATTACCGAGGAAAATATTAACGAACTTAAAAGTTGCATATTAAGCTATTTTCCTGCTTTTCCACTCACTCTATATAGAATATTGGAAGCAACTACTATTATAAAAGAATACCCTTTTGTTGCCTATACCATGGCTGAAACATTGGTGTCATAGTTTTTTCAGTTTTTACATTTTTCATTATTTTCCAATTGTATATTTTTTGCTTTTGTTTATATAGCAATTTTTTGTATTGATTAAAAAAATATATTGTATAATTTTAACTTATCAACGACTCAATTTTTGAAGGTTTGTCCATGCATGTTTGCGTTTTAATTCACTAGTATAAAAGAATATAATCAAGTCATGTAAGATCTGAGCTGTATGCTAGTGGTGGTTGAAGTTCAATGGCGATTAAGACATTCGATCTTCTAACTTTGCCAGAAGTGTAAATATATAATTGCAGATCCTTCGTTTAATTACGCAACCCACATAACCTATAAATGTGAACACCCAACATTTTGAATATAAAATATATTCAAAGACCCAACACGATAAGTGTTGACATAAAATCACCAATTTTCTTAAACTACGGCATGCGTTTATTATTTTTTCAGTTTTTATAAATATTTTTTTTCTTTAAAGTATATACACAGTTTATCACTAATAACAAAAATATACATAACATTTGACCAGTCCTACATTATTTTGAAGTCAAAATTAAAAACATATTCAAATAACGCCATCGGAGCAGATGCCATGGAAAGAAAAGAAGAAGAGAAGCGCATGTATATTCTTTATGGAAAATATTGTTATATAAAAATGCAAACAACGGAAATTATTTCTATTAAATAACAAAAGGTGTTTAAGAGGTGCCTTGAAAATATGTTTTGTTGCTCAGGAAGCATAGAAACTAATAAAAATCTCGAATAACAAATCTCAACAATAGATCTAGGAGTTCCTTAGTTTAAATACATAACAAGTCACATGGGTTACATGATTAAAGCAAGCTTCTGTCTATTATCAGATATTATCATGATGCTGATAATAGCTTTTCTAAAATCGTAGATCGTAAATTCACATTAGGTTAACAAAAAGTAACACATATCAGTAAACATATACACAACATATCAATAAGCAATTCAAGAGCTACAACATATAGTTAAACCCATATAATAACACAACACATAATATATAATAAAACAACATATAATAAAACGAGTTTTTCAACAAGAAATGTCGTGAGAAGTTAAACTAGTAGTTGTTGGGCTCTGTGTTTCAAATATCTTGACATTTTAGAAATTGGATAATGGCCATTTATCAAAATGGCGTCAAATGAACCATCAAAAAGAACATGCACAATTTGGTTAAAGGTACAATAAAAGGGTAATTCTGTGTAAAAAAGCTGGTTAACGTTAAAAAGCTGGTCACGGTTAAGTCGTGATGCGATGGATGTAAGAAAACGGCCTTAAGAACGGCAACCACAGATGGAAGATAAGACGAAAACTATTCTTTGAGGGAGAGTGAAATATTTAAAAATCGGGCTACAGAGGATGCATTTCAAATGTTTTGTTTTAAGTGGGCTTTTTTATAGTCTTTGCTCTTCACATTATATAAATCTTCATTATTTCCTGCAAAATCAATCAATATTTCATCTCCGCTGGTCCAAATCACATTTGCACTCATATTTTATTTTAAAATGGTCTCCGCTACAAGGGAAAAAACGTCCCATGACTGTTTGTGGCCACTATGATGGCCGTCATGCAAATGACGACACCGCTATTTAACGTTATGCTCATAACCAACATTTACATCGACAACGTTTTAGTAACGTCATCCTCAGCTACATTACGGTCGCTAGATAACGGCACCGCTTCAGAAGAACTTTCATTTAGAGCAGGGTTTCCCATCCTGAGGTCCGCGGACAAAATAAGAATAAAAGTAAAAATTATGAAAGTATAGATAGAGGCGTGGTCGAGTATTGTTTTTTTAAAATTATTATTAAGGGGTCCGTGCCTACTCGTAGTAGACTCTCTTAGGAGTTCGACGTTGAAAAAGATTGGGAAAGGCTGATTTAGACGGATATGTATGTATATATATATATATATATATATATATATATATATATATATATATATATATATATATATATATATATATATATATATATATATATATATCTATATATATATATATATATATATATATATATATATATATATATATATATATATATATATATATATATATATATATATATATATATATATATATATATATATGCAAATATAAACCGGAATATTACAATTACTTTCTTCAGCCAATCGCGAGCGGGCTGTCAATGTAGATCGTTGAAGTACAATGTATTAGGAGCGGGGAAAACTCTCCGTGAACTCTTTCACTCAGTTTTTTTTGTCAGTACAGCCATGAGCGGGTAATATGTTCCACCAACCGTTGAGCAACGGGTTATCATAAAGTTTTTAACCAAGAAAGGCATTAAAGCATCCGAAATATTAACTCGGTTGAAGGTTCAGTATGGAGATGATACCATGTCTAAGACCCAAGTGTTTTGATTGGGCCAAGAAGTTTAAGAATGGACGAGAAAGTGTGGTAAATGTAAGTCATAATCGACGTCCCTGGTCAAGTGCCACTGCTGACAACATTGGCGCAGTTTGCGACCTTATCGAAGGTGACCGGCGGCTCACTATTCATGAAATCGCTTTAAAGGTGGGTATTAGCTCTGGAAGTGCTAAAACAATCATCATAAATCATCCTGGCTTCAATAAAGTTTGTGCCTGATGGATTCCGAAGTTTTTGACCGAAGATCAAAAAAAATACCCGATTACAAATCAGTAAAATACTTCTGAATCGATTTCGGCGGAAATGAGAGACTTTTTTGAAGCGTATCGTGACATGTGACGAAACCTGGGTACATTATTACACCCCAGAATCAAAAATGGCGAGTAAAAAATAGAGAAGGAAAGACGAAACCTGCCCCGTAAAGGCCAAAACCCGTCTCTCAGCCGGTAAGATTCCTGTGACCGCTTTTTTTCGACTAGAGGGGAGTTTTGCTAATTGATTTTCTACATGATCGACATACTGCCAGCTGTTGGAGGCAACAAAATTAGCTTACAGGAACAAAAGACACGGTGTCCCCATCAAAGACGTCCTCCTACTCCATGACTATGCCAGGAGATACACAGCGGTTTTGACGAAAGAAACACTGGATAATATGCATTGGGAAACCCTTGAACACCCTCCATATAGCACAGATTTGCCACCCTGTAATTATTTTTGTTTGTGCCCTTGAAAGACGTACTTAAAGCAGTACGATTCGACAACGATCAAGATGTTGAGGACTTTGTGCGCAATTGGCTGATGACCCAAACTCAAAGTTTCTACGAGCAAGGAATTCACAAGCTTCCAAACTGCTGGGAAAAATGTGTAGAGCGTGGAGGAGACTATATCGAAAAATGATCAATATTTTTTTTTGTACTATTTTATAAATAACTAGCTGACCCGGTAGACGGCAGATTTTTTTAATAATTGATATTAAATGCCTTTTTTTTACAATAAATAATAAAAATGATAATAATTTAAACTGGTATTTGTTTATCTCTGTTAATAAGAATAATCTTGCATCGAAGCTAAATACCCGGGAAAAAAATTATATATACTTATATATAAATATATAAAATTATATATAAATATGTATTCTTTTATCTAATTTAATAATATTATATCTAGATTATTTATAAAATTTTATATAATTATATATAAGTATATATATTTATATCTAAGCATGTACAATTTTGTATAAATCAGAAAATTTTTAAATGTATGTTTATGTATTATTTTATCTAATTATGTATTAAAATATATAATTTTATATAATTATATTAATTTATACATTATTATATATGTTAATACATTTTAATATATATATATGAATTAAAATTTTGTTTAAGTAAGTAAACTATGAAATATATTAATTTACATAATTATATATAATTTTATCTGCCAAAAGATATAGAAACTCACATACAAAAAGATCAAAGTTCAAAAGTAAGATCAAAGTAAATTAATACTAATTAAAATATGTATGGATGTGTGTAAGTGGCGGCTCGTGGGGTTTTTAAAGTGGGAGGGCATAGAAGAAAATAGTGCAGCTGAAGATTTTTTTGGTTTCCCCTTCCTCCTTTTTACTTTTCTGAACTCTGAAAAATTGTTTACGGTGATAAACGCTGAAGGAGCGGCGCTCCAACGTCCTCCCTCACGAGCCGCCACTGATGTATGTGTTCCATTTTTGATGAGTTTTCTTAAAAACAACTAGTTAGTTATATCGAAAATGGAACTTACTGTACATAATTGGTGTAGGCATGTAGGCTAATAATCATTGCATTGTGTATATGTTACCTTGGTTTTTTTTGGAAAAAATATAATTTAACCCGTAAGTTTCTTGCAGCTTCTTACAGGTATTTTTTTCTTTATTTGGATTTTTCGCCACGATCTAAAACTCGAAAAATATCAAAATATCTGTTCTTATGTAAATAAAGAATCACTGGGTAAAAACAAAAAACCAAACAGAGACAAATTTCTCAGTGATTCTTTTTTGTAATAAATGTGCCTAACGAACAAAATTTTAAAAATATAAAAATGTTCTAAAAAATATACAAACTTTTAACGTTAACGTTTCGGAAAGTATTCTCCTCCCGTTTTTAAAACGAACCTAAAAATAAAGTATATTAATTTCTATAAATTATGAAAAGATAGTAAAGTAAAGTTTTGGGGTTAGAGGCGCATCAGCAACTGAAAAGGCTATTTAGCGACTGGACCTACAGCTTAACGTGGGTTCCGAACCACGGTCATCAGCTACTGAAAACCCCAGTCAGCACCCCCCTCGGGCTATCAACCCTTGGTTTTGTGCTTAACCGAAAGTATCTCGAGAAGCCTACCGACTGGCGAGTGACCAACGTAGAACACCTCTCAGAAGGCATCCGGCCTTACCCAGCCTCGAACTGGCGTGACTGCGGTGTGATTCGTTGTCAGATTTTAGAATTTTTTGTTTTTAGAAAAACTTTTTTGCCTAGAACGGGAATCGAACCCGCTCCACATTAACTGCCGTATCGTAAGGCTGTCGCCTTAGACACCACAGCTAATGTGGCTCCTATGAAAAGATAGAAAGTAAATATATTTTTTGCGTATGTCAATGATACTTACATTGACAATTAGTTTTTAATTGCCTAAAAACTACTATCAAAAAATATATAGGTGAGGTTTACCGTGTGATTGTAATTGTTTATTGAAATTCTTAAATGTTTTTAATTGTATTCTTTAGAATCGGGAATCACATTGAATTTAAATCTACCGAAGGCATAGTAATACATTTATTTTTATTTAAATTAATTATAGCGGTTTCTTTTAATCTTCTCTATTTTGTTATCGATTCTTTTAATACCGTTTTGGAATTATTCCAATTTATTTTATGACCCGATTCCCATGCGTGTTGACAACTTCTAGATTTATTAAAATCGCCCTTTCTAAGAAGGTTTTTATGCTCTTTTAATCTAACATCTAACGGTCTAGATGTCTCACCTATATAGAATTTGCCACATTCGCAGGGAATTTTATAAACCACATTTTTGGTATTTTGTTGTATATTGTTTGGTTTAGTTTTTCTAAGAGTATTTTTTGTTTTAAATGTTGTTCTTATGTTGTATTTATTTCCTACTCTTTTAATTGTGTCAGAAATACCGCGGATATAAGGAATTGTGAGGTTAATTGTTTGAGAGTTATTATTATTGTTATTAATAAATTGTCTGTTTTGTTTGGTATCAAAAGTTTTAAACGATTTATCTATAAAATTTTTTGGGTACTTGTTTTTTATTAAAATGTCTTTTATGTGATTTGTTTCTTTTTGTAGTGTATCACTGTCGGTACAAACAAGTTTTGCTCTGTCATATAAACTTTTAATTACTCCTATTTTGACCGATTTTGAGTGATTGGAAAAGAAATTGAGATACCCATCTGTGTTTGTCGGTTTTCAGTAAACTGTAATTTTTAATGTGTTGTTTTGTTTTAATATTAAAGTGTCGAGGAATGACAATTTATTCTCCTTCTCCATCTCTAAAGTAAATTTAATTGTAGGCTCTCGAGAATTTATAACTTGTAAAAAAATATTTAGATCGTCAATGTTACCATATAGGAAAAATATCATCAACATATCTAAGCCATATTATTGGCTTTTTAAGAGATTTATTTAATACGTCATTCTTGAGTTCCTCCATAAAGATAATAATAATAATAATAATAATAATAATGTTTATTGTCTAACAGGAACATGTCCCAATAACAAGACAAATTAAATAAATAATTATGTTTTACAAAACTAAGAAAAAAGAAGGAAACAATTAAATTGAAAATTGATTACAAATTAAGCATGAAATTATACTAATACATTAAACTGATGTCTATATATAATCATAACTATATCTATGTAAACCACTATTGCTAGAACAAGATAATCTATATTATTTGACAAGGTAACAAGTACATAACATAAGTATAAGTATAAGATTAGAAGTCGAAAAGATAGTACATCAATATTAAAAAACAACAAATATCATTCATTTATCAAATGTACAGCGTCCTGCAGGGCCCGCACTAGTGAACAAGGGGAAACTGAGTACAGATCCACATTAGAATGAACACTCAAAAGATTGCAATATCTGCAAGCACGAAATAGTGGCGCCCTGCTCTCAAAATTAGTCAGGGCACGGGGCACTCTAAAGGTGTTAGACCTCCTAGCAAAGAATTGAGGTACAAGAAATGGCAATTGCTCCAATAGTTCAGGGCAATCGATAAGCCCGTTGATCAACTTGTAGAGGAATATTTGAGACATACAAATCCTCCGATGTGAGAGGGATTGCATCCGAAATCTGTCAAGGAGCACCCGCTGGTCAATTCCTCTAGCCGGATAGTGACCATCAACGCTATATGCTAGGTATTTGAGGAATCTACGCTGCACACTCTCTAGTTTATTGACATGAATCCGGTAAATTGGCGACCATATCAACGAAGCATACTCCAATCTTGAGCGAACCAATGAATTGAAAAGGAGATATTGAGGAGAATTGGAAAGGAGAATTGAAGATATTACTCATCAAAAGAGAAAGAGAAGAACCCATTCCCATTCCGAAATTTTGTTGATAATAATCCTTTTCTAATTGAAAATATGTGGTTTTTAAGCACAGAGTTAATAATTCCAAAATTGTATTTATGTTTAGTTTAGTGCGGTCTTTTAATGTTGTGTCATGTTCTAATCTTTTTCTAAGTATTAAAAGTGATTTATCAACTGGTAGATTGGTAAATAAACTCACCACGTCAAAACTAATCATTAAATATTGGTTTGTAATTTTAATTTTCGAAATTTTATCAAAAAAATCCGAAGTATTTTTAATATACGAATCTGTTCTACCCGAAAATGGATTCAAAATATTTAATATACATTTTGCTCGTTTATAACATGGGGAATCTAAACTACTAACTATAGGGCGAAGTGGTATATTAGTTTTGTGTATTTTTGGTAGACCATAGAAATGAGGTGGTTTACTATAATGTGGTGTATGTGGTGATCTTTCTAGATATGTATATTCACGTTTGTGTTTATATAATGTATTGTAAATTTGTCTCTCTATTTTTAATGTTGGATCTGTATGTATTTTAGTGTAACTTCTCACATCAATTGAAGTTTTAATTTTGTTATTATATTCTGTAGTGTCCAGAATAACTGTGGTGTTACCTTTGTCTGATAGCAATATTTTAATAGATGTGTCTTTTTTTAATTTATCTATAGCTAACCTTTCCTCATGGTATAAATTTGATTTAATTTTAAATTCATTTGCACTGTCCAAAGGTAATTTTTGAGCAACAGACTCTACTGCCGAAATAAGGTCTAATTTAGGAACATCTTTCGATGTAGCAATAAAATTTAGTCCTTTAGAAAGTACATACCTCTCAGATTCAGATAATATTTTACTTGAAAGGTTAACTACAGTTTTATTAATGAAATTTCTGTCTGTATGTGTATTAATGTGTTTTGTATTTGTTCCATGTTTTTCAATAATTAATTTTTTAAATTTCTTAATATGAATATTTTTTTGAATATTGAAGTGATATATGTAACTGAAATAGACGCTATTATAAATGTGATTAAAATCTACTTCAGTTACTTTTTCGTATATTTGTTGTAATGCATTATCAATGTCGGTCTTTAATTGTTGTTTAGTGTATATGTGATGTTGAATGCAATCTCTTAAAAGTGCTAAACCAGCTCTATGTAAAATATATATGCTTCTGTTTGTGTTATATGGTATATTTAAACGTAAACCTTTTGGTATTATATCACAATCTTAACATTTGTAAAGAAATGTTAAGCTGTTTTCAGAATATAGTTACTTTCTAAATATCTAAATAAAAAACATATCTCAGGCCCATACCTGTAATCTAAGCAATGTCTGAATGATTGTGGCGTATTGATATATATTTTTTCTTTATTTGGGTTTTTGGCCACGATCTAAAGCTCAAAAAATATCAAAATATCTGTTCTTATGTAAATAAAGAATCACTGGATAAAAACAAAAAACCAAACGGAGACAAATTTCTCAGTGATTCTTTTTTGTAATAAATTTGCCTAACGAACAAAATTTTAAGAATATAAAAATGTTCTAAAAAGATATACAAACTTTAAATAAAGAAAAAAAGAAAATATATGAACACGCCAAATCATTCAGACATTACTTAGCTTCTTACAGGGTTCTAATCGAAACTGCGGATTTATTTAAAAAAATAAATAAATAAAGCAATTTAATAGTATATGTTTTTTATTTAATGAAATACAATATTGCACTTGATAATTGCATAGGATCATATATTTTTTTACCAACCAACCACCAACTTAAATTACTGTAACCAACATTTTAACTCGTTTATCAACGAATTATTCTTAAGGCACTCTAAACACAATCTAATATTATAAGAATAATTTTCAAATCGTTTAAAAAGTAGCAAAATGACACAAAAACATCGAGAAACAGTTAAAAAACAATTCGAAGGTTTTTTTCAACGCTTGTCATTAAAATGTGAAGCATCCCTTTAAAATATCCCGCAGTCTATGTACCGACCATTTCTGAAAGGTGCCGAGTGCTTCCAGGGTTTCAGTGATTTTTTAGCGACGTCTTATACATGCTTTTAGAATAAAATTGTTTTTTTTTGTAAATCAGCAGTTTTTTAATTTATCAAGCCATCTTTACAAAAATATATTTTTTTTCTTTCAAAAATTGGATTATAAGGGACGACAAGTTACCATCCTAGCACAAGGTACTATTTTATGAAGACAAAAATGTTCACTTCCATTACTCTGTTTGTGAAATAACAACCTGTGAAAGTCACTATTTAATCAAAGTTACTAAGTGAATGGTCTAATGTTTGATTCTTGAAATTAATAGGAAAATAAAAGCACCACTACAATTACACATAACTTTTATTAATCTAATCCAAGTATTTAGTTTATCATAAGCGTTTTTTAAAGGTCACGTTAAAAATATCACGCTGCTTAAAAATGTACATATAATCAACCCTATATTTCAAGTATCAAATGTGAAATTAGTCATTTTGCAGTAGTTTTTAGTAATTTTAAAAATGTATTGTGGCAATTACAGGCCGATATGTTTATCCATAATAGAGTATAAAGTATACACAATCATCACTGAGAGAAAATTAAGAGAGCAAGGAAAGAAAATTAGATGACCAATAAGTCACATAAAACAAAATAGACTAATGACATAATAATAATAATTAGAAACTGGATTAAAAGACTAACGAAATGCGGATAAGCGCTATACTTAACATTAATTGACCTGAAAGAGCTGCATTTGATTAAAATCAACAGAAAAATCATATGAAATTCACTATGAGATTACAGTAATGGGTGGTTCCATAAGTTCCGCCGTTTTTAATTCGTTTGTATTTCCTTCATGTTTAATTTGTTTGGCCAAGTGTATATATGCTTTAGAAAGTCCTTTCCTTACTCTACAAAACTATTGGCATCATTTATCTGGAAAACTTAATTTTAATTAACAGTCAAGCTTTTGAAATGGAAGTTTCAGGCAGCAAAAAACTTAATTTTTGACACTTACTATATTTCGCCTTTTGTTGAGGTCAAAAAGCTAGAGGAAGCTGGAGAGGACGCTATAGCCGATCGGACTGCTTGAGATTTGTTTGCCGAGTTCAAAAATGGCAACTTCGACCTGGACAACACACCCCGCTCTAGTCGACCTTCCAACTTTGACGAGGATCATCTTACAGCGCTTTTGAGAGAGGACGGCTGTCAAAAATGCCGAAAATTGGCTGAAAAGATGGACTGCGCCTTTGCGACAATTTCCCGATATCTTCAATCTATGGGATTTACTCAAAAACTCGAAGCTTGGGTGCCACACAAACGAATCGACGACAACAAGGAGAATCGCCGCAACAACGATGCTTCAAATTTCGTCCGATGCCGAGCAAGGAGTGGGTGGCCACAGGAGATATGTCAAAGCCGAGTTAAGCAAGATCTCCATTTCAAGACCATGATCTGTGTTTGGTGGGACTGGGAGTGTCTCCTGTACTGAGAAAAGGTGGAGAAGAACAAGACGGTCGACAAGGCAAGCTACCTCGAGCAACTGCGCCGTGTAAATAAGGTTATTCACCTGAAACGATCCGATCGACAAGACCAAGTCATCTTGTTCCACGACAATGCATCACCTCACACAGCAAACATCGTCAAAGAGGCTCTGAATGATCTCGAATGGGAGGTTCTTCAGCATCCGCTGTACTATCCAGATCTTGCGCCAACCGATTATCACATCTTTCGCTCACTGGCCAACCTAATGAGGAGCGTACCCTTCGCCAACGATGAGGACTCAAACGACCTTAACAAATTGATCGAGAGGTGGGAGCAGGTCATAAATAATGACGGAGAATACATCACCAATAAATTAGTTATAATTGTAGCTTTTTTCAATAAAAAACGGTGGGGACTTATGGAACAGACCAATAAATAGAAAAACTAATAGAAGCGATAAGAATATAAAAACGTGAGTGACAAAAAATAGTAAAAAGTGGGAAGTGTTCTAACTCAAAACGACAGTATCAAGAGGATGACTACTCTTATTATCGTGATCAATAATCAAAAGTACTAAACAAAAAAAAACAGAACAATTAGCTGAATACAGAAATCCAGAATACTGGCTGAAAGTACAAATACAACCCATGATAAATATATAGTCACAAGAAACTGAAACAATCAAGATAAAAATAAAAACAAAGAATACAGCAAATGAAGAAAAGTATCATATGTAAATAGCAAATGCATGAAATAGTAAACAAATTGGAATATCTAGGCAGTGTAATATCAAATAATGGAAGTTTAGACTTGGAAATTACAAAGCATAGAAAAAAGCTATAATTGTATATCATTCCAACAAGTACATTATAATCACTAAAAAAAAAATCAGATCTGGAAACACGAGTTTACAGCTCAGTAATACTAGTAACATTATTATATGCAAATAAATTCTGCATGCCACGAAAGAGACAAATGGACGAAATGTAAATACTAAAGAGACCGATAGACTCGGCTTAGAGCTTAACTGGAATAGTCGTACTGTTCTCATAAAAATAAAAACACTAGTCGAAGAAGTAAACAAAACAGAAAAAATTGTGAAAATATCTAGACCAAAAAAAACCTGACTAGGGCCGGTTCTACAATGTAAGGATATACCAGGTATAAGCTATACTTGGAATAAAATTTGAATCGCCCGTAGCCCGCCCGTTCTGTAGAGCGGGCATAACGGCGGTTTATTAGGAGTAAAGCTTATACCTGGTATATTTTTACATTGTAGAACCGGCCCTAAAGAGAATACACGAAATGGTTTTTGAGAGAAAAATAATATGAGAAAAGAGAATAGTGGCACAGGATCAGGACAAATGGAGAAAACAGCAAAAATAATCTGGAGTGGTTTAAGATGTGAGTAATGAGTAATTAAGATGTGTCTCGTTATAAAATATATATTAAATCTGAAATAAATAATATACTAAAATTATATACTAAATACTAAAATTATATGATATATATTTAAATATGAAAAAAGCATTTCACTTTAAAATATGTTTTTCTTTTAAGCAGGAGATTAAGTGACCACTTAAGAGATAATACAGTATGAATTCCGACATAAGGTAACATAGGATCGAATGTACTATTATATTTACTAAGATAAATACATTTGGATTGGATTGCCTATTTGAAATTACTATACATCGACAGATTCAGTACACGTAACATAATTTCTGATTTTTAATGATAAGAAAATCCTTCATAACAAAATTAATCAAATGTCAAAGACATCATCATATAGATTGAATCAACACGAATACATAGAATGACCTGTATAGGTACTGATAACATTAATCAATACATAACAACATTAACATAAGGTTCCCAGAGATTTATCTAAATCACTTTTCATATATTTTCGAAAAACTTTATGATTATTTACAATCAACTAAGCAAAAAGCAACATAATTCGATAAGTTGACCTTTTATAATGAAATTAATAATACCCCTACCTATAAAGAATGAATCATCTTATTTTGGAAAAAATCTACATTTTTAAAATATAAAAAAAAAACGGATGCGTCATAGATCACTGTGAACCTCATGATAATAGAGGGCATTTGGTGTTCTGTGTCAGCTTTGATAAATATTAGTAAGCTAACTAGACATGTTAGCTTTTTTTTGGTAAGTTTGCTTGTTACCCTCTATAAATATACTTTTGTTAAATTAATTCTAGTAAAATGATTGCATCAATTTTACAATACAGAAGATAATATTCCACTAAAAATAGGAAGAATTTGAGGTGTCGTATAAAAAAAAATGGGCACGAAAGCTGACGTTTAAAGCATTATAACTGGACTGGAAGACCATGCCGTAATTTATTGGCTAATTTTGCTTCCACTTATCAGTTTTGTCGTGGATACAATGCGCACTTTAGAGATCATATAACGACAGCGCCCGCTTCTGCTCTAGTTTCAGATAGAGGAGGACAATCTGACCAACTATTGTCATATGGATTAAAGCATTCTACAGCTGAGATAGTACACTGTGCTCTGTAAAAGGGTGTTGCGTGTATTTGGGCACCACCTGAAAGTTAAATTAACATAATAAAGGAACCATAACATTTTCCTTGAGTTGTATGCGAACCTATTACGTAAAGAAAACCATCTATTGCTGATACAGCAGGCCCGCTTCTTTCCAAAGTCATTGATGGTACCATTTCCCACATATTCTAGAATTAGATGTACATTAATTCAAGGAGTTTAGTTTATGGAGAAGATAGGAGAACTTATTATATTGAACTTAAGTATCCGGAGATTGGTATCTGGTAACCAATACAAATAACGCGGATATTTATGATTATGGTTGAGACTTGTCAGACCATGGATTTATGTCCGTTCCTGTCTGGTGTATGTGTGCTATTATTTTCTCCCCTTTCAAAGATCAGTTCAATCCTGTATAAATTAAGGAAGTCCATATACAATGGAAACAACTCGTAATTTTATCAACGATTCTTCACTTCATTTAAAAAAAAGTCAACAACAAGGGCCAAAATTGTAACGGTTTCCGTGAAAAAAAATCGTCCATCGAAGAGCTATGATAAACATTATCATTTTAATCTGATAGGTATATAAGCATATTTAGTGGATATTAATTGGTTATTATTTAAGGAATAAACTAATGAATATTGTTAAAACATTTTTTTAATTAAGAATCACGCCATGCATCAGTCAAAATCGATGTGACAATAACACCTTGACTAATTGAGATGATCCCCACGACAGAGTGTTATTTTAAAATGGCGTCAAAAATTATTTCAATGTAAAAACAAAAAATGTATTCTTTACGCGAATATCACGATATGGTTCTTATTTACGGAGAAGCTAGTGTTAAGACGAACCTAATTTTGCTGCTGCCGACCAGTTTAGAAATGTGCCAAGACTTTCTGCACGTGTTTGGGAAAAGTGTTTTAAACGATGCCAGGCTTGCAGAAACTCAAAATTTGTGGATATTTTGAACATTAAATTTAATAAAATAATCATGTATTTCCTAATGTGGCGTGAATCGTTAAAAGCATGTTATGATGTGAAATATTAGTGCTACAAATTTCAACTTTGACATTAAAGTTTTTTGTAACAAAACAAACCAAATTTATGCTGAAACGTATGGAATAAATAGCTATAAAAATATTTTTTTATTAAAAAAAAAACCAAATCAAACAAAAAACTGAATAGCGTTCGACCCGAAATTGGGTATCCATAAAACACGATGATGCGACGTTGTCAATTTTTAAGACAATTTCAAAAAGTCCTAACCTGTTTTCTGCGCAAATGCATTTTGGATACATGTTTTACGGAAAGTTTTTGTTCAAAATGATATAAAGAATCGTTGGTTAAATTTACGAAAATTATTTCCATTGAACCTTTGACCTTTGATTTTGTTATTTTGTTGAAAGGCTACCAACTGGCGAGTGATCAACGGAGAATACCTCTCAGACGGTCTCCCGCCTTATCCAGCCTTGAATTGGCACGATTAAAGAGACGAACAATCTTAACTGCCGTATTCTCATGTCACTCACTATACTCTGAGAGATATCCACTATATTTTGAGAGACTTCCATTATCACACTTATTCTTTCGTGAGTGATTCGTTCTCTTTTGAATATTAGAAGTGAAAATATTCGTCCTATTAGAAAATTGAAATGAGTGAGAGTATACTGCTGAAATACACTGCTGAACAAAAATATTGCATATCTCTTATAAGTAATTTGTTGTAATTTTTTACTACTAAATCTGTTATTTTGAAGTGTCGTATGTATATAAGTTTTGTTTAACAATTATCTGGATTGTATAAATAAAACAAAGTTATTAATTTCCACTTATATTTTTCTCTAAAATATAACGCGCTTCGCTACACTGTAGCTTCTTCGGATGGTTCACAAAGAATGAAATTGCATTGTGACAAATAGTAGGTACTAAGTAATTAAATATAGTTCGGTTCAAGATATTTCGTTGCCTTTCGGCAAAATATTAATTGTCCCGATAAATTTCAATAAAAATATTCTTAGTTTCTTCAAAGGCGCCAGAATCGGAGTGGTTTATTTCTGAATAATTTTGGGAAAAATAAAATATTGTTAAATTATGATTAAATTATTATTATTATTATTCTGCTTATCCTTAATGTAGAATCTCAGCTCATGCTGGTCGATATTCCAATACCAAGATGAAAAAACAATTCAGCTCCTCTCACCCTAGCATAATATTTTACGAAGAATGTGACACGTCTGCAAGAGCACGGCACGTTGTCCCACTATGACAATCGATCTCGAGATACCGAGGCTCTCGAGGTTCTTTGAAAATCTTACTAATCAGGCTTTCGGCGGATATAACAAAGGGCACTATATCTACCTTACTCAGTTTCCACTGGTTTTTCAAGTCGTATAGAAGCCCTTTTCTCATTTTTGTTGATTAGAACAATATCTGACCTGTTATAATCAACCATTCGATCAGTAGTGAATGATCTGTTCCAGTAAAAAATGGTATCGGATGATTCAAGTACAGGAAAAGGCGAGTACACTAATATGGAGGAGGTGCGCTTTCTAATAGCAAGTATTTTTTTGCAATTTGCTGATGTATAATTTTTGCCAGCTGATTATGCCGTCCTAAATAATCATTAGGAGCAAGGGCCAGGCAACCGCCAGTAAGGTGCTCAATTGTTTCCCCTAGAGTACCACATTTCCTGCACTTATCGACTACGTCCAAATGCAGTATGTGCTTTTCATAGTTCTTTGTTCTTGTTACCATATCTTGAATAGATATCGCGAAACCTTCTGTTTCTGGGTACAAGAGTCCATCGGTCAGCCATTTTAGAGACAATTGTTCGTCTATGGTGTCATCTTCGAGTGACTTAGGAAACCTTGAATGAAATGTTTGTCCTGCTCATTTTCGAACGCTATCCGTGAGTGTTGTTCTGCTATCAATACGGTTTTGTTTATTTAGGTTTAGTGGGGTAAAACCTCGGTCCTCATTTGCAATCAATTTCATTAGCGTACTGGTTGAATCAATGAAGTGTTTTCTCATCCTATTTTCTTGATTGAGACGGATATTTTTTTACATTCAAAAGGCCTCTGCCCCCCAAATTTCTTGGGATGTATAGTATTTTCCTCGAACTTTGTTAATGTTCGGCGTGTCAACCTATCAAATTCATCAAGGTCAGTTTCTGACCATTTAACAATGCCAAAAGATTATGTCAGAGTTGGAACTGCACAACCGTTGATCGCTCTAATGAGGTTTCCGCTGTTCAGTTTGGTGTTTAAAAGTTTTGTAACTCTCTTTTGGTCCTTCTTTAACTGGTTATGATCAAGTTTATGCTTTTGGGGTATTCCTAAATACTTATAAGATTCTTCTGGTGCTAGTTGTTGTATGTTACAGAATGTTGAATGTTGACCCTGAACCTCTCCCTTCTGTATACTAATGATAGAACATTTGTCCAGTCCGAATGACATTCTGATATCCGTACTAAATGTTTCGACCGTTTTTATCAAGTTTAATTTTTCTCTAGTTTCTCCATATAATTTAAGGTCATCCATATATAGCAGATAAGAGAGCTTTCTTGGATTCCTCATGTAAAGTTTATATCCAATATTGATGTTATTTAGTTGTGTGGACAAAGGGTTCAAGGCTAGACAGAACCAAATTGGAGAAAGGGACTCTCCCTGAAAAAATCCTTTTTCGATATTTATAACAATGCATTGTTGGTCGATAAAAAGATTCGTTTTCCACTTCCCCCATCAGGTATTTTAAAGAATTTATAATCTGGGGGCTAATTTTATAGAAATTCAGAACCTCAACCAACCAATCGTGAGGGCCATTCTATCGAATGCTTTCTTGTAGTCTATGTAGCAGATATTTAAGTTGCGTTTTCTTTTTCGCGCTTGCTCAAGAACTACAGCATCGATCGTCAACTGTTACTTGCAGCCCATACTTGCTCTTATACATACTTTCTGTTATTCTTCAAAAATGTTGTTTTTATTACAATGTTGGTAGATTTTTTTATTGAGTAGGGCTGTGAACAGTTTATATAATACTGATAGACATGTGATTGGTCTGTAGTTATTGGGTTGCCTAACGTCCCCTTTTTTGAACAGTAGGTATGTATTGCCATCCATTAAAAAGTCGGGGAAAGTGTCTGGATTTATTAAAACTTCTTTAAATGCATTTGCAAGTACGGAATAGGCTGCTGTAAAGCTTTTAATCCAGAAGTTATGCAATCCATCTGGTCCAAGCGCCTTATTATTAGTATTATTATTATGTATGACTAAAACATTGTTTATTGGTTTGTGTATTTTGAATTTATTAGTACAATAAAAATAAATAAATAAATTAAATAAGTTCATCTATTAGTACAATAAAAATTATAACTTAAATTTAATTATACATTTAATTCGGTGTCACTCTCACTGTCACTTTGATCTACATTAATAATAAGTGGTTCTGTATTATTAGTAAATGATACATAGGAACATTCTATTTTAATAACACGGTTAATCGAATTTATCCAACTTTCTTTGGGAATACTATCTACAACCTTCATAATTAATGTTGCAGTACTTGCACTTAGAGTAGTCGGATTTTGCCTGATGCCACATATATATACAGTAATACGGAGGAAGGCGTAAAACCGTATGTCCTATATCGACAGCAATGGTATTACATCCATATCCCTTTTTAACACTAGATGTCTTTAATATTTCTAGAAGATCACATTTTTTATATGTATTTTGGAAGTATATATCGTTTTTTAACATATAGTTCTGAATTTCGAATTTAGTGTTATTTGCATAAGGAACTTTATTTGGCGGTTATGATAACTAGCATTGTCCATTACAATTACGCTTTCCTTAGGCATATTGGGCAAAAGGCTATTTATAAATCAATCTTCAAAAAGTTCTCCTGGTCGTCATGGTAGTCCAAAGATGAATGTTTAATATTTTTAGAGGACAACTGTAAACAATTTGGAAGCCATCCATCCTCGGGACCAGCATGTAAAATTGTAATTCTTTTTTCCTTGTTTGCAGGGGCTTTGGTTTGGCATTTTCTTGATGTATCTACCCATCTTTTTGCTGGCGTCTTGATGTATCTACCCATCTTTTTGCTGGCATCTTTTTGCTGGCGTCATGTATATCGAACCATGTTTCATGAAGGTAGATAATAGGACGATTTTCTAATCTGTATTTTTTATAGAGTTTAAGTAGTCAAACGGCCATCGTCACAATCGTTGAAATTCCATTAATATTTGTCTTTTATTAATGGTCCAATATGCAAAGAATGTTGGTTTCGTCTTTCCTTAGTCGCTGTTGCAATGCAGGCACAGTTTGTTCTTCATACATAGCATAAATGTATCTTCGAATTAAGTTTTTGTCGCTTTCGTCAACACATTTGCTTTTATCAGAATCACTACGAACATTTTTGGCTTTAATTGGCTTCGTCACAACATCTTTAACCGTAGACAATGGCGTTTTCGTTAATGAAGACGTTTCTGCTGTGGTTGCATTTATATTAAGCCCCCTATTCAATAATGAAACATACACGTTTTTAACAATTTGCTTAGTATCGGACGATAAAGGTTTTCTTTTAAAATTAACACTACCAGAGGCACAATTCATTATCTTGCCAAGAACGCCACATTTTTAGCACATTTGGAATAATAAAAATACGATCGAAATTTAGAACTGCACTGTTTAAGAAAAGAATGCGAACTAAATTAAAATGTTTCGAAACTATTAAACCAGATATAAAATTTATTTAATCTTTTTACCTGATATTTTAATAGGCCCGGCCCTGTTTAATATTTTTGGAACTTTGCTGGGTTTCGCTACGACTGGCGTTGTTAACAGTTTATCGCAGCCATTCGGCCAACGGTATATCTTGAACCGCACTATAATTTTACATGTATTTTTTGGAAATTCTCAGAACCCTTACTCAGACTGTTTTTTTGACATATTTAATAGCGGAGAATGGTTGAAGTCTATTTGATCGTTAAGAAGAACATCTGTGTATTTATGACGGCTTATTTCCAAACATTCTAGTAAATTCAGTTTGGTACCTTAATTTTCTACGTGTAAGATTTTAAAACCATTATTAAATGTATGTTTTTCTTCAATAAGATGTTCCGCGTATGTTGAGTCCATTTTATTATTTAGGTAGCTGCACTTGTGTTCTGCGATTCTGGGTTTAAATGATCTACCTGTTTGTCCTATATAAAATTTATTGCCCGAGCCACAATTAATTTGGCAGACGCCTAATTTATTGTCTTCCCGTTTTTTGATTATAGTTTTTTAACATTTTTCCTAAAAAATTGTTGGAGTTTGAAGACAAAATTTACAAGAGTAAAAAAGGCTTAATTATGGGCAGCCCACTAAGCCCTTTTCTTGTAGAAATTTTTATGAACAGTATTGAGGAGATAATTTTCAAAAATAAAATTAGTAAACAATGTTTATATATATATATATATATATATATATATATATATATATATATATATATATATATATATATATATATATATATATAAATCATCATCATCATCATCATCAGCCCGTATCGATCCACTGCAGGATGAAGGCCTCTTCAGCATGCTTCTAACCTTCACGGTCCTGGGCTTTCCTCTGCCACTCGGGTCCAATATACTTAACGATGTCATCAGTCCATCGTGCTTTCGGTCTTCTTCGCGGACGTTTGCGATCAAGCGGTATCCACTCCAGGATTGCCTTGGTCCATCTGTCGTCCCATCGCCTCGCTATATGGCCTGCCCATCTCCATTTCAACTGTTTTACTCTTCCAATGATGTCACAGACTTTTGTTTGTTCCCTGATCCATGCGCAGGACTTTCTGTCTCGTCTTGTAATGCCAAGCATACATCTTTCCATTCCCCTCTGTGCCACCCGAAGTTTTTGAATTGATTGCGATGTGAGTGTCCAGGTTTCACTTCCGTATGTCATAACGGGTAGAACGCACTGATCGAATACTTTTCTTTTCAGGCAAAGTGGGAGTCTGCTCTTAAACACTATGTTGAGCCTACCAAATGCCTGCCAGCCACATTTAACACGCCGTTCCACCTCCCGGGCGGTATTCCCCTCCATGGAAATCCTCTGCCCAAGATATATAAAGCTGTCCACAATCTCTAAATCCCTTCCTAAAACTGAAATTCTTCTGTCCTGAGCGAAGTTATTGAACATAACCTGACTCTTTTTCAGGTTTATTTTCAAGCCAAATGGTTCGCCAGCCCTTTGCAGTTCTTGTATGCGTCTTTGCAGCTCCTCTGGGTCTTGTGAAATGAGAATAATGTCATCTGCAAATCTAAGATGGTTTAAGTTTGCACCATTGATCTTTACCCCATCCTGTTCCCAATCCAGTTTACGGAATACTTCTTCAAGGCCAGCCGAGAAAAGAATAGGCGATATTGCGTCACCCTGCCGTACACCTCGTTCTATATTAATTCCCACTTCAAGATCATCAAGGTGAATTGTGGCTGTAGCTCCATCATATATCGATTCTAATAGGTTTACATAGGCTCTCTCTACACCTTGGCTAAGCAGTGCATCCATTATCGCATGCTTTGAGATGGAATCAAATGCTTTTTCGTAGTCGATAAAAGCCAAGCACAGTGGCATGGTGTATTCGTTGTGCCTTTCTATGACCTGCTGTACAACCTGGATGTGATCCACTGTACTGAATCCACTTCTGAATCCTGCTTGTTCTCTTGGTTGTGCGTCATTCAGTTTTTTTAATATTCTTTTAGAAATTATCTTAGTGAAAACTTTGTACATCACTGATAGGAGGCTTATTGGACGGTAGTTCTTTAAATCTTCCTGTGCTCCTTTTTTATGTAAAAGGATCACTTCTGCATTTTTCCATAAGTCAGGTACTTTTTGTTCTTTGAGGCATTTTGAGTATAATTTTGCCAGTATTTTATGTATTTTGCCAGTATGTATGTATACATAAATATATATATATATATATATATATATATATATATATATATATATATATATATATATATATATATATATATATATATATATATATAATTTCATCCATAAAAACATCATATTTACAGCCGAAATGGAGACCAACAGTTCAATAAACTTTTTGGATCTCGTTTTCGATTTTCCATAACCATTCTCACACTGATATCACGATTCATAATACATCCAACCACCCACAACAACATAAACGGGCAGTATACAATAGCATGATTCATCGTTTAATCAATGTACCTCTAAATCCCGACAAATACAAAATATTAGTAAGCAAATTGCGGTTAACGGCTATCCAGTTACAATATTTAATAAAATAGTCGCTAAAAACAGAAAAATAAAGCGCTTTCGGAAGCCTACCCTAGGATTAAAATTAAAGAATTTGGATTTAAAACTCTTTCTTATTATGGACATGTACCTGAAAAAAACTTAAAAAAATATCCGAACAGCATTGACTGGCCACCTTTAAGTCTCGATGTTAATCACATTTCACTGTATATACTGTTACATCTCCATATTAGCTAAAAAATAACGTCATAACTGCCATGTTTGTTGTTCTTTCAATTAAATGTTGTAACCACAAATACACTCTCTTCAATTCCATCAACCACCAGTATGTTCTAACGCTATCTTAGGTAAAGAAAATGGTATTACTGTACATACGACACTTCAAAATAACAGACTTAGTAATAAACATTACAGAAATGTTACGGACAAATTTAAAGCAAAATTCAGAAAAAATATGCAATATTTTTGTCCAGGAGTTTATTTTTAATTTTGTTCATCGGCTTTTTTAGTGGGCTCTCAACTTTAATCTCCCCCAGATATTTGTTTAGTCTGCTGTATTTTAATTTTGAGGTTTCGTTCTTCTTTTGCTTTATCATTCATCAATACTCAATATATATATATATATATATATATATATATATATATATATATATATATATATATATATATATATATATATATTATTATTATTATTATTATTATTATATTATATATATTTCACATTTCACACCGCAAAACGAATTGTTGCAGACTGATTTAAACGTAACTCTACACAATTAATAGTACAACCTGTACAATTTTAAATTATGTCAGCCATAATCAAATGGTGTGACTAGTAGTATAATTTCTATTTAAAGACGTTCATTTTTAGACCACCTGTTTATATATATTTTTTGCATTATTAGAAATTTTCCTCATAAATTTCTACAACCTACATTATAAGTTATCTCCGTTTATAAAAAAAAGAAACGAGTCAATATAAAAACACCTATAGTGCGGTTCAAGATATACCGTTGACCGAATGGCTGCAATAAACTGTTAACAACCCCTGTCGTAACGAAACCTGGCAAAATTCCAAAAAACTTAAACAGGGTCGGGCTTAATAAAATAACAGGTAAAGAGATAACATTAATTTTATATCTGGTTTGGTAGTTTCGAAATATTTTAGTTCGCATTATTTTCTTAAACAGCGCAGTTCTATAATTTCGATCGTATTTTTATTATTTCAAATGTGCTAAAAATGTGGCGTTCTTGGCAATATAATGATCATTCGGCCTCCGGCAGTGCTAACTTTAAAAGAAAATATTTATCGTCCGATGCTAAGCAAATTGTTAAAAATGTGTATGTTTATTTATTGAATAGGGAGCTTAATGTAAATGCAGTCGCAGCAGAAACGTCTTCATTAACGAAAACGTCGTTGTATGAAGAGTTTATTCTATGTATGAAGAGCAACCTGTGACTATAGTGCATTAATTGCAACAGCGACTAAGGAAAGATGAAACCAACATTCTTTGCAGCAGAACTAGGCTCGGGAGAATATTATCTCTAATAGGTTTTGCATATCGGACCATTAATAAAAGACAAATATTAATGGAATCACGATTGCAATGGCGATGGCCGATGGCGGTTTAACTACTTAAACTCTATAAAAAAATACAAATTAGAAAATCGTCTCATTATCTACCTTGATAAAACATGGTTCGATACACATGAAACGCCAGCAAAAGGATGGGTAGATACATCAAGAAAATGCCAAACCAAAGCCCCTGCAAACAAGGGAAAAATAATTACAATTTTACATGCTGGTTCTGAGGATGGATGTGTTCTAAACTGTTTACGGTTGTCCTCCAAAAATATTAGACATTCATCTTTGGACTACCACAGGAGAATTTTTTATAGATTGGT
This sequence comes from Cosmopolites sordidus, assembly GCA_031761425.1. Lineage (NCBI taxonomy): Eukaryota > Metazoa > Arthropoda > Insecta > Coleoptera > Curculionidae > Cosmopolites > Cosmopolites sordidus. The sequence continues at coordinate 285,973 of JARFXV010001622.1, forward strand.
TTATAAATAGCCTTTTGCCAAATGTGCCTAAGGAAAGCGTAATTGTAATCGACAATGCTAGTTATCATAACCGCCAAAAAATAAAGTTCCTAATGCAAATAACACTAAATTGGAAATTCAGAACTATGTTAAAAAACAATATATACGTCGAAAATACATATAAAAAATGTAATCTTCTAGAAATATTAAAGACATTTAATCTTTAAAATAAATATGAATGTGATACCATTGCTGCCGATATGGGACATACGGTTTTACGCCTTCCCCCGTATTACTGTATTTTTAATCCAATTGAGCATATGTGGCATCAGGTAAAAATCCCATTTTAGGGCAGAAAACATTTATCCGACTCTAAGTGTAAGTGCTGCAACATTAAATAGGAATGTTGTAGATAGTATTCCCAATTCGATTAAACATGTTATTAAAATAGAAGATTCCTATGTATCATTTACTAATAATATAGAACCACTTATTATTAATGTAGATCAAAGGGACAGTAAGAGTGAAACCGAATTAAATGTATAATTAAATTTAAACTTTAATTTTTATTGTACTAAAAAATTCAAAATACACAAACCAATAAACAATGTTTAGTCATACATTAAATCAAAAATTTAGTCAAACAAAATTAATCAGAAATTAAACCATTCCTACTCTGGCGCCTTCGAAGAAACTGGGAATATTTTTATTGAAATTTATTGCGGCAATTAACATTTTACCGAAAGGCAACGAAATATTTTGAACCGGACTATACACTCTGCGACAAAAAAAATAGATACTAACAGTTTTAAGTGAATATATATTTCTTTCAATAAACTTCTTCAATTTTGCTCCAAGTCGTTATTTAGCATTAATAGTTCATTATATGAGATGGTTAGCGTGAGAAAGTTATAGTTCCTATATTTGAAGAGATTTTAAATTTTGTTGTTACTTCATACGGTGACAAATAGATAGATGCATTAAAAAAATTAGAAACGTTTAAAAGAGAACAAAACATATTAACACTTTATATATTGTTACCTTCATTAACACTTTAATGTTTGAAACAAGGATTGAATCTGGTTTTGGTTCATTTCGTCCCAGGTGGTTAAAATTGAACTTTTCAGTTTTTCTTTTATTTGGAACTATTTACAATTATAAAATAAAATATTTATGTTCGAATTTGAAGAACAGACTGACCATTCCAGAACATCAAGATTTTTGGTTCAAAACCAATTTTTAACAAGCTTTACATTAGATTGAAGTGGATTGGAGCGTTGTTCTGATAGAAAACGAACTCCGGTGCTGCTGATGTTCAAAACATTGCCTTTGGAATTTCGTATTTAGATATACTTTTATATTTGTCTGTGTTCATTCGATTTAGTATGAAAACTACAGATTTTTTGAAAAATCCGATAGCTGCCGTCGTGACATTTTTTTTCATTAGATCATGGTATAAATGTTGCTATCGATTTGCATCATCGGGGTTGAACTTTTTCTCGTTACGGAAAATAACTTTTTCCCATTTCGTGTCCAGGACATGTTTTGTTGAGCGAACGCCAAGCGGGCTGTCTTGTGATAAGGGGTAAGCGGTGGTTGTTATTTTTTTTCCTTGAATCCACTGAGTGTTCCTGAACAAACGTTGGACATTGCAGGCATTTTTTTGAACTCCGGCTTTCTCCATGATGGCGCACGCAGATAGGGCGGAATTTCAACCGGTTCTTAAAATTAGCGACTTTTCTTTCTTTGTAATTGTTTCCGGTCGTCCAGCACTGTTCCTTTATTGACAAAATGGTCGACTACAGAGGCATTACGTAAAACATTACGAGGCATTACATGTCTTCCTGACAATTTCATAATTGGAAAATCACTCTTTTTTCGATGTAAGAATTGTTTCTTTTTATTGCTCACTAAATTTCGCACTACGACCCATAATTAAAATAACACTAATAAACACTTTGAAAACTAATTTGAAAGATGAGCAATCTGCCTTTATCTTTTTGTCATAGATGGAATTAACTAAAAGCAAACAATAGCAGGTTACTCTTATAAAAATATTTACTTTACATGGATTAAGGGTTGACACAGATTCCATTTAAGGTTTAGAATGAGGATAATGGCAAATATTAATAATTTAAAAGTTTGAAGAATTAATAATACATATTAACTTATTGCCGCTTATTTTTGTCGAAGAGTGTATAAAGATATTTTACATTTTATATTTTATTTTACCTTTTTAAATGAGTACCTCTCCACTGAACTTAAAACCTGCTGCCTATGAGTGCCCCCAACTACATACAAATAATCGTCAAGTACAGCCACGCCCATTTGAAAACGTGCGATAGACATTGACGGTAATTTCTGCCATTCACCAGTTACTGGGTTATAACTCATGAGATCCTGCATGTTTCTTTGATTCAATGAACATCCTCCGACCATATAAATTAAACCTGAAATATATTTTTATTAAAATTAGTTTACAGGAAATCTAACTTAGATCCATTTCAGATTTTTAACCTTCATAAGAAACCAATCCCATGCTAAATCGAGGCTCTGATAAATTGCCAACTAGCTCCCATTTATCTATTCTGGGGTCATATCTTTCAATTGAACCACTTATATCAGTATCTACCCATCCACCCATTGCATATAAATAACCATCTAATGCACATAAACCAAATTCACACCTAGGTATTACCATACTGGCTACTTCCGTCCAAGTTTTAGTTTCTGGATCATATCTCTCACAACTTGAAAGAATGTTTGATCCTTCTTCACCCCCAACCACGTAAATATATCCATTTAATGATGCTACTCCTGGTACTAAACGATTTACTCTCATGTCTGGCACTTTTGTCCATTTCCTGAAAACATTTTTAAAATTCACCTTTAAATGTTAGGATTGAGATCTATTAGAAAAGCATGAAGAAGGCTTAATAAAACACATTTAATAGGCTTTCTTCATAAAAAAAAAGAGGCCTCATCCTACACACTTACAGAACTTTTGCTTTGAGACTAGCTATGTCAATAGGTCCAAAATACTCTGAATATTAAATTATTTAGATATAAAAAATATCTAAAGTAAAGACCCAGGCGAGACCGCCATCTCTAGAATCGATCAACAGATTGTCAAGTTATAGCGCTTAAAATTAGAGTACCTTTTGTCACCTCGTCACAAAAACCGGATGGAACAAAGAGCTAATATTAAATTTTGTTTCAAGTTTGGTAAAACGTCTATAGAAACATTTGAATTGATGAAAAATGTTTATGGTGATGATATTCCGTATTGTGTGTTCGAGTGGTATTAGCTATTCCACGATAGTCATGATGCTTTGGAGATGACCCATAGGCCGGCAAAAAAACAAAAATCGCTTATAAACGCTTATTATATTTCGGAATTCGTTCCACAAGGTCAAAAAGTCATTGGTGAGTATTATCTGAGTGTTATCGGGCGTTTGTTGAAGAGAATCACTCTAGTGAGGACCGAATATCGAGCGCCGATAAGGCGATTTTTGTTGCATGATAATGCACCATTTCACAGGACCATTGCTGTTCGTAAATATTTTGCGAAAAAACAAGTCTGTGTGCTTTAATATCCTCTGTATTCCCGTGATTTATCTCCGTGTGAATACTGCCGTCCAAGAAGCAGCGACGAGTATAATTGAGGCGATTTCAAAAAACGACATAAAACAATCTATACTAGCAGTGGTTGAAAGTGTCCAGTGATATATTGATAAAGTAATGGGATGTATTTTGATTAAAAAGAAATAATTTCGGCAAAAAAGTTCCGTTATTTTTCCGACATATTGTGTATATAAAAAAAAACAAATAATACCATTAATTTCAGAAATGATACAGATAATTTAAGTTGAATATATAATATCATTATTAAATAATAAATTTTCATATATTTTTGCATCTAAAACCATTACACATAACAAATCCAAAACAGTTAGGTTATAATAAGAAAGAAAAATTTAAAAGATTTGTTAAATATATCAGTCAGATATATGCAATTAAAAATTTTAAAAAAATGTCACATCTTAGTTACAAAATTTGGGGAATTAATTGTTTAATTAGATATTGGTAGGTTTTTATATGTAAAAACCTACCAAAAAAAAACCAAAAAAAATTTTTTTATAACAATAATGTTTATTGTGGAATTGTTCTGAGGATGGTTTGCTATTGAACCGAAACGTTAACAAAGCAAAAAGAAATATAATTTATTAACTGACCGAAAATATATATATATATATATATATATATATATATATATATATATATATATATATATATATATATATATATATATATATATATATATATATTATTATTCTGCTCATCCTTACTGTAGGATCTCAGCTCATGCTGGCCGGTATTCCAATGCCAAGATGAAAAAGCAATTCAGCTCCTCTCACCCTAGCATAATATCTTACGAACAATGTGACACGTCTGCAAGAGCACGGCACGCTGTCCCACTATGGCAATCGATCTCGAGATCTCGAGGCTCTCGAGGTTCTTTGAAAAACTTTGATATTATTATTCTGCTCATCCTTACTGTAGAATATCAGCTCATGCTGGCCGGTATTCCAATGCCAAGATGAAAAAGCAATTCAGCTCCTCTCACCCTAGCATAATATCTTACGAACAATGTGACACGTCTGCAAGAGCACGGCACGCTGTCCCACTATGGCAATCGATCTCGAGATCCCGAGGCTCTCGAGGTTCTTTGAAAATCTCTTACTTATCAGGCCTTCGGCGGATATAACGAAGGGCACTACATCTACCTTACTCAGTTTCCACTGGTTCTTCAAGTCGTATGCCAGATTTTCATACTTTGTGGATTTTTCTATCTCAGTTTTTCTAATGTTGTGAGATAGTGGCACTGCGATGTCAATTATAAAAGCCCTCTTGTCCTTTTTGTTGATTAGAACAATATCCGGCCTGTTATAATCAACCGTTCGATCAGTAGTGATTGGTCTGTCCCAGTAAAGAATGGTATCGGATGATTCAAGTACAGGAGAAGGCGAGTACTTATAATATGGAGGAGGTGCATTTTCTAATAGCGAGTATTTTTTTGCAATTTGTTGATGAATAATTTTTGCCAGCTGATTATGCCGTCCTAAATAAGCATTAGGAGCAAGGGCCGGGCAACCGCCAATAAGGTGCTCAATTGTTTCCCCCAAAGTACCGCATTTCCTGCACTTATCGACTACGTCCAAATGCAGTATGTGCTTTTCATAGTTTTTTGTTCTTGTTACCCTATCTTGAATAGATATCGCGAAACCTTCTGTTTCTGGGTACAAGAGTCCATCGGTCAGCCACTTCAGAGACAATTGTTCGTCAATGGTGTCATCTTCGAGTGACTTAGGAAACCTTCCGTGCAATGCTTGTCCTTTCCATTCTCGAACACAGTCCGTGAGTGTTGTTCTGCCATCAATACGATTCTGTTTATTTAGGTTCAGTGGGGTGAAACCCCGATCCTCATTTGCAACCAATTTCATTAACGTACTGTTGGAATCAAGGAAGTGTTTTCTCATTCTATTTTCTTGATTGAGACAGAGATTTTTTACGTTTACAAGGCCTCTACCCCCCAACTTTCTTGGGATGTATAGTCTTTTCGTAGATGAGTTTGGATGCAGGCATCGGAACTTTGTCAATGTTCGGCGCGTCAACCTATCGAGTTCATCAAGGTCAGTTTCTGACCATTTAACTATGCCAAAAGAATATGTCAGAGTTGGCACCGCCCAACCGTTGATCGCTCTAATGAGGTTTCCTCCGTTCAGTTTGGTGTTTAAAAGTTTTACAAGTCTCTTTTGGTATAGAGTGGAAAAGTCCTTCTTTAACTGGTTATGATCAAGTTTATGCTTTTGGGGTATTCCTAAATATTTGTAGGACTCTTCTGGTTCTAGTTGTTGTATGTTACAAAGTGTTGAATGTTGACTCTGAACCTTTCCCTTCTGTATACTAATGGTAGAGCATTTGTCCAGTCCGAATGACATTCTGATATCCCTACTGAATGTTTCAACCGTTTTTATCAATGAGTTTAATTTTTCTCTAGTTTCTCCATATAATTTAAGGTCATCCATATATAGTAGATGAGAGAGCTTTCTTGGGTTCCTCATGTTAAGTTTATATCCAATATTGCTGTTGTTGAGTAGTGTGGACAAAGGGTTCAATGCTAAACAGAACCAAATTGGAGAAAGGGAATCTCCCTGAAAAATTCCCCTCTCGATATTTGTAGCAGCAATGCATTGTTGGCCGACAAAAAGATTCGTTTTCCACTTCCCCATCAGGCACTTTAAAGAATTAATAATCTGGGGGCTAATTTTATAGAAATTCAGAACCTCAACCAGCCAATCGTGAGGGACACTGTCGAATGCTTTCTTGTAGTCTATATAGCAGATATTTAAGTTGCGTTTTCTTTTTCGCACTTGCTCAAGAACTACAGCATCGATCGTCAATTGTTCCTTGCAGCCCATACCCGCTCTTATACATCCTTTCTGTTCTTCTTCAAAAATGTTGTTTTCATCACAATGTTGGTAGATTTTTTCATTGAGCAGGGCTGTGAACAGTCTATATAACACTGACAGACATGTGATTGGTCTGTAGTTATTGGGTTGCTTAACGTCCCCTTTTTTGAACAGTAGGTATGTATTGCCCTCCATTAGAAAGTCAGGGAAAGTGTCTGGATTTATTAAAACCTCTTTAAATGCATTTGCAAGTACGGGATAGGCGGCTGTAAAGCTTTTAATCCAGAAGTTATGCAATCCATCTGGTCCAGGCGCCTTCCAGTTGTGAGTCTTCCTGACAGCAGTGCAAATGTCAATCTCTGTGAAATCGTTAGACTCCATATCTGGGAGAGCATTTGTCTGTTCTTGAATGGTTTTAACCCAAGGAGCCAATTTTTCGTAGCCGTCTGATTTTTTCCAAGCCGATCTCCAATATTCCGCAAAGGAAGACACATCGATATTCTTAAGTTCTGACTTGCTGTTACCTTCTGCTTCGAGTTGTCTATAAAATTTCTTTTGGCTGTTTGCAAATACTGAATTTTGATGTTTTCGCTTTTCTAGTTCATTATATCTTGCTAGCCTGGCTCCTTTCGATTTAGCTTTTTGCCTAAACCGATCTTTTAGATCCAACAATTTTTCTGTCAGGTTTGAATCATCGAAGTCAATGCCAGATTTATTGGCAATTATTTTTGCTTTTCTCGCTACTTTATTTGACTGATTACCAGAGAGATACTCTGAGATAATGTCAACTTTCCTCCGGAACTCATTGATATTGTTTTCAAGGCGCATTTTCCAGACAGGTGTATTTTTCTGGATACTACGACCAGCCGCATTATGGGTGTAAGTCTTTTGACCTGAAATTTCGATGACAGTCACTGCTGCACAATATAATGCAAGATGTATATCGCTTAAATTTGTCATCCCAGATAGATATGATTCCAAAACTCTATTAATCTGCATTAGAGTAATACGTGATTTTGCAATATTACGCAGTACTGGAATTTTTGGTCTATTCAATGGGTTTGAGCCAGTAAAACTGGCCAAATTGCTGTAAAACTTCTCTCGTATGTTAGAAAAGTTACGTTGCGAGATTGATTCTTCATTTTTAGACGATGATGCTTCTGGTGATACATTTTGAGTTTGTTCTACTTTTTTCTCCTCGGTATTCGAGTTAAGAACGTCTATAGTATCTTCTTTATGTTGTTGATATGTAATGTTTTGATGTAGTTCATTACCGATTTCTCTCTTGATGTTCATTAATTCCGATTCGGTTAGATAGTTTTTCCTTAGAATTACATTTTTACGGTCGGCTAAGTTTTGTTCCGACAGCTGAGTTTCAGGGAACCTCTTTTTATATTCTTGGTGGAGTGCATGCCTCCATCCAGGGAGCGGATTATCTCCGCACTGGTTTACGTAGTAATAGGCACGCATTACATCAATATTCATTTCGCGTGTCCATCTGATACGTGGAGTGCGTTCGGTCCTAGTGACAGCCTTCCTTATTAGGGGCGAGCCAGCAAGTACCGGGGTATTTTGATCTTCTAGTCCATTATTAATTTCCGCTCTCTGTTGATTTTGTAGTAAAGTCCTTGGTGTTGCTAGACTTAGATGATCTAATTGTTGTTCGAGTGCCTCTTTCATTGCCATTCTTGTGGTGCCATAGAGTTGGGAACCGCCACTCGCTCCAGATTCACCAACCCCGGACAAATCCTCCCGACGGTTCCGAAGGGTTCTTGTCCGCAAAACCCTACCGCCTTGTATAATATTATGTGATTTATTCTCCATAAATATATTTGGGTTCAAGGGAAAAACGGTCACCCAAGGCAGAGCCCCGATTTACCATGGGAAAGCTACTTACTACCGGAGGGCGCTTGGTATCCGGATATTATTATTATTATTATTATTATTATTATTATTATTATTATTATTATTATTATTATTATTATTATTATTATTATTATTAGGTGCGTATAAACCCGGCTGGATCACGTAAAGCATTCTGACTCATTTTCAAGTGTTCTTTCTGATCCTCCGCACCTCTCTCATCCTTTCTCCGTGGATTCTCTTTCTCTCCTCCGTCCACTTTGTTCCCGATCTCCTTGAAACTTCGCTCTCTGATGCAACTTTCCACATATGTATTTTGTTTCTGTACGTTCTATTCTCAATCTTTGTCGGACCATTTGTGCCTTTCCCAGATCAGCTCTGACTTGTATGATCCATGGTACTGTTGACTCCTTGTATTTATGTAAGAATTCTGTTGGTGAGTCTTGTCGGTGGGAGTCTACTGATATGTCCATAGAATTTCAACCTTCTTTTTCTTATGTCCGCCGCTACTTTGGACATTCTCTCTGTGGTCTTTCGAAAATGTAGTCTGTATCCTTCCTCTGTCAGTTTTGGCCCGAGAATTTTCCTCATAATTTTGCGTTCTTCTTTTAGTATGTTTTCTATGCCGTTTTTTGTATGGAAGTGTAAGTGTTTCGCTTGCGTATAGGACCTCTGGTTTGATTAGTGTGTTGTAGTGTCTTATTTTTGCGTGTGTGGATACGCATTTCTTAGTAATGTCTGAATGATTGTGGCGTGTTCATATATTTTTTTCCTTTATTTGGGTTTTTCGCCACTATCTAAAACTCAAAAAATATCAAAAATACCTGTTCTTATTTAAAGAAAGAATCACTGGGTAAAAACAAAAAAAAACCAAAAGGAGACAAATTTCTCAGTGATTCTTTTGAGAAATTTGTCTCCGTTTGGTTTTTTTGTTTTTACCCAGTGATTCTTTCTTTAAATAAGAACAGGTATTTTTGATATTTTTTGAGTTTTAGATAGTGGCGAAAAACCCAAATAAAGGAAAAAGTATAGGCATTTCTTGTTGTAGATATTATGTGTCTTGTATGTCCTCTTCATCTTCTGTAATCGAGTCTTCTGTGCTCTCTTTTCTCCTCCTGTGTGTTCGAAAATCTCGCCCACGTATTTAAAGTGAATGACCCTATTTATTTTGCTGTATTTGGTGTTAAAATTTTGGACATCTAATTTTGAGCAGAAGAATTCGGTTTTTTGAAAAGAGATTTGTAGGCAGACGTTCTCCGCACACTCCTTGAGGACTTCGATCTATTTGGTTGTCTTTTTTTCATTGTCTGCGAGTATGGCTAGGTCATCTGCGAAGGCCAGGCATGATATTTCTATATTGTTTTTGGATCGTCCGAGTCCTATCGGTTTCAGGGAATGGTTCGGAAATTTCTCCCATAAATTTTACTTTAGAGATTGTGTCAGTCAGTTTTTGCTTGATCAATCGTAGTCCTTGTTCTTCTAGGATGTTGAACAGAGATTTTCGGTCGATGCAGTCGTATACTTTCTTGAAATCCACGAACGTGCAGATGATTGGGACGTTCCTGATAGCTTTGTATTTCAGTATAGTTTTTAGGTTAAATATTTGTTCAGTGCATGAGCGACCAGGGCGGAAGCCTGCCTGGTACTCGCCAATTTTGTGTTCTAATTGTTCTTGTGTTCTCTGGAGAAGGCATGCTGAGAGAATTCTGTAAGTGACTTGTAGTAAGGAGATTCCTCTTTAATTGTTCACATCTGTTCTCTCTCCCTTCTTGTGGAGCGGGTGGATAAGACCACATTTCCATTCATCTGGTAATTTTTTCTGTTTGCCAAATGTTTGTAATAATTTGCGTAAGTTCCTGTAATGAATTTGGTCCAAGGTTTTTCAATAGTTCCGCGGTGATACCATCTTCACCGGATGACCTGTTATTCATTAGTTTGCGTATGTGCCTGTGGATTTCTTTCTGTGTTGGTAGTGGTGATTCTGAGTGGGTATGGATACAATTTTCCTTGGGAAATCTTGTGTCGCGTTCAGGCCAATTGAGAAGATCAGAGAAATAGTGTGCCAGCTCCTGACATTTCCCCTGATTGGTTAGCGCTACTCTCCCATTCCGCTTTCTGAAGCAAATATTTTGTGTGTATCTATATATATATATATATATATATATATATATATATATATATATATATATATATATATATATATATATATATATATATATATATATATATATATATATACTTGAAAATGCCAAATGAGATTTTGGCGAAACGTCGTGACTCTTCACATAATGAACGGATCGACACCCGGAATGATTTAGAAACATCAGAAAAGGTAGAACTCCAAATTTTCTTTGAAAAGACACAATACATGACCTGCAACCGACTAAGAACACCATTTCTAAAAACAAAATATGGTAACATCAGACGAGTCTCTTAATTTAAATATTGGGGTGAAATAATCATGGAAAACGAGCTGGAAAAACCGGCCAATAAGGATAGATGTCAAAAAATGGAAACTGCATTGAAACTTACACAATTATTAGGGCAGAATGTCTATCTGGCGCAGAAACGCTCATTTTGAATCGAAAAAAAGACATCGAGGAGATTGAAAAGAAATGAAAGAAAAATCTTAGGCCCCAAATAAATAAATAGCATAACATACCGACTTCGAGAAAACCAAGAAATATAACAATACGCAGATATACATAGCGATATGAGCAAAAGAATATTAACGGAAACATAAAACGGATGAATCCGAGTAGGCTAACTAGACAGATAGTTGAATTTTTTGAAAATAGGAGTAGAGCTAAAATAGAAACAATTATATGGATTGCTGCAATTAAAGAGGACCTAAGATCAGCAAATATAACACAAAGTGAAATTCAGGATAGAAACTTTTTCAGACACAAGGTTAACGTTTGGGAGGTTGGCCAGAGAGAAAAATGTAGGAAAACCGGAACAACTTGGTCTGACGAAAAGAAAAAAGCTCATAATGAAAAAAGCTCATCAGAAAGCTCATAAGAAAAAAGCTCATCAGAGAATGCTCTTGCAGACGTGTCACATTGTTCGTAAAATATTATGTTTTTTCATCTTGGCATTGGAATATCGACCAGCATGAGTTGAGACAATAAACTTGAAGAGATTTACCACTAAACACCAAATCACTTTTTTTAACTTTTCTACGCACGTTTCGCTAACCATGTTAGCATCATCAGGAGATTTAATTTCCATAATAATGCTAACATGGTTAGCGAAACGTGCGCCGAAAATTAGAACTGAGTAATTTGAGATTATTAATATAAATTAATATAAACTAAGATAACACTCACCTGGTAAAAGTGTTAAACTTCTCAATAGATACATAATTCATCTCTAAACCTCGATCCCACACACTACAAAGTTCTCTTTTAGATCCTCCGATTACATAAATATCCTTTTTGGCACATTTTCGTGGCTTTACATTAAGTGGAACTAAGCAACCTTTTTGATTAATCATGTCACTATGGACAGATTTAAGGGCCACTTTTAAACTACTATCTGGACATTCATTAATAGCTCTTTCCAGAAAGGCTAAATATCAAATAGTTTATTAAGTAAAAGAAAAAAATTTTTTAGATATATGTATATAATATATACTAACTGAATGAAATTAGAGGTAATCTAACTTTTTTCAGAACATCAAAGACATCTGGTTTTCTGTTTGTAATATCATGTTTAATCCACTTCATGGCAGCATGAAACATCTCGCATTCTGAATCAATCTTTAAATACTCTGAACTAAGAAAATTTACGAAAGTTTCTTTATCTAGTTCATAAATTTCCTCCTCTTTAATCACTTTTGGGAAATTTTCTTCAATAAATCTGATGGCTGACACTTTAAGTTCTAATATGTTATGATCTCTGGCAAACCTAATAACATATTGAACATTACAAAAAGAAACCCTGCATTAGAATTTAAATTTCTTTACAAGTAAATCCCGATTGCATTTGTTTCATGAAGTTGGTCAATTAGGAAGTAGGTACATTTTGTGATAATTTCAACAATTTCAAACATATCAGCTGCAATGACAAGTTCTTCAACATTATCCTTGTTTATAATCACCATACCAGAATACATAAATTCAAGAATAGTTTCAAATGTATTGGGGTGTACTCCATGAAGTTCAACACAATTTTTATTTTTTTCACATAAATCCCCTGTGAACATGGCATGGAAATAAGGACTGCTTGCTGTTAAAATTGCTCTGTGAAGCTATATTACATAATGAAATATATAATAACAACAAACAGAAATATCTTTAATATACTTACACTGAATATTTTGTTTCCTATCTTTATATCAACATCACAAAATCTTTTATCCCGACGTAACAAATTCAAATTACTAAGAAGTTTAACAGCAAAATCATAACATATATTATCACTTGATTCATTTGATAAAAATTTGCTTTTTTTATTATTAGAATTTTGAAATTCGTTTCTAAGTTTAAGAAATTTCGAAGGAGCCATATTATATACGGATTTATAACTTTTTTTAACAATACAATTAATGTATATATAGAATATAATTTAAATGGATTGGCATATAACTTAATGTATTTTAAATTAGGTGGAAGAACTACTTTTAAGCCACTATTTCACATATTTGTTTACATTAAACTGTTTTCGCTGACAGAAAAATCTAATATACTGGGAAACGTCAAAAATATATAATAAATATTCAATGTTAGATTATTTTAATATTAAAGCAGTTTCTCTTTAATTTGATAACTAATTGAAACAGAAGAGTAACAAATTTAAGTCGTTCCAATTGCACTTTAATATATTTCATTACATAAATATTAATAAAAATATGATGTATAGGCAACATAAATTGTAATAGATGTATTCCATGTTGCAGTTAATATTATTATTTCGGAACAAATCAGCTGATTTTGGTCAAATCCAGCTGATTAGATTTTAATCTTTTTAAAAAGTGTTTATTTATGGCCGAAAAATGTCTTGTGAAATTCGATTAACATCATATATACAATGTATACCTGAAGTCAGAAGATATTTATTTCCCACTGATGATGATAGAGGTACAATAAGAATTTTACAAGATGATATATCTGAATTCAAATTTTTAGGTGGTGATTTGTGGCTTCAAAAATGTAAAATATCTATATCACCAACGGGTGATTTAATAGTCTTAGCTTATGAACGTAGAGTAGTTTATTTGACATTTATGAATGGTTTTCAAATATCTTTTTCTAATTCAGTTCATGAATATGATAAAATTAAGGCAGTACTATGTCTACCTATTGTTGGTCAAAGTCATAGTTCTCGTGTTGGCCCTGATTGGACTTGTGTTGTCATAGGTATAATAGATAAATTTAAATATATTATTAGTAACGTCTGTAAAAATTATAGGTTTTGACTCAGGCTGTGTGGGTTTTTACACTGACCATGGTGATCTTTTGTTTGAAGAACAATTCCACAATGAAAATATAATAAATATTAAGTGCCAAAGTCAGCACAGTCCTAGACCTGATCTTTGTCCTGAATTATTTTCAGAAGAACTTTATATTCATTATCAAAGCAATATATGTGTTATTTATGGTCAATATTTATTTAATAATTTACGTAATTATAGGAGCCAGTTAGCAAAAGGTATAATATACATTAGTTCTTGTCTTACAATACTTTTTTTAAAACCAGTTCAAATTTTAGGAAGTTCAAATGATGCCCAAATAGTTAATTTAAGCATTAAAAAATGGGGCTTTCAGGATCAATCCATGATTAATGACATTGCTGTGGTAGGACTCAATATGTCTAATACATTTGACCATTTGTTAACAGCATCTATTTGTGGAGGATTTGATTCAAAGTATAGAAATTCAGCCCCTAGTAGTACAGTTGTATTGACAGCTGGTTCCAAGCCATATTTAGGTATGCAGAGTTGTTTTTTTTTAAACTATGATATTTTATAGATTGGTTTTTCCCAGGATATCATTATGCACTTGAGGGCGTAAATCAGGCAGTTTTTAGTGACGTGGCAAAAGTTGTTGCAAACAAATTGAAGTCAGCCTTACCGTAAATATATTTGAGCCTTATTATATATTATTATAATACTAATTATATATTGTCATACATTAATTTGAAATGGTTGTTTCAGAAGTTGGTTGACTGGTGGGAAATCCCAAGAAAAAGAAGATATAATTGCTATGCAAGCAACAGAAAATATGACTTTACGATTTGGTCTTTGTGATTTAAGAAGGACTGCTACAGAGATAATTTTGTCATCCAACAGAAAATTAGCGGCAATATCAGATACCTTAGGAAGAGTCATTTTGGTTGATTGCTTTAAAGGCATTGCTATCAAAATTTTTAAAGGTTATCGCGAGGCCCAATGTGCATTTCTACAGGTATATATTCAGAGCCTTCATTTAATCCTGTAACACCCACGTGGTCAATGATTTATTTAATCTTAGAAGCATAATTTTTTTATGTTGAATTATGTAAAGGTGGTATGATTTGTCACCGAAAATATTATTAAAATGTTTCTTAGATCTATGATCGAGATTTCTTCGCCGTGTTTTAAGATTTTTTATTAGTTTCTATGCTTCCTGGGTTACAAAATATATATTAAAGCACCTCTTAAACACATTATCAATTAATTTTTTTTTCATAGTTTCTGAACATTTTGTAACTGGAACAAGTGTGGATTGTATGAATTTTGAACTCATACTAAATCTCATTACGCGCATTTCGCTAATTAAATTAGCATTATCAGATGATTGGAAATTAACAGTTTGAAAAAAATCTGAAGCAGTTTTCATCATTCCATGATGATGCTAACTTGAATAGATTCTCTGTTTTGTAGGTTCCTGATGAGAGAAAATCTAAGCACAAAATTGGCAATAAAGTAGCAATGTTTTTGGCAATCTACTCACCTAAAAAAGGAACTTTAGAAATTTTCACTTTGCAGCAAGGCGTTAAAATAGCCGTTTTTTCTGCTTCGAAATTTAGCAAGCTAATATATATTTCACATGGACTTGTAGGATACACTACAACATCAAAATCAAACTATGCTTGTCAATTTACCTGCCTCTTTATGGATAATGATGGACAGCTTAAGGAAATTATTGTTCCTTTTCATTATGCTCTGGCTGAAAAAAACAGCAAAAAGGCAAGAGATATACATTTGTATAAAAAACTCCGGCAACTTATCAAGTGTGGAGATGATAATTTAGAAAGGTTACAGAATGAAACATTTCATGTCTGCACTGAAATTAAGAGCAGTGAAATTAAAGCCCAACTTTTGGACTTAATAGTGTGCAGTAAAAATATTCCTTCAGATATTATTATCAAATGTGTAAATTATTTTCTTGAAGAAAACTTAGATGTTGATGATGATTTACCCAGTTCTTTTAAAGTGTCTTGTACAAATGTTAAAAATTTATTAGATTTATATTCTTTTGTGACGAACAAACAGGAAACTGTTCATATGAGTAAAAATAAATCTATTGCCGAAAATTCTGTATTGGAAGAGAAAGAACTGGAGAATCTGCAAAAGTTGTTAGATTTGGTGACTTCTTGTAGCGAAAATTGTTTTAAGAAACCACGAGTTACATTTTCTAAAGATATTTCCTTTACTGCATCCGATTTTCTAAATGCTTTTGATTTGAGCAAAGAGGGAGGTTCTAAATTGAAAACATATTTGGAAGAGGACATTTTATTTAAAACATCGGAGGTAAAATATGTCTGGGTGATATATTGGGTTGATACAAAAGTTTGTCCCATTTTTTTGAGAGAGATTGAAAAAAATTACATTTAAACAATATTGTATGTCAGTTCTGTTCGATGATCTTTTTCTATCTTTCCGGTACCTGCGTTATCACTTATTTATAGTTCAAGTTCTGAGGTTTCTGGCTAAAGAAGTGATTTAGGTGATTTTTCAACACTTCCAACAAACTAAAATTTTTATCATCTGAACGGTTTTGAAGTTATCTAAGTAAATGGTAGCCGGAGAGGGCCAGGAGAGAAAGTCAGGAGAATATGGTGAAAGGACCAAAATATCGCAATCAAGTAGTATAAGTTTGTGTCGGGTGGCTTCGATGCTACGCAATATCCTTTGTGTTGGCTAATTCAGACCGCTTTTAGTCGATTGCTTGACCGCGGATTGCTCCGTTAATAATAAACGATTCACTTCCAGTCCTACCAAATACATAACATAACTTTCTTCGGGAGTAAACTGGATTTTGCGCTGGTCAAAGGGGCATTTACTCACTTACACCATTATCTCTTACGCTTTACATTATTATATACAATCAATTGTGCATCACCTGGATCCATCCGCAATTCTCTGATCTCCCAAGTTATTTTATGCCGATCTCTTTCAATTAGCGCTAATATTTTCTTGCCTTTAGCCTCGAGCGGTCGTTCAGAACGTGGTGCATCGCTAAAATTACAATTGTATTCACGAAACTTTCTGAACCACTTAACGGCACGTGGAATCGTCAACGCCACCTTCACTGTACACAGCACATATCTTCTTTTGCGTCTACGCAGGTATTCTTGTTTTTTAGTAAATAAAAAAAGCATAATATGTCGAACATGCTCCTTATTCTATCCCATTTGTAATGTTTGGCAAAATTAATAAAAATCAAATCATACAATTTTTTCTCAAGTATTCACTAAAATTCTTTCTGTCAGGAACATTTCTTTTGTCAACAACATTAAAGCTTAGTTTAGTGATGCAATGATATCTAGCGCCAAAAACGGGACGAATTTTTATATCAACCCAATACAAATTGTGATGAATGATTTTTTTCAGATTCTTTTCAAAGGATTCATCTCAGGCGATCGATGGGATTTTGAAGAACTTACGTCAGTACTTTCGTCTAGTTGTATATCGCTTCAGAATCTGTTTCATATGGCAATCTACTTCTGGGTCAATAGAGCTCTAGATATAAATCAAAATCTTGAAAGTGACATGCATAATTTCTCAGAATTGATAACTGTGTTGGTAAAAATTGGCACTAAGAATGTGTTAATTAATGAAGATAATGATTCGATATCGGCATTCTGGGAGGAAATCAGAGGGAGTTTGGCCAGATCGTCCAGACCTTTTCCAGCACTCATGGCTGCTATGTTATGTCGAAATGTTACACAAAGGTGCGACTTAAACAATTCTGAAGAAAATATTGAGGTTCTCTCGCAAGAGGATATTCGGTGGTCGTTACTAATAGGTAAAAAGATATGTTAATAGATAAAGTTTCAGGTTAGTTCCTAAACAAATATTGATGGTAACATTTTTATTCAACAACTTCTTTGCATAAAACATTTTGAATTTAAAATGAAATTATTTCAGAATTATATATTAACACTAACTCATGAATATCATGTATCGTCTTCCTTTGGTTCTACAGCCTGCCAGTGAACCTGGATTTCCTTCAACCTTTCTCCATCCGAATCTATCTCCAAGTAAATCCTTGTCAGTTCTAGATGTGCAGTAGTTCTTCAGCATCTCTTCTTGCATTGTCCTGTCACTGTATCTTTGATCTGCCTCGTTTTCTGTTACCTTCTATTCATCCCTCCATGATTCTCCTTCGTATTCAGCTTTTAGGCATTCTCGCCACATGTTCCCCTATTTGAGACATGTTCCCCGAATTCGAAATGCAAACATTGACAATGCAAACAAAATGACGATAACATTTTGAATCTAAACAAAATTTAATTGATGAAATACTCGATTTTTTAAAGAATCATTTTTTTTTACTGATTTGATGTATAATTGTATATATCTTTTTAACATATTCATATTATTTGTTATATTTAATTTTTATACAATGCTTTATTTTAAGTATATTATTTTTCGAAGGAAAATTAGAGGATGTGGCTACTCTAAATATTGTACTGTCTACTAGACCAGAAATAAATTATCCATCTCTACCACAGTTAAAATATGATAGAGTCGATATCACTTTACAGTATATATTAGAAAATGGAAAGGGATCAGTTAGTGAACTTGCTTCACAGTGGTTAGCATCTTGTGGTATAGATCCCCAAACAATTATTATAAATGAAATAATCTATAAAAATAACCAGAAAGGTAAACATTATATTTTATTAAAGGAAAGTTTTAATCCAATTATTTATCTAGATATTCAAAATGAACCAAATCAACAAGATATTCAAGATCAAGAAAATTTAGAAAAACTTAATGATTGTCAGTTCTCTGAAGGCATGCATTTAGAACTTATAGAGAAAGTAAAATGTGATAGTATATTTAAGTACCTCGATCTAGTAAAACAAGAATTTCCGTATAGTTTAGATGCTAGTACCCTTCTAGCAAACATGTGTTGGGAATATGCATTAACTTGGCGGAAGTCTATTACATCATTAGAAAACTTGGAAGCAGCAGTGAAATGCTTAAATAATATTACTAGTATACATATGAAGCAGGGATTGTATCAACTAATGTGGAACACACATTTAAAGATCGTGCTTGAAAATAGTAGCAAGTTAATAAATAAAGTTGGAAAGCTTCCAAAAGAAAGACTCTGTCAACAGGACACCGGTTTATCAGATAAACAGATTGTAAAATTTATTAGTAAGATATTTGTTTCATTTTATATAGTTATTGTAGTAATCTTTAGGTTTTTAGGTATATGTACAAATTTCTTAGATGCCTTTCTTGATTCCGTTCAATCGAAATATGAATTTACCAAGCCTAATCTTAGATTTGAAGCTATTTGGGAAAATGGCGGTGGTCGTCAACCACTTGTCGTTCTAGCAGTACAACAAAAAGAAGTCGACCATAACTTGTTATATTTGCATTATCAATTATCGTTGGTTTTGCAAATGATTACAACTTTATCTGTGAAACATACCAAGCCGATCTATAACTTGTTTGAAGCCTCAATTGCAAATTTGTTTTTTACGGGTATGACTTATAAGTATATTATAGTGATCCATAAGTTCGTCTGTTTTTATATATTTTAAAGCTAATGTAAAAATGTTTTTATAAGAAATATTTTAAATGCAGTAAAATGTGTTACTATAGAAAATAATGATTCAAAGTAAAGAAAGCCACGACGAAAATGTGTTAACTGAAAGGCAAAGAAGTGGTTTGAAATCATGTAGTTTAAAAACATGTAGTTCCAAAAATGTTATGAAAAATAATAAACTTGGAAGATCAGTTCGAATCGAACTGTTCCTGCAGTTTTTGAAGCCTTCTGCGAAGTCGTTGAAGACAGTTCTTCAACTAGCATTCGCAGATTATATGTTGAACTCACAGTTTAAAATATTGAACACCTCTATCGTGCGCAACATTATTGATTACATACAAAAACCGGATTCTTTTGAAGTAGGACATTACCAAATCGCATCTAACAACCGAATCAAAAGTTCTAGAAATCTAGCATACTTAAACTTCTCGCTCTCTCTTATGGTGCCTGGTATATGGGTTCTGGTCTCTTTCCACCTTTGTCTCTATCCTTGGTTAATACTGAAATGATCCATCAATTTATTCTGTATTTTGACTTCTGCTGATGTGTGGAAGGGAGCCGTTTTTTACGAGCTTTTACCTGGAAACCAGACCATTAATTCAG
Organism: Cosmopolites sordidus; assembly: GCA_031761425.1. NCBI lineage: Eukaryota > Metazoa > Arthropoda > Insecta > Coleoptera > Curculionidae > Cosmopolites > Cosmopolites sordidus. The sequence continues at coordinate 305,885 of JARFXV010001622.1, forward strand.
AGAAACAATGTTCAGAACTAAATTGGTTAAAGCAAGCAATCGTCAAGAAACTACCTGAATTAGATAACAGGGGCCTTGCGTTATTTCGAGAGAATGCTAGACCACACGTATTTGGGCGCTCGACATAAACTTTTACGGCTTTACTGGGATCACTCTTCCAACCTTGCATCATAAATTTCTTCAAAGTAGCTTAGATGGTAGCAAAAATATTTTTTTTCTTCAATTTTTCACAACAAAAATAGAACGAACTTTTGCATCAACTCAGATTAATTGGGATATCCATTTCAATTATTATGGAGTATAGTTTTTCCCTGGTCCAAAACACGGAAATTCACTTGAATTTCTACTATATTCATAATACAGCTCACACCTTACTGGTGTAAATTTCGTTGGTATTAGGCTATTAAGGTTATAGCTGTTTTTATTAGTTTAATTGTAAATGCTTTGTATTTAAATAAACTTGTGTCAAATTGCTTTGACTTTATATATCATTTTAAAGCATGTTTTTCGTTCTATTTAACTGTGGTATTAGTTTTGTTCTAAAATAATTTTGGCCAATTTTTTCAGATCATTAAGTGTAACATGGACAAAAAGTAAATTTGCACCATTTTCTTGGTCCAGTTCAAACTAAACCGAAAAACTACTGAAACAGTTGGCGATATCAACTATGCGTTTGGCTCCGAGACCACTAATGAACGTACTGCGCAATGGTGGTTTAAGAGCCTTGAAGATGACGAGCTTAGTGATCGGCCATCGGATGTTGGCAACGACCAACCGGTGGTCTTAGTCGAAGCCAATCCTCGTACAACTGTTCTGGAGCTGGCCTCTAATTTAGGCGTAAAGCATGTGACGACTTCTAACCATCTGTAGAAGATTGGAAAGTCAAAAAAACTCGATAAATGGGTGCCGCACGAATTGAATGAAATTCAATGTCATCTGCCCTTCCTTTGCGCAATAAAAACGATTCGTTTCTCGAACGTATTGTGACGTGCGATGAAAAGTGGATTCTTAATGACAATCGGCGCAGTGGTCAAACAGCGACGAAGCCCGACAGCACTTCCCAAAGGTAAAAATGCATTAAACTAAGGTCATCGTGACTAGTGGTCTGCGGCCAGTCTGATTCATCGCAGCTTCCTGAACCCGGACGAAACGATTACAGCAAAGAAGTACTGCCTGCAAATCGATGAAATGTACCAAAAATGTACCTCGCATGTGCCCGACATTGGTCAACAAGAAGGAACCAATTCTTCTCCATGACAACGCTCGACCACCACATCTTAATGGTCTCGCGACAACAGCTGTATGAGTTGGCAGCTGTATGGGCTATGAAACTCTCGACTATCCGCTATACTCGCCTACCGACTACCACATTTTCAACCATCTCGACAACTTCCTGCGCGATAAATGCTTTAAAAGCAAGAGGATGCAAAAACTGTCTTCAACGACTTCGTCGCCTCTAGGAGACTCCGAAATTTTACTTAACCGGTATAAATAGAGTTGTTTCTCGACAAAAATGTGTTCATTAATAAAATTTTGTTTGAATTGAGATATGCGCATTTCAATTTGATAATTTAAAACCGCAATAACTTTCTTAAGCTGCAACAATTTGAAGGATTTTATTATTGGACACCTTTAGGTTTTTGCCTCTAAGACTTATTGTTTATATTGCCGCAGGATTAAACAACTCGCTAATAGATGACTTCGAAGCATAGAATCAGTTGATGTTTGCCTTAATCTTTTTTTGAAATTTGTTAAAAGTTTTAATAAAAGTACACATGAACTTATGTCCACCTTAATGCTATTTTAGTACTATTCTAAGATCAGATTTATATTTTACATATTTATAGATTTGCAAAGAAAACTTGATATTAATTGGAACAAAACAGACATTAAAATCAATACTTCCAGACTTCAGTTTTTACGAAAAGTAATTATATCTAGTTTAGAAACCGTTACATTGAATGAAAATGGTGAAGTATATTGTACAGAACACGTAGAATGGATGCAAAAGTGTCTAGTTTTGGCTAGAATATGGAACGCTGATATCGATGAGCTTAAAAGGTAAGATATAAATGTTGAAATTCGCTTGACGACCGTGAAATCTCTACTCTAAGAGTTCATTACTTTATAGCGTGCAGCTTTGTTAAATTAAAACTTGAAACTTTGTTGTGTTGAAACTTTAGTTCCAATTAGGTTAAAATGTCCAAATAATGTTCTTCAGTGATGTTCTAGTTATTCAAAAACAAGAAAAATGTATGCGTGCTCCACATAATATTACCCATTCCTTTAGTCTCCACTAAAACGTCAGCCAGTGTCTCCCGAGACCGGTTTCTGGCCTTAAGCCGTCATCAATCGCGCTCGAGTTGTACGGTCAGAAAGCAGCTAAATGGATGACCAAGGATACCACCATATACATCGGCCTTGTCGGATGTAGACTATAATTATCAGACTGTGCGAAACAGTCAGTTTTTCATGTTCTAGTTAATTCAAATGAATCCGAGTCATTTTTAGGGCAATATTTTACATATCATAAGGTGGGTACGCCAGCGGCAGTTACACCGCATGTTTTAGTCTTCTGTAGGGTTTTTCAATAAGGGCGGGTCGATGTTGGCAGCCTGTGGCGGCCATGTTGTTTTGGCGGCGTCTGTCTAACCTGTTGTTTATTATTCAGTCCCTGATGCCAAATCACCATGACAAGTTACACGGTTGAGCAGCACGTCCAAATGATAAAACTTTATTATCAAAATGAGTGTTCGTTAGTGAAACGTTGCGCCCATTTTACAGTAGACGCGGTGGCCCTTCAGATCGACCCGAATATCGCCGCTATCCGTGAAAGTGTGCAGGAGAACCCGAGAAAGTCATTTCTCGCCATGCACAAGATCTCGGCCTTTCGCATACTTCAACTTGGCGAATTTTGCGTCGGGACCTGGGCCTGCACCTGTACAAGATCCAACTGACTCAGGAGCTCAAAGTTAATGACCATAGACAACGCCGTTTGTTTGCTGACTGGGCTTCGGAGCGTTTGGAAGAGCACTCCAATTTTGGCCAAAAAATCATCTTTAGTGACGAGCCTCTTTTGCCGTATATGGGACGACGCCAACCCACACGAGGTTCACCAGGTATCAATGCATCCACAAAAAGTTACTGTTTGGTGTGGATTTTGGGCAGGCGGCGTTGATTGGCCCGTAATTTTTCGAAAACTACGTTGGTGACGCCATCACCGTCAACGGCGAGCACTACAGAACGATGATAACCGATTTCTTTTGGCCCAAATTAAACGATATGGGGGCGGACGACATGTGGTTTTAGCAGGACGGCGCTGCGTGCCACACAGCAGACGCAACGATGGATATTCTGTATGAACGATTTGAGGATATGGTTGTGTCTCGCAGAGGTGACGTAAATTGGCCACTAAGATCGTGCGATTTGACCCCGGTAAACTTTTTCTTGTGGGGTTTTCTGAAGTCGCAGGTCTATACCAATAAGCCGCAATCGACACATGCTCTTAAAGTCAACATAACCTAGGCCATCGCTCAAATTCAGCCGGATTTATGTGGCAGAGTCAGTGAAAATTGGACCACTCTGATTCGTGCCACCGGAAGAAGCCGCGGCGGACATTTCAACGATGTTATATTCCACACGTAATGGCATACATGGGCCTTTTAAATAAATAAAAATAATTTCGTTAATACCTCACACACTACTTATTCCATTTCAATATCGACCTGCCATTATTGAAAAACCCTATATATTAATAACATGTAACGATAGTGTTCTGTTATATATTGTCTTAGTTCTGATAACATCCATTGAAATATTCTTGAATCAACTGATCATCATGTTTTCTTTTTACATTTTATCATTAATTTGTGTTTATTTATTATACAGTTGAATCCCTGAAAGATTACCCGTGCAATATGAAATTATGCCTATATCATAGACATTGTCTGAATATGTTTATTTTATTTTACAAACGAGAGAAAAGGAGATGAAAAATCAGTACGTACGAGTTCGGCTATGAATATATCAAGTAGTACGTTACGATAGCGTTACATCGGGGTAAAAAGAGAAACTAACAAATAATTAAAAGGTGTTTGTTCCTAACGCCGTTTAAAAGTTCGCCTATTGAGTTCAGCGGTCCTGTTGTGGTTGTCATTTGAGTTGTTTTGTTATTGTGTTTTTTGGTGAAATTTTGTGCTGTAAAGTCCAGTTTTATTGTAAAAAAAGTTCTTATAAGAACTACTGTTATTGATTATTTTGTTACCTGTAAGTATTTCTAAAGATTCATAAAGTCTTATTTCCTTCAATAATTCTAACCTAACCAAAGACATTTTAGTACAAACGTTAAAAAAAAGGTATTTCTATTGGCTAATTCTTAAAACATACTGAAAGATAAACAACCGTTTCAAATAACGTAAATATAGAAGTGCGAACTTTTAAGGTACCTATTTTAAGATATTTAATTGGACATTTTGTGTGATTTCAGATGTCAGAAAAAGCCATGAAATCGCAAGCTCAACAATTTGTGCTCAATTTTTATGAGTATCTCGAAATAGGAAAAATGAATGGGGGACCTTTATAGCCTCTTTTAACCATTCAGGAGGTAAAGAATACTTAATTTGATTATGTTTTACTTATTTTGCATTATCATATCGAAATATTTTTTTAGAGAGTTGCAGTAGCATTAAAAATATCAAAGAAAACCGTATTCTATTAAGAAAAGAAAAGAATACAATCCAGTTATTTCTTCTCCTAGAACAGACCTCGTGCGAAGACCAAAAGAGCAGGCTTACCTGAAGGAAGTAAAGTAGAAGTTTGAAGTATCTTTTACAATATATTTATATAATTATATGTAGTTTGTTTATAAATGTATATTGCAACTGTTTAAAGACCTGTATATTCCCACAGCTTGGTAACATTTCCATCATATAAAAATGGGTCTCAACAACAATATTTATAGAGTAGATAAAATAATGATTTTGACCAATAACAAAATAATTTAATTCATTGTTTTGACCAATAATAAAACCAATCGTCCGTACAATTTAAACCTACTAAATTCTCCGTTCGATCTATGACATAAATTTAAAAAACATTACAATTTCATGATACAAACTCGAAATTTTACGTTAAACTGTTGATTTATTACTGGACGTTTTATAATTACATGTTATAAATATATACAAATACATGTATCGTGGATTTAAATCATAAACATAAATGTCCGTCTACGAGACACCAACTACGTCCATTATGAAAGTTGGCACTAATTTTACTAATAATTTTTGATTTCATTCATATGGATAAAATTGATGAAGCACGAATAACCTTTCAGCGATTCAACTGTACATCTGTTATGAATGTAAATTACAATCATACTAAAGGGGGTGTGAACATGGTGTGAATATTCTATTGTCGGAATCATAAGCAGGTGGTTTCTTCCAGTTTTTTTTATAGGCATCTTAATATCATCATCATATATCCCGTTTATAGCGCTATCCGCCTTTGGGTTCCTAATCGCCAGTTATTTCTATCCTCCCAGTCATCCTCCGAGAGATTCCTTGCCGACATAGCTTTTGTTATTCCATGCAACCATGTTATGGGCGGTCTTACTCTTTTCCTCCTTTCCGTAGGCATCCACTCCAGAATCCTTTTAGGTAGTCTTTCCCTTAGCATTCGCCTCACATGTCCATACCAGCCTAGTTGTTTCCTTTCGATGTCATCAATTATTGTGTGTTCTACCCTCATTAGATTTCTGACGTCCTCATTTCTAACATGTTCAAGTCTAGATTTACCTGCCGATCTTCTCCAGAAATTCATTTCCGCTGCAAGTAGGCTGTTTTTTTGCTTGTTTGTCAGCTGCCATACTTCCGAGCCATAAATCAGTGTGGGTTGTAATATAGAGTTATAAATTTTCTTTTTTGTCTGTGCTCTAATATTTTTTTGCCATAATATTGAGTTCAATGCTCCGATAACCTTCTTTCCCTTTGTTATTCTGTCTTTTATTGTTTCGTTGTTTCGGCCAGTCTTGTTGAGTCTTGAGCCCAGATATACGTATTCCTCGCAGCACTTGATATATTCGTTGTCCAGAATCAGATCTCCTGGTAGTTGTTCTTGTCCAATGTTCAAATATTGTGTCTTCTCAGTGTTAATTTGCAATCCCCATCTCCTGTATTCTTCGAATAGTTTCCACGCCATATATTCCAGGTCTTCCTTATCCTGGGCGATCATCACCTGATCATCGGCGTAGTGTAATGTATATAGAGTTGTATCCTCTATTGTTATTCCCATGCCATTACACTTCCGTTTCCATAACCTCAACGCTTCATCGATGTATATATTAAATAGGGTAGGTGACAAAGAACATCCCTGGCGTAAGCCTTTAGTTACGTTGAAGCCTTTTGAAAGTTTATTACCCATTTTTATTCTAGATATTGTGTTTCTATAGAATTCCTTAATGGCATTTGTAATAGTCACATTAATATTAAATTTCTCTAGGACTTCCCATAGTTTCACAATAGGGACCGTATCGTATGCTTTTGTTAGATCTACTAGAAGTAGGTGTACATCTTGTGACCGCTTTGTCTTCTTTTCAATAATTTGTGTTAGGCAGAAAATATTGTCTATTGTTGATCTACCTGCCCTAAAGCCGTTTTGTTCTTCAGATTCGTAGGGATTATCTTCTTCACATATGAGATCCTTTAATATTTTTCCATAAAGTCGACTTAATGTACTCGTCACCGTTATACCTCGATAGTTGTTGCAGTTCTTTTTGTTGCCCTTTTTATGTATAGATGTAAACCAGCCTTCTTTCCAGCATTGTGGAACTGGTTCCCCATTTAAACATCGGTTGAAAATTTCTGTCAGGATCTTAAAAAGTTGTTCCGTTCCATTTTTTATTAGTTCTGCAGGGATACCTTCCGGGCCTGCGGCCCGACCATTTTTTAATAAGTATATGGCTTTCTTTGTCCTGTCCAGATCAAGAGCTATGGGTTCTCCAACAATTCGGATTTTCTTGGGAGACTTGTTCATATATTCTGTTCTTTGCTCTGTCAGAAGTGATTTATAGTGCTCCTCCCATTGTTGGGCTGTAATTGGGTTTATATTTATTTCATTTCTCGTTTGTGACCTTAGATTCTTTATAAATCTCCATGATTCACTAGATTTACGCCCACCTATATATCCATCTAATTCTTGGCATTTGTTTTCCCAAATTTGATTCTTTGCTTGAACCACAGCCTGTTTGAATATCGATGTAGCTTCTTTGTATTTCTGTCTGTCTTCAGCATCAGGCATCTTAATATACCAGATATTAATGCGACGGTCAAAATGTTATCAATATCTGAACATAAACGGTGGATATAAATAAAATGTCGTTATGAGTTTGATGGGAAACTACTTGAAAGAGCGAGCCAAACTTAATTCGCTTCCACATGATATTCGGGTTTTGTTAGAAAGATTTAGAAAGGATGAAGTTTTTCAGCAGAAAAAAGTAAAAGAAGACATTTGTTATATTTGTGAAAAACATAAAAGCAATAAAATAAATAATTTGTTCCAACAATGCAATAAAAATGCATGTAAAAAACATGTCATAGTTTCAAAAGAAGAGTAATCGTAAATTTAACTCAACATTTTTTGTTTTCCGCCCACCGGAATGTTAAAGGGGAGGGGAATCTCATATTTTTTAAAAATATTCTCTGTGTCTTTCCATTCTATATATTATTTGAAAAAATTGTTTTAGATTTCAGGTTGTACAATTATATATTAGTGGATTTGATATAATTGCTCAAGATCTCATTCCTGCTATAAACGAGGTCAACCTTTTAGGGGAGGAATTATTAAAAGTAGCAGGAAAACGTATATCACAGTTTCTAAGTTCCTCGCTGCAATTAAGCGAAAATATCACTGCTTTGAGTCCGGTATTGTCAAGATTTATTGATACTTTGGTTAGTATCTGTTATATATGTTTATATTTTCTCATATTTTATTTATTTTGTATTAAAAATATTTTCAGAATGGCGACTGGTGTTCTCCTAGTAACTTACAAAACATAAAAACCTTAGCAACTCAAACTCTAGTGTGTCTAGATAGTAACAATAAGGAATATTATAAATTAGCAGAATTGCTTTGGGATTCCTGTAACACCTTAGAAGAAATTAATTCATAGGCGTGTATATTATGACACTTTTTTATGAGAATTATGTTTAAGAATTACTTAGTTGAAAAATTAAAAAGAAAAATAGAAAGATATTAAATTTATTGAAGCATTGGATGTTTTTCATCTAATATATAAATAATTTTCGTAATTAAAATCAATCATCCTTATTACAAAATATAATTTTTTTTTGTTTATATATATATATATATATATATATATATATATATATATATATATATATATATATATATATATATATATATATATATATAACAACATAGTGTGTGTGAGGGGGTAAAGTATTGGTACTTCCTTCCCTGACGTTCTGATAAAATTTCATGACATTCGGATTATTAGAAGGCAAGTTATCGCGCTTAAAGTGTCAAAAATGAACATCGGATAAAGAGCGAATATTAAGTTTTTAACTTGGTAAAATAATCATCGAGACGTTTCAGTTAATTAAACAAGGGAATGGTGAGGCTTGTTTATCTCGTGGCAGAGTCAACGAGTAGTTTAAACGATTCAAAGAAGGTCGTGAGGACATCAAGGACGACGAACATCCTGGATCCGAAAAATTCCGTAGTTACTCAAAGTAACATAGAAATTGTCCGTGAATTTATACAAAATCAGCCAAAGTCTTCAGCCAATTGAACATGTCTAAAGATTCAATTCATTGCATTTTGCACTGATCATTTGCAATTTTTTAGAGCAAAACATAGTTCATTTCCGTTCAGTTTCTTTCCTTTAACTCATTTTTCTGGTTAACCTCCTGTATAGGGTTTCAATAGCACGAAAAGTAAAAAGGAGGAAATGGAAAGCAAAAAAAGTCTTCAATAACACTATTTTCTTCTACGCCCTCCCACTTTAACCTCTACACACAACCTCCCACAAAAACTCACGAGCCGCCACTGCGAATAGTTCAAGTACAGCATTGTTGTTGGTGATGAGACGTGGTGTTTTCAATATGATCCAAAAACCAAGCATCAAATTGCCGAATGGAAACACCCGAGCGAGCGAAATTCGAAGAAAAACCGTCGCGAGAAGTCAAAAATCAAAGCAATGTTGATTTGTTTCTATGAATTGGAGGGAATTGTTCACAAGAAGTTTGTTCCGTCTGGTCAAACTATCAATGCTGTGTTTTATCTTAGTGTTGAATGCAGCGTCTGTTGTCGCATATTCGTCCTGTACAGCCATAATACCGTCAACAAGGCAGCTCGCGGTTGTTGCACGATATTGCACCGTTTCATCGCTCGACACTCATCCCTGCGACTTCTAGCTCTTCGACAAATTTCATTTGCCGATGAAGGGACAGCGTTATGATGACATTGAAGCCATTCAAAAGTTGTCGACCGTCATCCTGTAGATTATATATTTGGCCGAGCTCAAAAATTCATTCGTCAACCTAATTGACCGTGCAAAACGTTGTATTGAAGCGCAAGGTGACTATTTTGAATAAAAATAAAAATTTTTGCCGAAAATAATCTTTGTTTTTTTTCCGTGAGGCGCACCTTGTATATATATTCATATATTCATGGTAACATTATTTGTAGAAACTGTTTTTATATGACGACAGAAATCTGTATTTTTATATGTTAGAAGTGTCTTCATCTGCATCTTAATTTTGAAGATTGACCTAAATCAAAAGTCTAATTTTATTTGTTTCTTGAACCATTTGAATATACCATAATAAACTGTTAAGGGTACCTATAAGTAAAGTCGTTTGATATTACCTTTTATTTGATATATATTTATTGAGAATTAATACTGTTTAAATATCCATCGTTATTGATAATCTTCGCCTATCTCTCTAACAAACTTTCTGTTCCCTTTTTGCACAATTGAAGTAAGGAACTAGGCACTAGGAACTTTTTTCCATGAAGGAAATATTCTGTAGATCTGAAAAGATGGAAATCTGGCGGTGCAGCATCAGGCAAATATGGTGGATGAGAAGGTACTTCGCAGTCTAACTTTTTGATTGTTTTTTAGGTACTTCTGCCATTATGAGTTCTTGTATTGTCATCCGGTAGAATAACACTTTTTCGAATATTCAGTCTTGAATCTTTTATATGGACGCTTACGGTTCCATTATTGACAGTAGCACTTAAAAGAAAATAATATCTGTCTAACCTGGACAAAAGTGCACTGCAGATGATTATATATTGAATTTTGTTTTCAACTAAAAATTGGTATGATATTTATTTTGGACCATGCAGTTTTAAACTTTGTGGTTAATTCCTGGATGTTTTGTTTGAGACTAGCTTTAATTTAAGCTAACGATACATCCTTTACAAGAGATCTTCCAAATTGTATACCATTGAAAAGAGTGAAATGACCGTTCTTAATTTTTTTAAAGCACCAGTATAAACAGCATTAATGGCATTGTGCTGCATGCTTTCGAAAATCAAAAGTCGTCTAATATGGAACTTATCCACATTCTACTCTTGCATTCTTATGGGGTTCACCTAACTTTTTCCAAAATTTAACAATAAGCACACATTTTTTTAGTGTGCTAAAAACTTTAACTAGAATATAGGTTATGTTGTATTAAATTATTGTTAGTATACGGCAATTTTTTAAAAATTTGAAAAAAGCAATATTACTTATGGGTATCCCTAATATACACATCGATTGCCTGGAAAGTAATTAAACTTTTGCTCTAGGAGGAAAATATTTTTATAAATTCATTTATTTATTCTAAATAAGACCCCTCTGCAGAAATACTTTTGGAATTATTAACGAGCATTTCAAATTACTTTTTTTTCTATTTTGACACACACATTTTTTTATTATTTTTTAGTTATTTATATTTTAGTTATTTGATGCATTATAACCGTTATCCGTTGTATTGGTGATGTTTTTATTCTAGAGTTAGTTAATATTTATCAGACATTTTTTAAATTTTTGTAATAATGTTTTAAATAAATATTAATTTCCTCAAAATATATATATTGTTTTTTTTCTGCTATATAAAATTAGTCATTATTTAATGTTTTATGTAGTGTTTTTTAAAATTCGATTAAAATAAGCTGTTTTTTTAAAGTTAAAAAAAGAGATGGGAATTAATTGTTTTTAATATTATCATCGAAATGTGTCACTAGTAACATTCAAATCTGGCAGTTGGCACGGTTAAATGTTGGCATGTCAAATCTTGTGTATGCTTGTCATACTAATGCCCAGAGATGCCTCAATCTCACTGTATGTCGTGACGATCTTGCTTTAACGTGACCAAACGACGACCACTATTGAATTCACTAAACCAGTGATATATAGTGATTTTAGATCGTGCTTCATCGCTAAAAGTCGAAGTGGGTTGACCGATGCACTGTTGTTGAGATAATGCAGGTCGATAGTCGTAGTAAATCATCGCACGAAAATTCTCACGAGTTAATTCGATTTTTTTACCGAGATGAAATTTTCAAATCACTAAACAACACAAATTGCGTCCATATGACAAAACATTATGAGTGCGTCTATAGTCAACAATGTCAAACTTTACGATGCATATGTCAGATGGCGCCTAGTAACACTATTGTTGCTAATTCCGGATACATAAATAGCAACCCTCGTATTTGTTCGCTTTTTCTGCTATTTCATCCCGTTTTATAATCTATAACCCTCTCATACTAGTAGGTGTCGAAGTTACCTATATTCGGTTTCCGTAGGGTCATCCTCCAGATATTAACAGCGCTCAACGTCATTTAATTTCAGTTTAGTTCGATGCGGCTTTTTCGCTGATACTTTTTACCATATAAAATTAATATCTATATTGTTTATTTACATATTCATTGTTTATTTTGCATAGGAAGATACATGAATAATGGATATGATAGGAACTTGTTATAGCTCTTCAAATACATAACGCCAAACAAAGCAATTTTTATCAGCTATTTATAAAAATTTGTTCAATAATACTTCCACAATACTATCCTGTGATCGTCTTTTCTTTTTCCAAATAGTCGATGAAGATAATGTCTTTCGAATCTCAGAAAACTGCCGTCATGACCTTTTCGGACAATTGAATCGTTTGCCCCTTCTTTGGGGTACGATCATCTGGTAAAAGCCACTGTTCTTACTGTTCCTTTATTTCTGGTGGGTAGTGATGTATACCCCTGCAGGATGTTCCGTACGCACCCGTCTAAGATGTTTATCATCTCAACAATCTCTTTAAGCTTCATTGTGCAATTATTCAATACGATATCATGGATTTTGTTTACTATTTCCTCAGTAGTGGCGTCCTGAGTGTGGAGTGTCACTCGGAGTCACATTGGAGTATTACTCTAATCTCGTATAATGTTACTTGGTCACATCACTCATATTCACCTGTTTAAACTCTGTGCAACTATTAACTACTTCCAAAATTAGAACTGGGGATGAAAAAAAAAAGTGTTTTGATAGGGTTACCAACATCTACCATCTTTCACCGCGGCTTTGGAGATGGTTCTCAAAAATTATTTCAACGGTCATGCAAATAAGTAAAACTGTCGTTACTGAAGTGCAACAAACTCGAAACACAAGCATCAAAAACCCCTACATTCGCCTAAAGTCACTGGATGAGCTGCATTTTCAGCGCAAGGAATAATCGGGCCGTACCTTTTTGAAGACAGCAGGGACATGCAATTACCGTCAATTCAGAGTGTTCTGTGGAAATCTTGAACAATTTTTTTGTTCTTTGCTGGTTATAATCAAATAACATGGTCACAGTAGGACGGAGCAACGTCACGCACTTCAAACACGTCTCTGCCACGAGTGCGTGAAATTGTCCCAAACAAATTGATCTCCAAGAGAGGTGATATAAATTGGTCTCCATATAGTCCTGATTTGAGCCTTATGGACTTTTTGTTGTAGGGCTATCTAAAATTGAAAGTTTACGTCAATAAACCGGGTTCTTTGGTGCATCTAAATGAAAATATCCGACAGCCATTCCAGAGATTATATGCCAAGCCGTACTAAGGAATTTTACTGTTCGTTTCACGGGAGTAGCCAAGGGGGGAGAAATATTACCTAATATTATACCGAAAAAATACGAGGAGTGAAGAGAGTTAAATTATTACATTTGAATTGAATATATATCCGAACTAGTGGACTTGCGCGATTTCTTGTCGAGTAGTATATTTTTGTTGTTTTATTTACTTCAAACTAAACCCCCCCCAAAACTAAATCCTGGCTACGCCCGTGGTTCGTTTAGATGAGTGCCGTGAGCGTGAAGGTTTACATTTAGAGGACATTATTTAAAAAAAAGCAATTTCCTAAAATGTTTATTTCAATAATTATTAAAGGTTTTTTTTGATAGACGTTTCTCTTTTATTTATATCGCTCTATCAAAAAGAAACTTTCTTTTGCCTCACCTGATACAAGTATTCACATTGTATAAAATATCAAAGGCTAATAAAATAGGGCTGTTATTTCTGCAAGATAATCTTCAGTTTCAATTTTGAACCGGAAAGCACTTATTTTTCATTAAACGAAACACATCCAGAAAAGAGCATTGTGGTTTTATAAGAAATTAAAAAAGTCAAAAAAAGAGCAAAAAAGGTTTTATAAAAATATAATTTTTAAATTAGTACTTGTCTCGTTGGGAAAAATGGTTGAGTTTAATAATAATTATTTTTCTAAATAAAACTATGTTAGTGAACAGTAAAAATGTAACACTATGAAAAATATATTTTATTGGATTATTTTCCTTTTTTATTGTACCCAGTGACAATATTATAAATGATAAAATAATCAACAAATAGCACTTACCATATATTTAACACAAAATAATTAATAGGTCCACCACGGTTATTATGACACTCTATGCTCTGTGGCAATCTATCAGAGGCCATAGGTTTATAAACATTCCTCGTTTAAAATTAATAACAGCCATCTGCGAAACAGTTCTATCTGTAGTTACAACAAAAGTATCAGGCACTTTCTGGATATTTTTATTTCGATATCGTAATATCTTCGCTCCTTGATATTTCGTATCAAGGAGCTTAAGATCATACATTGAGGAGAATAAAAAAGTTGTTTTAGTACATAAGTTCTCATTCTCAAACCATCCTTTCCATGTCCTCATACGTTAGGAGTAGCACTGTCCAATCGCATCGCTGTTTAACGATAACTTAAATCTTCTTCATTCATAACCATACCTTGTCCTTTTTCAAATTTGGATAATAGCCTGAGATGATGTGGTATACTTTTAATAGGATCACATTATACTACTTAGCTTAGTAACATACGAAAAATCTCTGACATAATAAAAAAATATTTTATTATTTGGTCAAAGTTTCATATTGACAAAATATAAAGAACATATTGCCCACATTAGATGTGGGAGAAATGAAAAATCTTGTGTTGCCCAACATGCAATCGAATATGACCACAGGATAGATATTAGTAATTTACGACTAATTAAAAGTGTTAATAATAATAGGGCTTTGGATGTATATGAAAGCATTCAAATAGAAAAATGTATCATAAACCGAGATAAATGACCTATTCCGTTCAGTCAACTTTTTCGGTTATTAATGTAAGGCTTAGTAAATTTCACGGTTCGTGATTTTTACATGTAGTTTTAGAATTAGATTAAATCATCTCCTGATGATGCTAACATGGTTAGCGAAATGTGCGTCAAGAATTTCAAAAAAAGTGATTTGGTGTTTAGTGGCAAATCTCTTCAAGTTTAATGTCAAAGTTTGTTTAAATTCGGTATACTGAGGGTTGCATATTTTCTGTTCCCCGATGTATTGTGATAACCTCTTTTAATTTCCATATTCAAATCGATGAAAACACCAAAGATTTTCTACTTATTTATTTTTAAGATCGCCTTGGAAAGATATGACATATTATTCAAGTAATTGATCAAAGTATAAAAACGGCATGAATGAACGCATATGACGATTGGTTTTATAGATATGCATATTTAATTGATTAGAATGAATTTTGATTGTATTGTATTTGTAATGTATGCTTTCCTCTATTGACGTAAACAAAATTAAGTGCGTTTATTTTCAATACTAATTAAAACTAGAATATGGGAAATTGAATCAGCTAGGGTAGTAATTAAAGAGCCAATTAAGTTCATTTATTGTTGTTTGTGTAATCAGAAAATTAACTATCTCAGTAGTGTTTCACAGTGGCATCAGTTTTTAACTAAAATGCAGTTTGTAATACGTACATAATACGTACATCTTGCAATGCGTACCTAAATAAAAATGATTAGTTTTCAAAGTATAGATCGTAAGATTATACAGTTTGAACTAGTTTATAGATAAATTGTTCGATTTCGCGCCGGAGCCAGTGTGTTTAAAATGATATGGACATAGACATCATCCTAGTTTTTTTAAGCTGGTTTTTGGACCCTTACTTATATTGACGGAAGTTTACTCAGAAACGCACCGTGGATGAAGCGTTAGGGGCCCACCAAATATATTTGAAAGATACAACACAATTATTGGTACATACTCTTCTATTGTAGAAAGAGAATTACGTGAAGCTATACGAGGGTAGAGAGAAAAGTGAGGTACTTCTACAATGAAATATATTTTTTTATCGAAAATCGATTTATCTTTCAACGCAGACTCCTTTTAGCTTAATACACTTCACCCAATAATTTTCCAACTTTTTTGAGCCTTTCAAAAAGTATACAGCATAATATCCTGTATCTGCGATCGACAGTGATCGTCTTTGATCGTCTTTGATGATCTTTCTACCACAGTTGGTTGTGATTTCCTACAAAAGTCGACTTCTCTGATCGTCAAAAACAGAAAACGAAAACGTCGTTACAGAAAAGAGTGGCCACGACCTTTCCGGGTGATGGAAGCGTCTTGGTGGTGATTGAAGCGATGGAAAATCATACTATTGACTCTTTTCGATTTGGAATGAGTCAAAGTTTCATCAACAGTCATGAATCGCCACATTGCGGATTGCGCTTTATATATATATATATATATATATATATATATATATATATATATATATATATATATATATATATATATATATATATTCTCCAGACTTCTCTTTCTTTTCTCAAACATGAAGAAATGACTGACAGGAAAGCAATTCATCATTAAACGAATATATATATATATATATATATATATATATATATATATATATATATATATATATATATATATATATATATATATATATATATCATGAACCTTACTCAAAGAGTTTAAACATTAACGATAGCGTTTCTCTAACTAGGTTAGCATTGTCAGGAGATGAATCAATTTGATTTAAATTAAACGATCTTGTGATGAGGCAGAAAATGAATTTATCATCAAAAGAACCATTAGTATATTTGCGAAGAATTATAACTGCACTTTTACATGTTACTATTTTTATTTGGACAGTTTTGGTCATTACAGATGCTTGGAAAAAGTTTTCAACATTTCGATAGACCACGTTCACTACATTCTACATAATATTTTGGGTATGCAATTTTCCGCTTGATGAGTGTCGCGTTTGTTAAGAGTCAATAAAAGGCGTATTCGAATGAATACTTTTCAAGAGTGTTAAAACTTTCTTAAACGCGATTCTGCTGAGTTTCTTCAAATCTAAATCATCCGTTACTTCTAGACACGAAAGTATTATTTTACAAGAAAAGAAGAGATGGTCTGCTATTTTAGAAATAATTATTTTGGATATTCAATACCTGGCGAAGCAAACTTTAGCACTTAGAGGCAATTCTGACTATTTCTTAGCTTAGACTTAACTTATTGAAATGGTAGCTAAATTTGATCCAATTATACGTTCACGAACACAGAACACGTTCAAATAATTCAATTAAAAATCTTCATATGATATGGGTTTAACATGAAACATTGTAAGCTACAATTTTAATATATTTGTTTATGTACAGGGTGTTTCACTTTTCAGTCATGCCGTAAATTGCAATGTAATTTTTTTTATAAATATCTGGAAATACCATGAAAAGAGCTTTAAATAATACTTATACGTCATATTAATTATTTCAATCCGTTCTTGAAACTTGAAAATAAAACTTGAATGTTAAATTACTGTAGGTATAAAACTTTTTACTTAGGATTTTTTGGTTGTGTCCCACGCTAATATAAAAGCGAGTTTGTCGTAAGAAAGTGACAAACTTTGTCTTACACCCGGGCTTTTTGATTTGCACCCGGGTGGCAAATGTATCTGAGCCGGCCCTGATGAAGCAGTAGTCCAAACAGTGGGTGTGAGCGGATGAAAGTGCACCAAAGAAAGCGAAAATGTTTTCTCCTGTAGGAAAAGTCATGGCTATGGTTTTCTGGAATTATTGTGGTATAGTGCACATATACCAACTGAAGAGTGCTATTCAGGTTAAACGTCCACATTTAGCCAACAATAAAGTGCTCTTTTACCACGATAATGCATCTGCATGCACGTCTTAAGTTGTTTCTGTAAAATTCCATCATTAACTATTCGAAGAGTTTCCACATGCGCCGTATTTGTCGGATTTGGCTTCCACAGATTACGTTTCTTTCTAAACCCGAAAAAAAGCTAACTGAACGAAGATTCGCTGATGAGATCAAAGTTGAGAAGCCGTTTATATTGCAGAGTTGGGCAAATCGCTTAACACTAAGGATGTGAACCTTCCGTCAGACGCAACCGATCTGAAAGATAAAATACAAACATATTAAGGTGTTCCGTTTGTGTCTTGAGAGACAGAAATTCCTACTCTTGAGTAGTTTCGCATCTTTATGTGTGACACACTAGTCAACAAAACGATTGAGGCGTTTAGTTGGGAAATACTTTCGCATGCGGCTTACTCACCAGACTTGGCTCCATTCGATTATTACTTATTTGCATGGATGGGACGCGTACTTGCTGAGCAGCGCTTCACTCCTTACGAAAATGTTCTAAAATGGCTTGATGACCGGTTTATCTCAAAAGGGCAACAGTTTTTTTGGCCTAGCAGTCACAAATTGTCAGATAGGTGGGAAAAATGTATAGCTAGCGATGGGCAATACTTCGAATAAAATATCATTTTCATACAATAAACATGTATTTTCCTATACAACAATTCCGGTTTGATATTTACATACGTGGTACATATATTAAATTGAAAGGTATAGCGAAAATTTAAAAAAAAAACTCAAAAATCTTCTGTTTTCTTCACCAAGCCAATAACGAATCTCGTAAGTTCCCATCTATAAGATACAAAAAAAAAACACCAAGTAAGAATGCTTCATTATTTCCCACATTTCTCCAAGCTACTGTCACACTTTTTTGATACTTCATAATAATTTGAGAAATACAACGTAATGAAGAAGAGGAAATTCTAAAAGAGGTCGAAAGACCGTTCATCATCAAGTATAAATTAAATATATTCAGACAATTTCTGGAAAAGGAACTCCTAAACGTATCTTTCAAAAGGTAGTTTATTTTTTCGTATTTAAATGCACCAAAAAATCGGGTATATTGAACGAATACTGTGTTCGACATTCGGCCAAATTCGAAACCTCCCCGATCGACCCTCGATATTTTCGCAAAGTCCGGCGCCTGGCGAATCAACGACGCCATTGCAATGCGTCGTGGCGCCACAGTGCGATGGCGTCGACCAAAAGGCACGCGTCGTCTTCACCCCAACAACGTCAGTTTTATTAAGAGTGTAAAATTTGTTAAAACTCAAGTATGTGCGTCGATTTGTAGTCAAAATTTTACATTCTCCAACGATCCACGCTAAATCAGGTAGGTGGTTATTTCTTTATGGTCGGCAACAATTTTATTTTGGTACGGAGGATTGTGTGTATTTACGATACGTCTCATTTGTCCTAATTTTTTTTAAGTGAACTTAAAGGTCGAACAGTTCTCAATATGAGCCTTATTGATGTTAAGAGGAAAAAAATATATTAAATTGATTTGAAGTTATAATCGATATTGTTGTAAGTATATAGAAAATGATAAAATAAATATTGACACACAAAAGTATTATATATCTTCTTTCTATTTATGTCTATTTCTTCACAAAGCATTAAGGAACTTAATGGAAAAGATGCTTTCCGTGTTGTCAGTTTGTTTACCAAAACTGTCTAGGGAAAATATTTACAAAAACTTTTTCTATGGTGAAAAGAATATTATTCCGATTATTTTCGAAATATTACGAAATAATAGGATGGATAAAAAAATATAAGGAATTAAATTACATTATTTTTGTAAAAACAGTTTATATAAATTGTGAAATTCAATTTATTCCAATGTAACTCATAAAAAATCTAGGAGTATAAGATGCGGGCTCCTAGATGGCTGAGCAGCGACCTTGGAAATTGTGGTCCATCTACTCGATTATGACTTGTTTGGTGTTCTGGCGTCCAAGAATAAATTGTCTAAACGGCACTTCGAATTTATTTTTTAATTTTATATTCAAGGAATATGTATCTTTGTTGTTTTATGATACCGAAAAGTTTTTTATTAATGTTTTTACAAATTTCAAAATAACCTTTAACCATTTAAATAGTATGCTGATTTCTGAGCTTTGGTGTTCGGCTGTTGTATTTGGATTGGAATGGGAAATGTATGTTATCTAATTAAAACTAAAATTATTTCAATATATATATTTAAATATATTATCTCTAAAGGATATTTAGAACCCTTTTTACTGAAATAACTATTGTTATACGAGTGTTGCTATTTATGTAGTCGGAATAATAAATATAAACACATATTTATCATTGAAAATGGTTTCATTGTTTTTCAAAATATTCTCCGCGATGATCGATTCATCTTTTGCATACGTTTGAATCAATTTTCATAGCACTTTTCCGTTCCGTTTGAGATATCTCCAAAGCATGCATTTTGAACACATCAACCGCTTTTTCACGTAGTTTATTCATCACGGACGGGAACAAAAAGAAGTCTTTGGGTGCCAAACAAGGACTGTACGGCGGATGGCCCATCAATTTGATGTTCTGAAAGTTGAGTTCAGTCCGATGTGTGAGAGGTCGCGTTGTTATGGTGAAGAATGATCCTGCGTCGCTGCTTGTTTTTTCATGTTTCTTCAAGTATTTTTGGTAAACAAATGGTTGTGTACCATTCAGAATTGAGCATTCTACGATTCTCTAGTTGCACTGTAGCCACATGTCAATTTATTCCAGAAAAAAAAACAGGCGACCATTTACTTCGAAGTGTGATAGTAGGTTCTTGCGCGAACAACTTTTGTCGGGTTTAGCTCATTTTGAAAGACCCATACAGTCTACTGCTGTTTACTTTCGAGCTCATACCTATATATCAAAGATTTAGCCACTTGTGTAGATATTATACATGGCTTTTGACGCACCACGGTTGTATTTTTCAAGCATTTCTTTGCACCAATTGACAAGAGCCTTTTTTTGACCCATTGTTATATTATGTGGAATCCAACGTGCACAATCGGCTAAATGTTCATGTAAAATCTTGTATATGCTTGTCATACTAATGCCCAGAGATGTCTCAATATGACGGTATATTGCATGACGATCTTGCTTTATCAGTTCGCGTGCAGTATCGATAATTTCTGGCACAACAACACATTTTGAACGACCATCTTTAAATTCGCCCGTGGGGGAACGATGGCCACGGTTGAATTCACTAAACCAATGATATACAGTGGTTTTAGATGGCACTTTCTCGCCCAAAGTAGAAGTCAGTTGATCGATGCTCTATTGTTGAGATAATCCACGTCGAAAGTTATAGTAAATCATGGCACGAACATTCTCTCGAGTTAATTCCATTTTTTGACTGAGATGAAATTTTCAAGTAACTAAACAACACAAATAGCATCCAGATGACAAACCGTTCTGAGTACGTATAGGCGACTAGCGACGCTATTGTTGCCAATTCCGGATATATAAATAGCAACCCTCGTAGAACATTAGTTTGGAAAAAATAATGAGATTGTCAATATCTAGAAAACCGATCAGAACTGAATCTCAGTTAGAAGGAACTTTTTAAACATGTCTACCTTTACCAGGGTTTATCGAAAAATTTCTTCATCTAACAAAAAACACAAGTTTTTGTAATTAATAAAAATCAATTCAACGTAGTAGTTACCATTACCAATTCAATACATTTAGACCCATGTAACATCGAGCTACTTTCGATAATTCACAAAATGTATCTTCCGATTCACAGGATTTCGATCTTTCTTATGGATCCTTGTGAAACATCGTGGTCGGTACCAAGGTAGTATCAGTGATATCCACTAAAACATTTAATACAATATCATCGTTAGGTTCCGTTTTCGGCCCTCCTGAAGCTAGACTTTTTTTACACGCTTTGCCTCCTTGAATCGTTAAATTATTTTTGATATACCTACTAATTAGAATTATGCTTGAATGTGTGTCATTTAATGAACGACAAGCTTTCGAATGAGCCATATTTCAATAACGAAACTATTATTTAATAATTCATGTTTTCGATTTCGATTACTAATTTAGTATTAATTCCTAATTGAACTGAGTGACTATAGGTATAAAATATCATAACATCGCTATCATTCCATCATTCGATTCTGCCTAAATTTCAATAGTTTGATAAAGTTTTTCTATTCTATATTTTTTTTACATGTTTTAAGCGTTATTTTGAGTGATATCCTCAATAGGCATCTTTAACTTCTCAACTGTCATTGATTTAGTGAATGTTTGAGATAACTTTACACGAAAAAGTTTTGGAGAAGGTTAGGTTAGGTACCATAGGTTACCATATTTATAGGTAATTTTGGTGCCTGTTTACAAATAACTCAAAATTTGCAGTACATTTTTAGCAGTATGATAGGTTGCAACATCTTGTCTAAATAACATGTTTTTAAGCTGTGGTTGTTCAACTTATATCTTGAAGAAGACCTAGCCTAAACAGTTCTGAATGTTATAAAGGCATAAAAGGTTTGTTGTTGAACAATTACTATTATGCAATGTGTATATGCAGTGGCGGGGCAAAACCAAAATTTGATGTGGGCAAGAAGAATTTTGCAGGCCCTCTGGTAGCGCAAGAGGACAGATTTTATATAGAGATTTTTTTTTTAATTATCAAATTTTTATTCATAAACATGCAAATATCTTTGCTTTAACTAAAATTATTAAGTAATAACTGATAATTAAGTGTAGAATTAAATAAAGAGAAATTTCCTGCTTTTAGCCTTACTAAACTCCTTAATAGCTGGATTGTCATCCAGCTTAAATGCTGCCTGCTTCAATAGATAAACTTGCCAAAGCTGAAAGTCTTTGCTGACCCATTGTACTTCTTAAATAATTTCTTATTAGTTTTAATTTTGAAAAACTGAGGATGGACTTTACTTCCTTTCAGCGAAGGCTGAACTTACTGGTACTGTTAACAAAATACGAATGACAATATAAATATTTGGGTAACTTTATTTTAAGTTATTTTCTGTTATGTATTGGAGCAACTGTCTCACATCTTTAATGAAGTTGGGTAAATTTGGGATCACTGTGTGTAATTCTTCATATAATTTGTAATGTTGGAAGGCACTGCTCTCACCCACTCGTAGGTCTGCGAGTAAATCTTGACAGTTTTTTAATATATGCTCTTTTGGAATATTTTTTAACTTACTTAGATCACAGAGGAATCCAAAATTTTTAAAATGTTGATTTATAGATATAACTCTTGAATCCATATTGCTCACTATGGAATCAATCATGGTGTTAAAAAAATGTGTTTTGTACCAGTTTTTGGGAGACTGTATAGGTTCACCGCTGTTTTTATAATCAAACATCATTTTCTTTTTGGAACCCTTTTATTTTAAAAGCTTTTGGCAGATCATAACTGCTTCTCTCAATAAATTGACAAGCGTCAAACAAACATTGTTCGAACCCAGTTTGTCGATATTCTTTGCTCCAGTTACAAAATAAAAATGGAAATGTTCAAGAGCAATGTTTAAATGGGGTTGTACAGATTGTCATAATTTGTTTATGATATTAACACGATAATATCTCATACCATAAATGTAATGATATGGTAAATTCTAAGTTGAGTATTTCGTTGCAAACCGAATTACAATCACTAAGTGTGTCTGATTCTTCCGTGTGGTTTTTTAAGCTTTTACTGCATTCAATCTCATCATCAAATTACAATAATATGGCCTTCAATGCTTTGATTCTGCTTTCCCACTTGTGTCTTATAAAGGCTTTATAATAAGCTTTAATTTGCCTGCCTTTGATTATTTTCGACCGTTTGTTGGATCTGGAAAATCGCAAATACATTTTGTGACAAGAGCCAAAACATGTTTTTGCTGCCGCAAAAGAATTAGTTGCGTCTACCAACAGTAGATTCCAACTATGACACCCTGAAGATGTAAAAAATGCCCTCGGATTAATATTTAATATTCGGGTTTTAACTAGACTATTTATGCCTACCATATTTACACCATTGTCCATCCTTGACTACGACAGTATTGCATTGGTTAGATATTCTCCAGCCATCTCAGCCACATCAAGAAATCCAATAAAGCCTTCTTCTATTGTTTCGGTTGATGTAGTACAAAGTCTTAAGACAACTGACTTTTGTTCAGCTCTGCTATAGTTTCTAGTGCAGTCAAGAAAAATAGAATAGTATTTTACCACTTTTACCTTACGAATTACTTCATCGGTAATTGTTTTTAACATCAATGTGATCAATTTATCTTGAATATCGTGGCTTAGATAATAGTGTGCAAGTCGTTTGTCATTAGATATTAATTTAATTATTCGTAATTTGGCAACACTGGTTTCTAACCCCAATAGCCACTCTGACCGCAAGTTAACGTCAATCCACGGCCGGAATCTGAAGCGAACTTGACAGAAAGAGTTGGAGAGCAAGAAGTTGCGTAGGCAACAGATTGTTTAGTGACTTTAGTTCAGCTTGACTTCCAAAATTGATTGTCAGTTATTGACGTTAAGTTGATCGAATGTTTTACTTTAAATTAACTGCAAGTCTTGCTGTCAAGTTGCTTCTAATTTACGGCTGTAGATTCACATCAATTTGCATGCTAACATTTACCCAGCGAGGAGGCGCCATAACTGTGCCATGGCTGTTGCGGTGGCCCACCTCGCCCGCGCCTCTATGTATATGTATTTTAATTGTTTTTATGAATTATATAATTTTTAATTCTAATTTCACGGGCTTTTGAGTTGCATATTGATAACTATGCAGAACATTTAAAACTAAAGTTAAATTAAAGTATTCCCACAGGAAGATTATGCAGGAAGATTATTAAACTGCAGTTTAACATAGTTTGTATTTGAAAAGGCACTGTGTGTCGAAACAATTGTTATACTGTGAGGATGGCTTCATCATATCATAAAGCCTGTACAACTATTATACACTTAACATTCTTCTTCTGTTTCTTAACCCAACCTGTCAACATTAACTGGCGTTTGCTACAAGCGCAAAATATGAAATAGCATTATTACTCTTACAACTCGGCCATTTCTGACACCAAGAGCGCCATCGCTCAATACAATCTAAATAAAAGTATAGACTTAGAGAAAAGTATAATCAGACGTAACATAAATACCTACTTAAACAAATTGTGTTTACAGCATGAAGTCGTAATTTCTTGAATAAAATAAGTTCACATAAAATAAGCGTACATAATTCCTCTCCTAAATCTAATAACTATAAATCAGACACAATTAATAACAAATAGCCATAAGGTATATAAGTAATAACATAAGACAAGAGTTTCTTAAAAAAGAGATATCATAAATGATACAATAATTTAATAATTGAAGGTTAAACAGTTAAAAAATTTAGTTTTGTTGAAGCTGAAGCATCTGTGTAGTTTGTTGCAACAACGTGCTTACTAAATTTATAAATTGAGGATTTCCACTGGCACCACCATTAGCAGTAGAGTTCGTAAAGTTTTCAAAGTCTTCCTCACTAACCACTCCTTGCGTTTGAGCAGAATCGTTTTCAGAATCAATTTTTTCGAATAATAGTGTGGACCTCTAACCTCAAAATTGTAACTTTCACTTTTCATCATAAAACATGGACATTTTTCCCCGTTAACTCCTAAATTAATCCTTAATCCCACTTCGGAAGCTGTAAGGATAGCTTCATAAATTAAAAAAAGGCTGGTTTACAAAAATACAATTTTATTCATAAAGCGTGTACAACTACCAAACACTTAACCTTCTTCTTTTTCTTAACCTAACCTGTCAACATTAACTGTACAATAGTTACTCTTATAATACATACTGTTTTAAATATAGTGGACATTTTAGATATTAATCTTTGCTTATTTATTTAAAATTAATTTCCACCATGTATCGGCTACCTTAGTTAAATTGATTATACTTTCACTCAGAAGTTTAATCCAATTGCAACTTTTTGCTTCGACAAATTTATATTTCTTCAGTATTAAAGTGATTCCACTGCGATTGATGATTATGCAGTCAAAAGTTTTAACAAAAACATTAAAACGAATGTAATAAGTCGCTAAGTTTAGGTAGTTTTAAAACATTGTTTTAAAAAAGGCTTTAAAATGACTGACACCGCTCGTGGGATTTGTGAATTACAGGCAAAAGGTGTCGTATCAATCCACACCGCTAAGCTATGGTTAAAAAATCCCGGGAAGGAAAAATGAGTCTTGAAGATCAAATCGTCCACTTATCCTAGAACAAACATAAGGAAACTTTTAGGGAGATTAGAAGTATCCCACATTACCGTTAACCGATTAGCGATGTATACGGATGATGCCAAAGAGCTATAGAAGCATCCCTCATGAAGTGTCCCCGCAGAATGCCACGCGTTGGGTTGAAGTGTGTAAAACTCAAAAACCCATAAAATATGGGTTTATTTCAATAATCCTGATGACGTAAATCATTGGGATATGCCCCGACAACAAGCTCTTCCGATGCCAAGGCGAGAAAGATT
Source organism: Cosmopolites sordidus (assembly GCA_031761425.1). Taxonomy (NCBI): domain Eukaryota; kingdom Metazoa; phylum Arthropoda; class Insecta; order Coleoptera; family Curculionidae; genus Cosmopolites; species Cosmopolites sordidus. Next base: position 331,881 of record JARFXV010001622.1, read on the forward strand.
TATCAAAAAGGTTATGCAATGTATGAAATTGTGAAAGATTAACTTTGAGTTGGTTGCTCATGGTAAGGTGATAAATTTGGAACTTTCCCCAGCTCAAACTTGTTCTTTGCCGAAAAATATCCAGCTTTGGTCAACCGTAAGAAAAGTCCCCCTGCAGCAAGACAACGCAACGCAACGCGTTCACATCTGACCAAAAATTAACGAACTGGACTTTGAACTTTTCCGATACCTAACATACAGCCCCGACCTCGCTTCGGTGGACTATCACTTTTTCAAGTCTATGGCTCATTTTTTGTGAGGAAAAAAATATGACTGTTCAGTTTTTCCCCTCCAAAGGATCATTGTGGTACCGAAGAGGAATATAGTTATTGGCTCAAGATGGGTTAAGGCACTCGAAAACAATAGCCTATATTTCGAGAAATAATCTCCAGGTGTAAATTATTTAAACATTGAATAACTAAGTACCGTATTAAAACTCAAATACTTTTGTTACACGTTAGTGAGAGTAAATCTGCAATGAAAAATAAACTGATCAGCCTTATTGGCCAACCTACTCTTGCACATTTATATTTATTTAGGGAAAAACTAATATTAAATAATGATATTTCATTCAAAAAATTGTTCACACTTTTACTGAAATATAATATAAAAATTGATGAAAATTTGATACAAATCCCTTTTTCTTTTACAAAAACAATTCGATTGAAAACTCTTTGATTGAAACAGCGAGATTTACGATCAGTCTTAATGCTATCACTGTCAACAGTCGTTAGGTCGTTTTTCACATTAGCCAGATTCCTGCTGAGTTCGGCCCTGGGGGAATCCTGGCGCCAAGAGGCGAGGTTAATTTTTCATCATATCGAATTTGCCACCGAATCCCTTTAATATCTTTAGATTTATTTTTTTTTCTTATCGAAATTTTTCGCAATGTGGTCAATTTCTTTTAATTAACATTCTTAATTGAATTTTAAAGGAAACATTGCACAACATACTGGATGTCTTTTGAAACATTTTACGAAGTGATTAGTGTATAAATAAGATTGAAGAGCTAGCTGTAATTTTAGATAACATTGTTTTATGGTAATTTTTTTGAAAATCATTGGAAATTTCAATTATAAGGAGTAATTCTCGACCTTTTTAGAATACCTTTGACAAACTGTCTTCACCATCATTGGCTATGCATTCCTGCGAAATTGGAGCCACCATTAGAGGTGGACGTATTCAATCTTTCTTTTCTTAAATATCCTTTTGTATCTGTAGAATGCTCTATTGCCGGTTTGGATTCTATGAGCTATTTCCAACTCCTGTCGTTGTTCCTATTCAATATTGCACACCAATACTTAAAATTGTCCACTGCCTCAAACTGAAGTTCTCTTATTGTTTTCTGTTTATTCTTGTTTGATATTGATCTGTTATATTTAATGTTTTTAGTCTTTTCTTCGTTTATATGTAAACCTCTAATTTGGGCTTCTTTCTCTAATTCTGGGAGGGTTTGTTGTAGAGTTAGTAGATCGTTAGTTTATTCCTTATGGTTCCCTTTATGCCTACTTTTTTTGGTTATTCCGTCTAATGCTATATTGAAAAGTGTTGTTGAAAGAGCATCTCGTTATTCTTACTCCTCTGTTGATTTTGATGTTTCTGATTTCCATTCCTTGGTCATCATTGCTGCTTGTGAGTTTTTCACTGTCATCATTATTAGCTTTATAATTTTTGCTTCTATTTCTATGTTTTCTGCGACTTTCAGTGTCATGTCTCTTCTCAGGCTGTCAAATGCTTGTTGACAGGTATTTATGAAAAAAGTGAGTAATACAAATGTATAAAATGTTTGAAGTAATCTGCTTCACTTTTTATACATTTTCACCATCTTTTGGGGACGTGTCTAGTCACATACCTACAAAAAATTTGGTGATTTTGATGCGATAAACTCATTGAGTAAACTATTCAGAGCACCTAAAATTCTTGTGAGTACTCATGTTTCAAATACCTTGGCCTCATTCAACCTTCGCCTGCAACCGGATCGATCTCTAACAACTCCTTGCCGATTTTTTATTGAGTTTGTTCAAGTTGTACTTGATCGATCTCCAACAACTCCTTGCCGATTTTTTATTGAGTTTGTTCAAGTTGTACTTGATCGATCTCCAACAACTCCTTGCCGATTTTGTATTATATATATATATATATATATATATATATATATATATATATATATATATATATATATATATATATATATATATATATATATATATATATAAAACAGCCAGCTCCTTTGGCTTTCACTTTTATTTCATCATTTATATCTCTTAATGATCTTTTCAATCGCATTAATATATTTGATTAATATATTTGAGTCAATTGCATATTCTACTATGGTTATTTCTTTATTTATCGCTGTTCCATTTAGGTCTGTGTCTATTTCGCTGTTTCTGTTTAATATTATGTTAAGCAGGAATGGTGCCAATTCATACCCCTAATGCAAATCTTCCTCGATCTCAGTTTTTTTTCGTGATGTGTCGTTGAATTTTTCCTACTCCCTTACTAACTACTTTCTAGCTGACTTACTAACTTAAACTGAGTAAGCATCACAGTTCGGATTAATCCCATAAGCATAGCTATTATTCCCATTTCCTGCATGGGCTCATATACCAGGTCTATAGATATGAAACCGGAATTTGCCCATAGATGGCACTAACTATCCATGTAGTTACCGTCAAACCGCGTCATTGGTGCTATTTCCTTGTTGACATCTGATAAAGATTGACAAAGAGACACAACAATACAAGTTGCATTCAACAGCATAGTTTGTAATAGCGTTGAACATGTCGGATTTTGTGCCTGAAAACTCCGATTTGCGGACAGCATTGATTTTCTGTTACCATTTGAAGAAAACTGCTGCAGAATCGGATCGAATGCTTGTTGAAGCTTACGGTAAGCGTGCCCTTGGTAAATCACAGTGTTTTTATTGGTTTAAAAAATTCAAAAGTGGCAATTTTGACGTGAGAAACAAAGAACATGGAAAACCAACGAAAAAAATTAAAGACAGCGAATTACAAGCATTGATGGACGAGAATAACGCTAAAAAATAACAACTCGCGGATCAATTAAATGTGACACGAGAAGTTGTCTTTATACATTTGAAAGCTATGGGAAAGATCCAGAAGAGGGCAAAATGGGTTCCACAGGAGCCGAATGAAAGACAGCAGGAAAACCAAAAAACTACTTGCGAACTGCTGTTCGGCAGGTACAAAAGAAAGTCATTTCTCCATCTAATTGTGACTGGCGGTGAAAAGTGGATATATTTTGAGAATTCTAAGTGTAAAACATCATGGGTAACTCCAGGCGAACTATCGTCATCGACTGCTAGGTCAAATCTCTATGGACGGATATTTGGTGGGATCAGAAAGGTGTGATCTATTATGAGCTTCTAAAACCTGGCGAAACCGTTAATACTGCACGCCACCGACAACAAATGATGGATTTGAATCAAGCTTTGCGTGAAAAACGACCAGAATATCAAACAAGACAACATGATGTGATTTTGCTTCATGATAATGCACCATCACACACAGCAGAACTGGTCAAGGAAACGATTGAAGCGTTTAGTTGGGAAATACTTTCGCATCTGGCCTACTCACCAGACCTAGCTCTGTCCGATTACTATTTGCTGAGCAGCGCTTCACTTCTTACGAAAATGTACGCAAATGACTCGATGAGTAATTTGCTTCAACAGAGTAGTTTTTTTGGCATGGCATCCACAAATTCTCAGACAGGTTGGAAAAATGTATAGCTAGCGATAGGCAATACTTCGAATAAAATATTTGTTGTCATTTTCATACAATAAACGTGTATTTTCCATATAAAAATTCCGGTTTCATATTTACATACCTGGTACTATTGCAATTTGTCTAAAGTATATGAACATCTAGAATAAAACAGTATAAAAGTCTATTATTTTCTTCATTGCCGACTATGACCAACTGATCTATGCCTGTCTAATATGCGCCCATTTGTTCTTCGACAGCCATACCATATATGGAATAACATCCATGTTACGATAGGTTAAGGTTATCACCTTATTTATGAATCGGGCATATTGCCACCTGTTGCTACTCTACAGGTATCTTTTAGGCTTACCATTTCAGACCAGTGGCGGCTCGTAAAGGGGGGCGTTGGGGCACCGCCCCTCCAACATTTATCACAGTACATCATTTTTTCAGAGCAAAACACTATATTTCATTTCCGTTCAGTTTCTCTCCTTTAACTCACTTTAAAAATTAAAATTTACAAATGTAAAAGAACGTCTGTCGACCCATCACACCAAATAATGCGGATAAAAATTCCATCTTCTCGCCACAATTTTTACATCGTTGCTCGGACGTCCAACGACCTCCAGCGACCGTACGCCACGTCATATTATCTCGTCGCTGGCGGTACATGCTTTCTTCATTGCTAGCATTCGGGGGTTTAACTGCTTTCTAAAACATGCGATTTGGACGTAGATTCCCTGCGACGGAGCGTATCGGTAATTAGTTTTAAACTCTGATTCGACGTTTCATATGTCTCGCGTCGCGTATTTCGTTCGTCTAGTGAATACTTGTTTTGATTTGGAATTTGCTACTTGTGTACACACTGAGTAGTACTTTTTAAATAAAAATAATCAACTTTTAATTGCAAACATAAAGGTGTCTGAGTTAAAACAGTTAATAATGACTAATTTAAGTTTGGAAGAGAAAGTTGAATTAAAAATTAACGGGTGTCCTACACCCGTGTTAAATTTGACACAAGTTCACAAAGAATGTAAAAATAAAGCAAGTTTTACGCGAAAATCTGACAGTAAATTATACAATATAATTTTATGGCTATGTGGTTGTGAAGACAATAATCCTCTGATTTGTTTCGTGTGTTTATTGTTTGGTGGTGAGCAGCAATGGACTCGAGAAGGAGGAAAAAATTCTTAAGCTTCTTTCTATTTTCTTCTACGCCCTCCCACTTTAAAAACCGACGAGCCGCCACTATTTCAGACGTTGCTAATTCAGACGAAAGCTAATTCTTTACCTCTAAGCTTCAGTAGTTTTAAACGTATGTATATTCCGGGAGCTTTATTGCTTATAAGTTTTATTAAATTTTCCTCCACCTCTAGTAATGATGGTATGTCTACTAATGGGTGTATTGCATTAATAAACTGTGACCTACAATTTTAATTCTCTCTGGTGGTTCTAGTATGCTATCCATGTTGGTTAATATTTCGCCGTTAGCGTCCTTGATTAAAGTCACTCTAGGGTGAAAGCTTTTTACTGTCTTAGTGGTATGTTAAAATTTTCTATCTTATCCACTGTTTATCGTATACTTCTTGTATTTCCTCTATGTTTTATATATGTTTAAATAACTCCTGATTTTTCTTGTCTTGCAAAACACACGTTATGCCTCTTTTCTCAGTCTGTCGTTTTCTTCTGTTTTTATTCTAGAGGGAGTTTATGGCAAGGGGTATGTTTAAATTTAGTAATAAACTTGTTGACAATATTAAACTCTCCTGAAATTGTCAAATATTAAACTCTCAAAACTAAAAAAATACGAACCTAAAGTTTAATTATAATGTTTACTTTGAACTAATTAAAGTTATGGCAATTTTTAATTATGCTTATAATTAAAATTGGTGTTAATTAAACAGGCGTTATTTGGGCTTAATTTAGTACTAAAAATAGTCTGCGAACAGACGTTGTTTGCACTGCAGGAGATCAGCAATGAATGTGGAATTAATTGGTTAAACAAAATAAAAATAGCGATTGGAGCGAGTTAATAAAGCGATATCTAAATTCATATCAAGGAAAATGATGCCTTTGAAAAGACAAGAATATATAATTAAAGATTATATGAGAATATATCGACGTATCTAAAAATACTAACAACGTTACAAATTGCTTTTGATGTGTGAACTTTTATTGCGTGTTATGAGTATCAAACCCATATTAAAACTTGATATAGTTTATGGTAAAAAAAGATAAAAAAAAGAGAGATATAGATATGGAAATTACTTTTGAATTCAATGATTTCAATACATATTATGGTATTTAATTTATTTTCATGTCTTCACTATCACATGCTCTTTTTTAGATCTGTAAATAAATTAAATAATCATTTTTCTGTGGGAATTTGGACTGCGAGCATTCGTACATATTTGGAAAGAGGTGAAATCAGTCGGGACTAAAACTGGTAAATATGACACATAGGGCACCGATTTGATACTTCAAATCTACTGATTTGAATAAATGAATACTCTATGCTGCATGATACTCTTTGTTGGTGATTTTTCTTTATTTTTACGAAATGAAAGAAGTTTCAAAAGTGTCGGGCCTCGAAGTTTCAAGGCCTCGTCAGATCCTAAAAATTGACGATTCGTTTATAAATTTACGAGGGTAGAGTGAAAAGTCAGATACTTTTTAAACGAAATACCGTTTTTTTGGTTTAAATTTGATTACATTTTCAACGCAATCTACTTTTAATTCGATACACACTTCGCTCAACGTTTGTTTTTTTACTTTTTTAGGCCCAAAAAGTATTGTCGAATTCTGCAGAAAATCTTCATTTGATGTGAATTTCTCCTAGTTAGCAATGTTGCCATGTTTTGAAAGATATAGAAGTTGGAGGGAGCTAAGTTTGGAGAATAGGGTGGATGCGGCATTAATTTGTAACGCAAATTGGCCAATTTTACTGTTGCAACGGTGGACAAATGGTGTCTACTTTATCATGGGGGCATTTTTGTATCAACTCGTCTTGAAATATGACCAATAATGCCTCATAATGCTCTACTGTGATCGTCTTTCCTTTTTCCAAATAGTCGATGAAGAATAATGCCTTGCGGATTCCAAAAAACTCTAACCATAATCTTTTCGGCCAATGGAAGCATGGTCCCTTTCTTCGGTGCATGTTCACCGACTAGAACCCACTGTTTTAACAATGTTGTAAAGTGGTCACTCTATTCTGTTTTCGGCCCATATTGAGCAAACACGGCATCCATCGCGCTGATAGCTTTTTCATGCCCAAATATTCATGTGGGATGTTCGATATGCATTCATTCGAGATGTTTATCATCTCGACCTTCACTCTGCAATCGACTAACACGATATTATGGATATTGCTGACTATTTCCTCAGTAATGCCTCAATGGGGGCAGACCTGAGCGCAAAGTGTGAAGGAGCAGTATTAACACACGAAATTCACTCTTTTTTTTATGGTAGCAAATATACTGAACTTATCTGTTTTCTAATCAAAACTGTCAAGACAAAACTAAATGTCATGTCACCTTGAAATTTACTGAACGTTATTCGAAAGGAGGCTACTTTTCAGAAATGGAATCATTGTTGCGAACGTAACGTCATCTATTGAAAAAGTTTTTCCTCTATCGTCATACACGACAGATCAAATATCAATGTAAAAAAACCTTCAAAAAAGTCCAATGTTATAACGAGTATGAGGGAGCTTTGGGAGAGCCAATGCGGTAATGAAGGATGATGAAATAATTTGAATTATTTTTCAACATAACAGTTTCCTATGTACCTGGGATGACGAACCTTTTTATGTGTGCGTGTCAAAATTTTCGATTAATTTTTTATCAAACTGTTGATGTGTCGGGCAATTTTTAGTAGGAAATAATTAACATAAATGTAGTTATTATAGAAGTTTATTAGACCAAATTTGAAATTAAAAGAGAATTTCTCGAAAAAGCTCCTATAATTTGTCATAAACGTCATATAAAAATAATATCAATTTCTACTATTTATTAATGAGATTTTTGTTGTTACAGTTTTGATATTATGAGATTCATAATTCGAAACTTTAAGAAATATACAGGTTGTTCCAGATTCACCAGTCAGTGTTTTTCTATAACCGTAATTTATAAAGATTTTTTCCAATAGAAGTATCAGAACTTTGAAAGGTAAAGCGACAACACTAATTACATGTAGATGTTACTCATATGGTATGTTTACATCTGTTCAACTTTTCTGTTTAACATGCGTTTCAACGTGCCTTTCAACTTGCGCATGCATCCTAACGCAGGGTAAGACTCACATTTCTGGCGAGTTCGGTAAAGATGGTTTTTTAAAAACGTTAAAAACATTTTATTTTGTAAGCACATACTCTTAACTATGTAATTTCAGCTCCATTAATAAATTTGACATTGTTATTGTTATTTTCATTATCATATTAACCAGTATGAGTGCTGCTATTGATAAGAGTACGGAAAATAATACAGAAACTCTGTATGGACAAAGAAATATTTAGAAGAATTACTATAATTTATTAAAGGAAAATATATATTAAAAAAATATTTCTTTTTCTTATATTTAATCTAAAAGTCCGCTGTACCGCTAGGTGTAGGACCTATTCTGGTAGTATTTCATGAATTTTTACCCTCCATGATATTTACCCCTCCATTACCAATTTTTACCCTCCATGTTCTCATGCAGTGCTAATTTGCTAACCTCATTCCAATGAATTCCTCGTATTTCTGCCACTTGTCGAAGTTGTTCCATCTCTGTCTTGGACATCCAACTTTTTTTTTCGTGTTTTTGCTTCATATATTTGTTCTGCTAATATTTCTTCATTCATTTTAGATGTGTCCTAGCCAGTTCAGTTGTCTTTCTTCTGTAGCTCTTTCTGTCGATTTCGTTTCCATTTATTCTATTACTGTTTCTCACTTCGCTACTGTATATCATTAATGGTCCCATCGATACACTTGTGCTTTACCTCTTTCGGTATCTCTCTTTTTCCTAGCAATGTTGTTTTTAGAGTGTTATATAGTTTGTCTGTTTTCCTATTTTTTCCTATTTTTCGTTCATATCACTGTCTATTCCATTATCTTCTATTATTGTGCCTAAATACTTATCCCATTATCTTCCCATCGAGTAAAATTTTGTTTTATCTTTATGCCTGCAATTACCATTGTTTTGCTTTTGTCGATATTTATTTTCATGTTTAATTTTCTTAGCTCTTCGTTATATAGTCCATATCTTTAGCGAACAGTAATTCTTTTGTTGTCACTGTTTTCATTTTTATCGAGTTAAAAGAAGGAGTATCTGGAAAAGTCGAAATAGAATAGCCTTATACAACAACAAGAATAAACTAAGAACTCATAACGCTGAATCTACAGAATTTGAGACATGAATAGACCAAACAGGGCGGCGTACTGAGTCCATTGATATTTTTAGTAGTTATTGACGATGTTGTAAAAAATAGCAAAACAAATTTCAAGCATACAAAAATAGGTTTTAGAAAAATGAAAACAGTGACAACAAAACAATTACTGTTCGTTGATGATATGCTACACTGATGATAACAAAGAGTTAAGAAAAGTAAGCATGCAAATAAATATCGACAAAAGAAAAACAATGATAATTGCAGGTAAAAAAATAAAACATACAGTTGTACTTGATGGGAAGGTGATGGAGTAAGTAAAAAACTATATGTATTTAGGCACAATATTAGAAGATAATGAAAAAATGGACTGTGAAATGAACGAAAAAATGGGAAAACCAAACCAAACTATGCAACATTCATTACAACAACACATTCATAATACATACATAAAAATGTTTACAACATTCCTACGAATAAGAGAGATACCGAAAGAGGTAAGAGCACAGGTGTATCAGAAAGTGGTGAGACCGTCAATGATATACGACAACGAATTCTGGACCTTAACAAGGAGAAGCAAAAGTAGAATTATAGCTACAGAAATCACATTCCCGCGCAAAATAGAGGGAATTACAAGAAGGGATAGGGTGATATAGGTATAGGAGATACGGCAGTAATGGAACAACTGAAACAGAAACCAATAAGAAAGAGCTATAGAAGAAAGACAACTGAGCTGGCTAGTACACATCCATAGTATGAAAGAAGAGATATTAGCAAAACAAATCTAAGAAGTGAATACACGGGGAAAAATAAAGTTGGATGTCCAAGACTGAGATGGGAAGAACAAGTTCGACAAGCGGCAGAAAAACGAGGAATTCATTGGAATGAGGTTAGAAAACTAGCACTGTACAGGAACTTATGGGGGTAATAATTCATAAAATACCATCATGCTGAAATGTAAACTGTCAGTCTTACACTTAACGATACAACGGACTTTTAAATTAAATAAAATAAAAAGTAATAAAATTATAAATTAAGTGTGTAAGGAACAATTTTTTTTAGTATATATTTTCCCGTAGTAAATTGTAATAATTATTCTAAATATTTCTTTGTCCATACAGATTTTCTTTATTTCTTTATTTTCCGTGCTCTTATTAAAATCAGAATGTCAAATGTATTCATGAAACTGAATGTAACACAGTTAACAGCATGTACTTACAGTATAAAATGTTTTTAAGGTTTTTAAAAAACTGCCTTTGCTGAACTCGCCAGAAATGTTGAATGAAACTGACGCAAACATGTGGGCAGGAAAGAGGTATACGTCTTACCCTGTGCTAGGATGCATGCGTTAATGCATGCAATAACATAAGTTGAAAGGCACGTTGAAACGCATGTTGAACGGAAAAGTTGAACAGGTGTGGATATACTAATAGAACGCAGTATTCAGTACAGTGTGTCAATATATAGGAATTATACACTATATACAAATTGGCCAGTTGAAAGGTGGCTCCTTAATAGGTTTGTGAATAAACGTAACTGCAAAGTTTAGGCCGATGAAAATTCTCAAGGATTCAAGAGTTACAGATTCATGCTCAAAAGTCACTGTTAGGTGGGGTTTTTCGGCTGAACGAGTGATAGGACATTTTTTTTTTTTTGAAAACCATGATGGAAATCGTATTACTCTTATTGGTGACTGCGAAAGGAACATGCTAACGGAACATGTTTAACCTGAACTGATAAACAGATGTAAACAATGTTTTCTTTCAACAAGACTTGTCACTCTTCTCGCAAGGCAATCGATTTATTGTAAGATAAGTTTCTGGGTGCGTTATTTCGCGAAATGGTAATATCAACTGGCCATCAAGATCATGCGATCTCACGCCTTTGGATTATGGTAAATCTCTGATTTACAGGAATAAACCCCGACTAATTCTCGAGCTTAATATGTGTTAGAAACTAATCGAAAATTGTGTCTCCAGAATGCAGTGCACCAGACAAAGTCGAAGGGGGCATTTGAATGACATTATTTTTCACACATAATGCTATTATTTGTTCTTCAAGACAATATTAAAATAACCGGATACCGACTTTCACGCATATGTAGAGGAGAAAATTAACAATACAATAGTTGCTGTTTATTTTTAACAGTTATAGGCATCAGAAATTGCGTTTCAAATTTATTTCATACTAGCTGTACCCGGCCACGCGTTACTCTGGCTCATTCTGGTTATATAATTAAATCAAAATGAAAATAAATCTAAATTTATGAAAATTCAATTTTACAATGCAATCGGAATCATTGAAAATGCTAAGTGACAGTAGCTGTCAAAAAGTACACTGTTCGGCATGAGCAATGTTTAGTATTGCGTATGTTGCTGTTACGTTCAACAGATTACGCTCCTATTGCCGTAAAATATTTAGTATAGCGTGTGTTGCTTTTACGTCTAACAGGTGGCACTGTTTTTCAAAAAAAAGCATGTTTTGTTGAAAGCATATTTGTCCATGTCACAGGTGTGACATCTATATAATAGGAATATAAAAACACGCGCGTATTCGAATGCAAAGTTGTGCCAAAATTTCAAAGTAATTGGTGAAGAACTTTCAGAGATTTAAGATTTTGAACCAACGAACATTTACATTTTTTTTTATATCGATTTTGCATTTTTTAAATTTTGCTCAATAATGGATTATTTCAAATTGTTTTCAAGTTATTTCATAAATTTATAATCTTCTGCTTCTATAACTAGACTGAATTGCATTTATAAATATTCGAAGCTCAGCCAGTCAAAAATTTCCAAAGCATATTACCAAATAAATTTCGACAAGTCCCTGAAATCTTGAAATGTTGAAGAAAATTCATTACTTATCGCCTCAACAATGACAGAAATTTCATGTGTTAATTTAATTCGATATGGTTTTTCATTTGTGTCAAAATATATAAGGAATCATTTTGTATTTGGATAATACGACGTGTGTAAATATAGTAATGACACTGGTGGCGTAGCGTTTTATTTGGCAACACTGTTGGTTCTCCCTTTGGAAGGGAAACATGCTGATATATGATGCATTTACAGTACGAGTTTGAACTCTCTAGGGTCACTGGGCGATCCGTTATTATTCTTAACAAAACACGCGTTGAGAAATGAAAAGCAAGTAATTTGATACCTTGTGGTAAATATTTTTGAGTTTAGAGTTTCAGACCAAAGATTTCAATTTAAGAATTGAAATGTGTAGTTGCAAGACAGGTCTGGATTATACTAACATACAACACCTCAGTAAGAGTAGGAGTAGTCAATTTGGAGTGTTTTTTGGCGGATTTCACAAGAATTTAATAATGTCTAGATCCAACGGTCTGAATTATCACTATCTATTAATTTATAATGATAAAAATAACTATTATAACGGTAAAAATACTTGCTGAATCATATTATGTTCTATAAATAACACAACCGGATGAAATGTGTTCTATTATATTACCAAAGAGCAACTTCCGTAAAACATCTATAAATGCCTAATGATGATAAAAAGTTTCTCCAAATTTATTTTATGGGCAGTTGTGCAAAACACGTGACAACCCGGTGTCAGTAAAAATTTCATTGAACAAGCAGAGGAGACAGCAATTGTGGTATTGTTGGAAAACTAATAAAACCCAGTTTGTTATTTATTGCTACCTTCTATTAAATATCAAAAAGAGACAATCAATTTTTGACGTACTCTTTTTAAAAGTTCTGTCCAACACTGTAATATGGTAGCACAAAAAAAATCAGAATTTGGCAAGTATTCAATAAAAATATAACAGGATGTTTGGCTGCTATATAATTTTTCGCTTCAGTAATTTTCCTGTAAAAAAAGGCGACGTCATAGTTTTCTCGCGTTATTAGGTTTTTTACACATCTTTCATGACTTAACATTTTTATTTATTTACTAATCAATTTAACGTCTATAATTGTAATGTATATCGTCCAATGGTGCGCGTGTTTATATTGTTAATCAAATCATAATCGGAACTGTTAAAGTTTAAAGTGAAAACAAATTCTTTTTCTACGATTGATTAAACCTATGCAGCAGTAAAGGCTGATACTAACAAATAAGTTTTGATTTTGTGTTTGTTCTTGGGATTTCTTATAACATTATGAATTGAGGTTAGTAAATACACTGCTGTTAAAAATTACAATTAATGTAATTTAGTCTCATTTTGTGAATGCTGTATTCTGTCATAATACTTTTGATTTTGTTGGTTTGGTTTTTAGGGAGTACTCGTTGCCAATTAATCTACTTTCTTTTCGTAAAATAGGTGTCTTCCTGAAATGGAGAAGCCTTAGCTTTTGGTGATTATAGTTTACTGATATTCAGTATTGCTTCTGATATCTACTGTACCTTTTGAAATAGTTTCCCTTTTGTTAAAATCCATTGACGATAAATTTCTAACCTCAATGAACTAATGATTCTTCTGAATCATAAATCATACCTTTTTGAGGATGAAATAATAGTTAAACCCCTTTGGATTTTCCTCATCTTACAATCTATATAGAAAGAAATGACTGATGTGAAATGAAAAGAAGACACTGATTGTTTTAATTTTTTAAAGGTCTCTTGGTATATTTGAGAATTGTCTCCAAAGCTGCAACAAAAGCCTGCTTTATGTCTGAAATAACGAGCTCTTTCTACCAGTACGATTTTTAGCACCAAGCTACTCTTTTTAGCCAAGAAAAATGTTTAAATCTGATATTCACTGAATTTAGGAATGTCAATGAGTTTCTTGACGAGCGTGGAAGACATACAATGATCCTTTCGAATAATTTGAACCACATAAATAGTTTGAATGATATATAATTTTCTAATGAAAATTCTAATGAAAAATTTATTTTTTACGAGGTATAAGAAGATTATTCTTTGTTTTAATGGGATTGGAAGGTATTATCTTCTGAAAGTGGAGGTTGAAATGTCGCGTCACTTGAAACTAGTACTTTTCAATAGGCAAGGCTGTAAAATTCGGCAAGGAATTGTTTCTCGTTCTTACCATTATCCAGGCTGGGTAGGACCGATTATCAGTAAATAGATTTTTCGAAAGATTACAGGGTTGATATGAAAAAGCGTAAGTCCAGCCAAATATTCTTACATGCAGGTGCGCCTCTAATCTTAAATTCTTTTTTGACCTAATGGGTTTGAATCCTGAATTATTAAAGTTTTGTTTTTGATATCTGACATGTATTTCATATATTTATTATACATGCTATTTTTAGTATGCCAGTAATTCCAATCAATGTATTTTATCTATATTTGTGTTTTTAAAAATTTTATTTTTAAAGATAAGATGTAGCATTTGTAGATAATTAGTATCAGATAACATTATTTAGTATTTCAGTAAATAAATCTTCTATAACCTCATCGTTTGAGAGTAATAATTTTCATACTGTGTATGTATTAAAACTGGGTATTATTTATTTTCTTGTTTTTATTGCACCATTTCGAAAGTCGTACAAGCTTTTGTCATACACAGTGCATCTTCTAATAATTTTGTAATAAACGTAGACTTCTGTGCGTAATGTTCTGTGGTCAATGTTTACCATTTGTGGTCAAAGAGATGTGTGTACAGAGTAACTGTGAGTGCAGAGGATTTTGTGATAGACATTAAGAATAACAAATTATTGAATTTTGAGCAAAACAAAGAAAAACAGTTAAATATAATTTTATATATTAGAGCACATTTTTGTCCATTTGCTGATTGATTTTTTTTAAATTTTGTAAGCAAACAAACTACGAAAAACTGTGTATTGTGCTCGACTGAAACTAGATATTGGAACTAAAATTGAAGATTTTCTTTAGGGTTACTTTTAATCAATGTAATTCCATATTAAGGATATTAAAAAGATTTATCGTAAATATTTTTAAAGCTGTGTATTTGATTTTAACGCTTGTTCTTTATAATTTGTTGTGAAGTTACAGGCAAAATAGTTGTAAAGTAAAGTTTTAGTGTTAGGGGCGTATCAGCAATTGAGAAGGCTATTTAGCGACTGGACCTACAACTCAACGTGGGTTCCGAAAACCACCGTCATCGGCTACTGAAAACCCCGGTTAGTACACCCCTCAGGCTATCAACCCTAGGTATTTTGTGTAACCATCAGTTTCTCGAGAAAACTTCTCAGAAAGCATTCGGCCTTACCCAGCCTCGAACTGGCGTGACAGGGGAGTAATTATTCCTTGTCAGATTTTACACTATTGCCTAGAAACATTCACAAACATTTAGAAAAAGTCCACATCAAGTACAGTAATGGATCCCGCTCTACGCTAACTGCCGTGTCATCAGATTAGCGCCGTAGATACCGTGGCTAACGTGGCTCCACAGAAATAGTTCTCTACTTTCACTAAGTATTGGGCAGAAAAAATCGTTCAGCATATTTTCAGGGTGTATTAACTCCGATTTGCTTGTTCTTGCACATACATTTACCTCACATCATTTGTAGTTGTGAAAATAGGATATAGTATACATTATGGTGATATTGCATTTTTCTATTTGTGGATACTTTGATTCATCCCATAAACCAAAATTGGTTCATAATTCAATTCTGAATTTTTCCATCTTAGTAACGTTTTTTGTTCTAGTCTGTTCACTGAACAGGAAGCCTGACACAAAAACTAAGGTAACTTTTTAAATAAAACACAAAGTATTGATTTGTTCACCGAAATTTATTTTGTCTCCTTCAAAGTAACCCTCTCTCACTGCAATATATTTATTGCAACACTTTTCCGGTCTTGGAAACATTTAATTACATTCGACTTCTTGTATTTCTTTTAAAGTAGTCACTAAATTCTGTAAATGGCTTCTATGGACTCAAAGTGGTGTTCATGTAGTGGATTCTTTCATCGAGGGAACAGGAAAAAGTCATACGGTGCAATATTTGTTGAATATGGTGCTTGTGAATCGGTATTTCTTTAGCTTTTAGCGAAAATTGATCTACAATGGTTCTAATACATAATCGGTTATTACTCAGTACAAGATCCTTCATTTTAAAACTGTTCTCTTTACTGATCTACTTGGAAGGTTTTCCTGAACGAGGTTCATCTGCAACTGCTTCTTTAAAGCCCTTATGCAACATGTAACTATTTGTTTTTCATATAGCTTGATCGCTGTATCATTTTCTTAACAATTCTAGTGCATCAGCTCACGAGATTTCCTTTTTTAGACATTGTTTAATGCAAACTCTTTGCTCAATAAATTTATGTATTTTAAAAAAGGGGCGAAGTTTTTTTAACGCTATAAATGTTAACTTAACAAGCAAAATGATATACAACTTCTGTTAAATGTCAAGTACACTCATACCAGTGTAAAAACCCAATGGTTGTATTTTTGATCAAAGTAGTAAATATACTATTTACCCTTGATTTTTATTATAACTTATTTTATGTATCTGGTTTTTATGTGATATATTTTTTAGACATAAAATATCAATGTAGCTGTAAAACAAATAATATATTTGAACTAAAAAGGAATCCAAGTTTATTTTAATTTAACACATCTTACGTATTTTTAAAATATGTGATGATTCAAATCAAACCATGTAATTTTTTTTATTATAAAATATTAATAACAAAATTAATAAAATGTAATAGAAAATCCTATTGTATTCTACATTGAATAAGGGGCATTACACGCAACATACGTCTATTGTACAAATTATAAATCATATTTGGTTCGCAGTGTTTAGCTCCAAGGTAGAATACCACCTCTGTTTTCTAATCAATGTTGGGGTTCTTTCGGCAGGATAGACAAGTCTGTCATAAAAAAAATAGGCTTGGTTTTTGTTGTTTTCTGTTCTCGAATTAGATATAACCACTGCGTTAGCACGGCTTTTCTAATGGATGATACAGGTTCATTATTTTCGGTATCAACTTTTCGCGGTTTCCATGTATTTGGAACTCTAAGACTGTTGACCCTCTTGTTTAAGCAGTCTGGACGTTTTTCGATCTCAATTGCTTCACAAATTATAATTCGACGTTCTTAAAGAAGTCTTGGTAGACAGCTTCTAACTTCCCATAGCTTCTTATATTATATAAATATATATATATATATATATATATATATATATATATATATATATATATATATATATATATATATATATATATATATATATATATATATATATATATATGTCGCAAAGTCGTTCTGTGGTTTTGGTTTATCTAGTCTTGTAAGTAAATAAATTATTATCATTTAACTATACTGGAATTTCGTTTATGGTGTAGGTTGTTCTTCCTCGTAGTTAAAAGGAAAAAATAAATAGTTTTGATTGATTGCGCGGTTGGCTCTTGGTGAAACATAGTAACTAACATAGTTATGTATAAACTGAGTTTATACATAACTCTCTTTGAGAATGGTCGCTAGGCCGAAACATGTTAGAGAATATCTTGAATATATTGTGAAACAAATACCAAGTGTTTTAATTATCATTGAAAAAATAAATTGTTTCAGAGAGTACAAAAACAAACTGCTATAATTTTTAGCTAATCATGCTACTTATATTTTGCAATTAAAAATTGTTAAAATTTGAAAATGAAAACTTTTTTTTTCAGCAAACTGTCTTCCATTCATTTTGGCCAACGACGAGATAGACATACGTCGAATAAGGTGCAATGCGACAGTTTTGTGCTGTTACTGCACCTCCACTGTCTCCAACCACACAACTCCTCCTGGACTCATGACTACGGTACTACATCTTTTGTATCTTTTTGTTTTGTTCTATATTATATGATACTTTTTCAGCAACTAACAGGAAATAAATGCGATGGCGGCCACTATAGCTGCTCACCACCTAAGGAATGTTGCAAGCAAGGTTGCTGTTTCCTGCTGGCCCCCTCCTACGCTCGTCCTACATCCTTACAGACGGGGAACGTGTTTGCTAATCCGCTTTTTCTTGGGCATTGGTAAGATTTTATTCTATTTGGCTGTAGTAATACTGGAATAGTTGTTATTGTTCAAGATATCTAGTTATATACCAAGATATTGTATGGTATAAAGAAAATGTAGTATTTTTCAAAATTCAGTTTCAACAGCGGTTAGCTGTCAATTTTTCTGCACAGGAAGTTGTAAATAATAATGTTAAAGAATGTGTCTTTCAAATTGAGCGGTTTTTTAAATTCTTGAATAAAACCCAGAATTTAGTGTATATTAAACACGAAAGCCAATATCTGCTAAATGACCACCTCTTGCAGCTTCACAGACGTCCACTCTTTTTTCAAAATTTTGGATGACATTTTGGCATAACCAATTATTTCACTTTAGTTTGTGTTGTGTACAACTGCATTTTTATAAATGGTATATAAGTAGAATACAGTGGGTGAAGAAGTACTTCCCAGCCTAATATTGATTTTTTTTGCACCGTCATGCTGAAGAATAACACTTTCGATTATTCAGTCTTGGATATTTTTGAATTATAGCGATATTTAGTTTATCAAGCTGAGCTCAGTAATATTCAGCACTTATGATTTCATTAGAATTCAGAACCTTAAAGTGAATAATTCCTGAAAAATCCCATTACATTGACAGAAATAATTTTTAGGGTGAAGACGTGAATTTAGAGTGGACAAAGGTTGGTGTTCTGGTATTAACCAGTATTTTTTCTTATGTGGATTGCTGTATAGAATCCACTTTTACTGGGGATCTATGTTACCCCTGTTACTGGGGTACAATATACAGTAACAATTTTCTGCAGTAAATTACTTCTGCCTAAACTGTTGTTACAATAACATTTCTTCTAAATACACGTTGTCTATTTGTTTTAAACACTGCTATACTGTTGACCATGAAGTTTTAAGCTTTCTGGTTAATTTCTGTATGGTTTGTTTGGGGTCAGCTTCAATTTCATCTAACAACAGGTCTTTATCAAATATGACAGGTCTTCCAGATTTTATGTCGTCGAAAAGATTGAAATCACCGTTCCAAAACTGTTTAAACCTACGCTGACAAGTTCTGCTATGCAAGTTACCGACACGCGTTTCGCTAACCATGTTAGCATCATCAGGATATGATTTAATCTTTAGATTTAATCTTCCAATTTTTCCTTCCTTAATATTTGTTTACGTATTAATTTAATATTAATTTTTAATGTTAATTTCTTATAAATTTTGTTTGTTGAATAAATACCAATCCACTTTATAAATGCCAAATCTACAATTGCTCTTTGTCCTGTCTATTAGCAGGTAGTTATTATCAAAATGGTTAATTGTCTGAAATAAACGTTTTTAATTAGCGGATTCCCGTCATTTTGGATTGCAGCACTGATTAATTATAAAACATTTAAGATTCTGTAGCTAATATGTCTCTCCTTTATGGATTACACTTGTCTAATCCTTGTTCTCTAAGTTTTTAGATATTATAGTTACATTAATTATTACCTAAAAATATCGACTTACTATCCAGAATTGGATTGAGGTTACCTGAGTCTAATTAGGCAACATAATATGAAGAGGGAATTATTTATAGTACTTTTAGTTTTGATCTAAATATTTAAATTAATTTTAAAATGGCCCTTATAATAATCTAATTTACCGTTACCATTACTAAGAAAATGTCTGTATATAGATGATACTCTTTTGATATAAATAATTTGCAAATGGATCCTATTTGTTGAGTATGATTTGTGATTTTAAAATAACTGAAATCTTTCATTCGTACTTCACGTAGCTCTGCTCATTTTAAATCAGTCATCACCAACATCGCGTCGAGACAAGTGTATCCCAGGACCGGCTTCTGGCCTCACAGCCATCGTCAGTTGGGCTCAAGTCTAAGGCAATATTGATGACAGGTCACAATCTTAATGGAACTCGCGTCATCCTACGCTGAATGTTCGCAGCAGTCGGAACTACGCGATGCATTTTCCCCATAACTTTGGATGTAGGCATGAGGTATCCTCAAAAGATAGCGTAGTGGGACGGTGGAGAGATATTAAAATAACAGAAATCTTTCATCCGTATTCCACGTACCGCTACTCGTTTCAAATCTCTCCACGGCCACACTACGCTATCTTTTGAGCATACCTGATACCTACATCCAAGGTTGTGGGAAAAGCATCCGTCATGGCTTTGGTTAAAAAACGTTCATTGCCAACGAACCGTCTAAACCAGCAGGATGGAAAATTATAACTAACGCGTAAACTTATATCATTTTAAGAGTTGTAAATTCTGGAATAGTATAAAATATATTTATTGTTGAAAGTTCTGTTCCATGAAGCGAAATAATCTCTTGAGATGTTGGTTATAAGAATTATTCTACTTAGTTAGGTATTTAACACAGTTTATGAACTTCTTCCTTTACTAGGGGATAAAGTTTTATTAATGAAGTTGAATTAAACTTCTGGAATATATCTGTACTAAAATATTTATTCTTGGACTTTAAAGTATAATTTTCAGTTCATATCACATTTAGTATTTTTAATTGTAGATTATGTTGATATTAGTCTAGGACAACGATCACCAAGCCGTCGATCGGTAGCTCACGGCTATAAGCAATCCTTAGACGTCGAACTCATAATCTTTATTAACGAAAATACCGAAGTGTGTGTGCCACGACGCCTTGTTCAGTGTTCAGTTACTTTACAATTACAATTACAAGTATGGCAAGCAGTAGGAACAAAGTTAAGACATACCATTTCCTTTCTGAGTGGAAAAAGCAATATTTCTTTACAGAAATTAAAAGCAAAAGTGTGTGTTTGTTTTGTAACGCTTCTGTATCCGTTGCTAAATGGGGAATATTGAAAGACACCATAAAACTGTTCATTCGACTTTTGACAAAAAAAGGCTGCAACTGAAGCTTTTTATCGCGTGTCGCAGATAGTTGTACAAAATAAAAAGTCTTATGAAGGAGAAATAATAAAACATGCATTTTTAGAAGCTGCTGAGTCATTATTCGCCTAACTTTAAAAATAAAAACTAGATAGTCTGCCATAAAAACAATGCAACTTACTGCTAATACAGTGATGAGACGAGTAAAAGTAATGAGTAGTGATATTTTTTACAGTTAACACTTGACTTAGATAGCTGTAGCTATTTTTCCATGCAACTTGATGAATCCACATATGTGTTTGATATCTCCCAGATGGTTATTTTCGTCAGGACGATTTTATGATTAAAGAAGAATTTTTGAAGATTATTCCACTAAAAGGGCATATATCCTTTCTAGGACCTGTTTTCTCATTTGAAAAATGTTATTTCGTCTGAGAAAACTCCAATTATTAAAATGGTAGGTTTGACAACAGATGGAGCTCCAGCTATGCTGGGTTCCGAAAAGATTATTGTGTCGAAAGGATGATATTTTTCAGCAATTCCTATATGGGGAAATTTTTTGAAACTAAACGACCATATGACAACTGGAGTCAAAATTGTGAACAAGGTTAGAGCTTAGTTGTTACAGAAAAGATTATTCAAAGAACAGACCGAGAAAATGGACTGTCAATACGAGGATTTACTTTTTCACTCTGAAGTCCGATGGTTGAGTAGAGAAAAAGTACTTACACTTTTTAATGACCTCCTACCTACTAATAATCTCCTAACTCAACCAGGCATGAACATTTTGGATTTCTGGTGGACATTACAGAGAGTTGGAATTAATTTAATTTACAGCTTCAAGAGAGAGACAAAGAATTAACGAAAATCATTTTTGATATAAAAGCGTTCACCAAAAAGCTTGAATTTTGGGAAGAAAATCTAATCAACCGCGACACCAAGTACTTCTCTGTGCTTTTGGAAAAGATATATCAAAATCAGTTGCAACCATACGACAGTAAATATCTTGTGCAAATAATATCGAATTTCAAGGATGCCGAAACATATAGTATAAATTAGTTTCTCTAGTATTGTTATATCCTCTAAAGATTTTTAAAGATTTCAACATCATTGCAATAGTGGTGGAATTTGTTGACTCGTTAATATTGAGCAATTTGCCACTTGTGTTACGTAGTATTTTGGCGAGAATAGGGCTACAACAGAAATGGAAGTTATTACGCTTCAAAATCTTTAAGTAAAGATCAATATTCAAATTTTAGTTAACATTGCCTTAAAAATGAAAACGTTATTCAATTCGAGCTATTAGTGTGCATCTTTTTTCTCCAATATGAAAATGATTAAGAGCAAATATTCGATATATTTATATATTATATATATATATTATATATATATATTATTATTATATATATTATATATATATATTATATATATATATTATATATATATATATATATATATATATATATATATATATATATATATATATATATATATATATATATATATATATATTATATATTATTTATATATTATATATTCGATATATTATATTCGAATTCGATGGCTGTAACGAACTATACCAATATTTAAAAAATGTGACTGTAATTTTTAAAAATATGATATGGCGTTGTGTCAAAATTGTGATTATTTTTTAAACATATACTATTTCTATATTGTATGTATATCATATGTACATAGTTATATGTATATACATCATATGTATATAGTATAGTATATACATAGTACATACATAGTCATAGTATATACATCATATGTATATAGCTATAGTAAAATAAATCTTGTACGTCGAAAATGTGTTTCTATTATTGGTATTAAACAAGTTTAGATAGCTCTCTCTATATGAATATTATTAAAGTAGCTAACACATTGAAAACATTGGCTATCCTTGGTCTAGAACTTTATATGATTTTCAGTATTTATATCTGCTTGGCATATTGTATTTTCTATTTAAGCACATTTTAAACGTGATATTGTTGGATTAATATAATACGTGTTGTAGTCCCCATTCTAACACATGTAAGCTTTAGTCACTTCTAATGATATTATATCGTTTATCTCATTTGATTAATGTAAATCAATTTTGGAGCCGATGAACCACATTAATGAAAACAAATATTTCGAATTCTCATAAGAAGTTGAATTTTTGAGAATTTCCCATCAGCATTAACCACATTTGAGAATTTAAGGGACATATTTATGTAATTAAAATTCTGTTGCTATCTCGCACATTTACATGTTTTGTCTATATTGAAAATCTTGAAATTCGACACCCTAGGGTATATCTTTAGGTACTGTGATCACAAAGATCTCAGTTTTCCAGTGTTATTTTTTATAATGTGATCATAAATAACCATGCTAATAATCGCTGTCGCAAATAAACGTTAGTTTAGTAAAAAAAAATCATTGAGTCGTGGTAGCCTAAGGTGTCGAATTTTAAGATTTTCAAAGATATGTCGTTTATCACTTAACACGGTGGCATGGATTTTTTTCTTATTTTTGTCAGAACTGGTATAACCTGGCCTTACCCCCGGCACCCGTTTGACGTTGAGTTTCGGAACACCCTGTATATAGCTAATTATTAATTATAGTATATCAGATGAGCGAATAAAACTGCACGATTCAACAACGCTGGTTTATCTTCAATATAATTTATTGATCATTAACAGAAAGAATGTTCAAGCTCATTTAATATGAATAGTTTTCAATTCTTCTACTGTTACTAAATTCAAAGCGATATCTGGACGCGCGTTTCGATAACCATGTTAGCATCATTAGGAAATTATTCAATCTGATGATGCTAACAAAGTTAGTGAAACGCGCGTTGAGGAATTACAAATAAATAACTTATTGTTTAGTGGTAAATCATTTTGAGTTTAACGAATAGTTTTGTTTATAAACACAATCGTTGAATTTGAGCTTCAGAAATTTTGAGCATTTGGTCCGTGTGATATCTACCAATATCTAAAACAATATTTGGTTTGGAGGCATAATTGGATATTTTTTATGATGTCGAAGGAAACTCTTTAATTGTTGCTGGATAGCTACATCGCAATATAACCCAGACCTTTCTTCACCAGAGCCGGGTGGATTCATTCCAGGGGAAAGTATACGTGAATAGATATTCAAGATTCAACAAATAATCGGAAAAGCCAGAGAAGGTAATTGCCTTGTATACCTTTCTCTTTGCTTGATTATCGGAAGGCGTTTGACTGTCGAAAATCGGAAAAATTATAGCAATTTCTGTAGGAAATGGGAGTCTGATGATTTGATTATTATCTGATTGGCTTAATTTGTCATCTATACGACAAAAACAAAGTAGAGATGAAAATTGAAGATCAAATATGCGATGAGTTTTGCGTCAATAATGGAACCAAACAAGGATACATCCTATCGCCAAATTTATTCAACATTTATAGTGAATATGTCATGTGTAGAACTCTCGACACTTGGACGGGTGGTGTCGATTAGCGACATTAAAATATCTAAATTAATATATGCCTATAATATTACATTTCTTGCGATATTCGTCAATGAAATGACCTTAATTATCAAAAAAATAAGGGTTGAAACCATCTTTATGGACTAAACTTGAAGAGATTTACAACTAAACACCAAAACGTTTTTTTGAACTGCTCGACGCACGTTTCGCTAACCATGTTAGCATCATCAGGAGATGATTTAATCTTTATTAATTATTAGATTAATTAAATCATCTCCTGATGATGCTAACATGCGTCGAGCAGTTCAAAAAAGCGTTTTGGTGTTTAGTGGCAAATCTCTTCAAGTTCAGTGTTTCACACCAAAGGTTCCAATAGAAGAATTCATCTTTATGGACTAGAAATAAACGAGGAGAAAACGAAAGTAATGCTTATAGACCATCAAAACAACAATATGCCCAACATCAGTGGAAAGGGGATTTTAAGGTAGTAAGCCAGTTCGTCTATCTTGGTGCTTTATTATCGAACGAAGGCGGTAACACTCATGAGATCAGAAGAAAATGAGAAATAGCAAGAAATACAATGCAACATTTGCAGACGATTTGGAACGGATAGGAACGTAACACAGAACAAAACAAATAGTAAAAATTTTAGTTTTTCTAGTATTGCTATATCCCGCTGAAGCCTGGGACATTAAAAAATAAGACTTCAAGCGCATCTATTCTTTTAAACTTTGGTGTTGGAGTCGGGTCCTTCGCATTCTGTGGCATCAAAAAATTAATGAACATACAAGGCTATCCCAAATTATTCATGAACAGATACTAAGATTCTTCGGCCACATTGAACGCAGGGATGAGAATAACTCAGAAAGACTGGTGTTGCAGGGATTGAAGGAGGCTTCTAGATCATGCTCTCCAGTATACAATAAAGGAAGCCAGAAATATAGTACGGTTATGACTTGTTATTGACTGTAAAGAAGAATACGGAGAAGATTTTTTTCACACACAAATTGTACAACTACACTTTAGTTATATGTGGTTTGAAGATACGACATCTATATGGATCAAGGCCTAATAATTTAGCGTTTCCAGAAAGACTGTTTTCTCCATTTGTCGATATTAGTTGGCTAGCAAGATGACCCGATAAAGCAACCTTTTTCGTTTTCCTCTGGAGTTATCTCATAGATCGTGTACGAGGCTTGCTATTTATGTATCCGAAATAATTTTTCAAAATATTCTCTGCGATAATCGATACACTTTTGCATAGGTTTAAACCAATTTTACTAGCATTTTTTTTTCATTCCGATCAAGGTTTCTCCACAACATGGATTTTGAACTCATCAATATCCATCGCTTCTTCTGGCATCCAAAATCATTGACGACGTAGTTTCTTCACGGATGTGAACAAAAATAGATCATTAGCTGCCAAATCATGATTGTACGGTGGATAACCCATCAATTCGATATTTTGATCGGTTAAATATTGAGTTGTTATTGAATAAATATTGAGATCCTGCGTCTTTGGTTGTTTTTACTTATTTCTTCAAAGACTTCTGGCAAATAAATGGCTGAGTATCATTTAGAATTGAGCATTCTACGATTCTCTAATAGCACTAAAGCCACATGCCTATTTATCCCAAAAAAAACAGGCGACATTTGCTTCAAAGTGCTTCTTAGGCGAACAACTTTTGTTGTGTTTGGCTCATTTTGAAAGGTACATACAGTCGACAGTTATTTACTTTTGGGGTCATACGCATAGATCCAAGATTTGTCACCTGTGTAAATATTATACATGGCTTTTGACGCACCACGATGGTATTTTTTGAGCATTTTTTTGCACCAAACGCCGCTAGCCTTTTTTTGAGAGATTATCAAATTATGCGGAATCCAGCGCGTACAAGACTTTTACACGGTTAAATGTTTACGTAAAATCTTGTGTATGCTTGTCATACTAATGCCCAGGGATGCCTCAGTATCCTGGTATGTCACATGATGATCTTACTTTATCAGTTCGCGTACAATATCGGTGTTTTATGGCACAACAACCGCTTTTGGATGACCTTCTTTACATTCGTCCGTGAGCGAACGACGTTCACTAAACCTGTGATATACAATGGTTTTAGATGGTGTTTCATCTCGAAAAGTCAAAGTGAGTTGATTGATCCACTGTTGTTGAGAAAATTCAATTTTTTAAGTCACTAAACAATACAAATAGCGTCCGTATGACAAAACGTTCTGAGTACGTATACAGTCAATATTGTCAAACTTTATGATGTATATGTCAATTAGCGCCTAGCAGCACCATTGTTGCCAATTTCGGATACATAAATAGCAAACCACGTACTGATAAAGCAAGGATAATTTATTACATCCAATATTAACAGTTAGGAAGCTATTGAAGAGCTGTTACTTAAAAATGAAAATTGTTATCAAAAGTACACGGGTCGCTGACACGTCCGACAGTATGCCTTGAAATTAATATTATTGAATGCCATTCTATTACAAAAGTATTATACATTTAGATTCACTTATTGACCCTGTCTAGATGATATTTAAGTATTTTTTTGGATTAAAGCCGTAGCAAGTAAGCGGGTTGGTTAGCAACTGGACCTGCAGTTGAATGTAGTTTCTGGATATTGACCATCATTTATTGATTAACGCCAGTCAGCTATCAACTCTTAATTTATGTTTGATCTTCTTTTGTTGTCTTAAAGTTTACATATTTGTGAGTGACCAACACAGATTATATCTCAGAAAGGAAGCTGCTTTACACATTCGGCACCACCATTAACAAATTACTGGCGTGATGGAACTAAGATGTTTTGCGTCGCAATTCGAAGTAATCTAATAGGTGTTCAGTTAATAATGTCGATTTTTTCCCAAAATTTTAGCGTTTATTTCCATAATAAAATAAATTACTTTAATAATTAAAGTATTGGCCATCGTTACCTAGTACTTTTTCCCATCTTTCTGCCAAAAAATGGATTCCGCCCTAAAAAGCTTTTGTTTTTTTTTGAGGCCAACCATTCATCAAGTTACATTTTCACTTCTTTGTAAGAATGTAAGTGTTGTTCGGAAAGTACGAGCTGAATCGATCGAAATAAGTAGTAGTCCGAAGGCACTAAATTCGATGAATATGGCGGATGAGGTAGGACGTCCCATTTAACGTTTTGCAAATAGTTTTTTACATATGTTGCAACACGGGGCCGAATATTGTCATGTTGAAAAATTACTTTATCGTGTCTTTGGGGTATATTCTAGTCGTTTTTCCTTCAATGCTCGGTTCAATTTTATCAATTGTTGTCAGTATCGATCGCCAGTAATCGTTCCTATTATCCTACCAATACACAGCAGAAGTCTTATTTTCATGTATATTCCGCACTGATTGTGATATTGAAGGCTGGCCAGGGTCTACCCATGATTTTTTGCGCTTTAGGTTATCAAAATTGATCTACTTTTCATCATCTGTCACAACTCTATGCAAAAGCCTTTTATTTTCTAGGTGGCAAGCAACATTTCACAAGTGGTTTTTCCCCTTTCAATGTCTTTTTCCTTCAATTTATATGGAAACCATGCATGTAGACGTTCGGAAGGTTGCCTTTGTCAATTGTTTCAACATATGAGTTGAGTGCAAATCTGCATCTTCAAACTTTTTTGGCTGTCCTGGGCGTTTATTGTCTTTTATATCAAAATCACCACTTTTAAAGCGTTTAAACCATCGTTCAAAATTTCTGGCTTTTTAGGTTTGAGCATGTTCACCATAAGCTTCAATCAAAAATCTATAACTTTGAGCAGCCGTTTTCTTCAAATGAAAGAAGGATATTAAACTTCTCTGCAATACGTTTTTTTCTGATACATAATTCGACATATTCAAAGCTATGAAAAATTATGTTTTTTGCACAATGATGATTAATAACGAATTGGCTTTTGATGGCGTATGTTTACCCTCCAAAATACCTTAGACGTCATTAGTCTATACCAATCAATGTATTAGTAACGCCATCTCTTAGCAAAATCAACATTATTAACCGAAATACTTATTAATAAAATAAATAATTTAATAAATAATGACTTTGGAGAATACAAATAAACTTCGGCATAATTAATATAGCTTGCATAAATGAAACAGAGCTTCAACAAATTTTTCTTTTTGTATTATTTGACTTTTTGTATTTTTGCAGGTATTTTTGGCTAGCAGTAACAGCAACCGTGGTGGGAATTCTGTGCGCCTGTTCGCTCTGGCGAAGACATAGTCAAGGAGGATTGTGTTGTAGAAATGGAACAGGAGAAGATAGAACATGTTCAGAACCAGATTCCATAGGATCGTGTTATGCTCCGCCTCAATATAGCCGTTGTAACAGCTTTCAGCAACCCCCGCCGCCTTATTCTGAGGTAAATAAACAAACAAAAATAACACACAATCGCAGGGTTTTTCTAAAATTTCCTATTGCAGGTTACTTCTAAACCCGATATGTATCCTCTGGTGATTAGTTATAACAATTCAGAATCTATAATCAAAAATAATAATACATCTACGAGGTACCTTATGGTGCAGTATTTTAGAAATTTCATCGGAAGGCCTGTTGGTAAAATAATAAGATCACATCACGGTTGTATAAAGTTAATTTAATATTTTTAGGCTCGCTCTCAGCAACAAGCACAAACGATTCAATAAGCTCTAGTTTTTTATGTAATGCTGTTAATGAAGTAAGTAATAGTATATCAATCTAATATTTATAAGATTTTCAGTTCAATTGTCATCTTAAATTGGTGTATTTTTTTGAGTATTTTTAAACATTTTCCAAAAATAAATTTCTTTAAATAAGAGTTCTACAATCAGGACAAGTCAACAACCCCGATCAAGTTCCTCCGAATACGCGGAAACGGAATGTTCCTATTATATTAAAATTCCTTAATACGGCGGTAGAGTGAAAAGCCTTTTTTCGCTTTTTAAATGAAATATTTTTTTTTTAATCGAAAATCGACTTATTTTTTAACGTAGTTTCTTTTTAGCTGAATTTACTTCTCCCAGCGATTTTCCTCGATCTTTTGTATGCCTTCCAAAAAGTCCGATTTTTGAACGAACATGAGGGGGGACCAAGTTCGGAGAATAGTGCGGTATGAATTCGACCGCAAATTGTCCAATTTTGCCGTCGCAATGGTGTATTAATGTACGGGTGCCATTGTCGTGGTGAAAACAGCACTTTCTTTCGCTACACAGGGGCGTTTCTTTATCAACTCTTCGTCAAACCTCAGTGATACTTCAGCATAATTATCTCCTGCAATCGGCTTTCCTTGTTTTAAGTTGTCGATGAAGACAATGTCTTGCAGATTCCAGAAAACGCTGGTCTTGATCTTTCCGACTGATGAAAGAGGCTTCACCTGCTTCGGGGCACGTTGACAGGGTAAAATCCACTATTTTGATTATTCCTTCACTTTTGGTGTGTAGTAATGAATTCAAGTTTCATCAACTGTCACGAATCGCCGCAGAAACATTATCAGAGTGCGTGTATACATGTCCAATCGTCGCTGGGAAGTCGTTACTGGATTCTGTTTTTGGTACGTAGTGAGCAATCGTAGCACCCATCGCATTGATAGCTATCTTATGCCTAAATGTTCGTATAAAATGTTCCGTACGCGTCCGGAGTTCTGGTCCGAGAGTTTTAACAATCTCTTTAAACTTCATTCTAAATCCGCCAACCCGTTATAATTGATCTTGTTAATACTTTCCTCAGTAGTGACCTCAATATAAATAAAGGAATAAATATAAAAATTAATGCTGATGCCTATTGATAACCTTTTCTTTCTATTGTCATTAAATTAAAGCAATTGTTTTCAACATCTTCTAGCAGTAGAAATGGGCTTAAATGTGGTCATGTTTTACTAATAAATCATCCCCATATTTATTTCTATATCTATTCATCTGTTTTTTAACGAATATTTTCTTGTTAGGTAAATACTATTGTTCCTCCTACTTATTCGAATGTAGCTAGTTTGGAAGAGCTGGTTTGTGATCCACCTCAGCCTAACCCATGTAATTTGGAAAGAATACCTCGAAGCGCTACAACTACAACAGAATATCATCAAGTAAATAATTATACACAGAACACATCTATTAACTTTTATATTTAATACTCTTTTAGATCAATCAGCATACTCCCAGTCTTACTCCTAATGCTACCAGTCCTACCCCTCAAGGTCCAACTCAAGTACATCAACCTGTTTTTCCTACATCTAATCAACGAAGTTCTGTTGAATACAGCGATAACTGTACAGCTGGAAACAAATCCGAAAATTGTAATGCAGAAGAAGAACCTAAATCAGTTCAACAACGAGGTTCGACCATGTCTCGAGCAGATGAAAGGAGTATGTGTAGACCACGTAAACCTTTAATGCAACCCAGCCAGGACTCAACTGAAGACGATGAACCGTTTTCGGCTTTGTTGAATTTGTCATTATGTGCTTCGAATCCTCCTGAACATATTCATGCCCAAGCTGTACCATTAATGCAAGAATTGCACTTTGGTGTTACTAACAGCATGACTGGATCTGATATTAGTAGTTTGGCTAATTTAGGTGAGTCAGTATATTAAGATTAAGATGGTTTAAGATGGTTTATAAGTTTATTGAGTAAAGTTTATAAGTTCATAATTATTAGATAATCATATAATCCATATATAATACCGCGTACACAACGGGCCAGCGAAGATCAACGAACGGGGTTGTAAATGCCAAGGAACGTTCGTTGGCGTTGGCTCGCAACTATAGCGCCCTGGTAAAATCAAAGAAATCGGAGCATTCGAGCAAACACAGTTAGTGTGGGCGGGCACCGTAGTCCAACGAATTTGGAGCCTGCGATTATGTAGTGCGAACGTGTGGTTATTTACGAAAAATTGAGGAATTACTAGAAATATCTAAAAAGTGGAAAAACATTGAGAGTATAGAAAAGCCACTATAAAAATTTCTGTTTTTTTAACTGTAGTTGTTCATCACCTCTTCTCCGTTTCGTTTTTCTTGATATTTCGTTGAGGCATGAACGTGGCACTCGCAATAGTAATTTTGTCGGCATAGATTTTGCACCGTAGTTTTTGTACAAATAAAATCAGATTTATGGCCAGCGAACGTTTGATCAAACCAACAAACATATTTGGACGTATTTCCAAAAGAAAACGAATATGTTGTAGCGAACGCTGAACTTTGCTCGTTGGTTTTCGTTGTCACAGTGTCGTTTGTGTGGTCGTTGATGCTTCTGAAAAGCCTTAAAATTTGTATAACTGAAGATTTTACGCCACTCGAATTTGCATTTTAAGATTATTAAAAAATGTTGATTTTTTCTGTTTTAGTTGTTTTTAAATTTTTATTAGCAGTAGAACATTTTTGCACAAGCTTATAAATCATCTTAAAAAAAATTAAACTGTCAAATTTTCGTTTCAAGATTGATTTATTTGGATTTGGATTGGATTGGGATTGGATTAGTTGCTAATTTTAATTACTACGAGATGTGTAAATAAAGTAATCAGACTGATTCTTTATTAAATTGAAATTACAATTCTACATTATCTCGTTCAAAGTAGTGCTGGAGATGGTTTGTCCAGTTTTCATAGCAGTGCTAGAACTCATACTAGAATCGACGTCGGTTGGTCTGTGACGGTTTTCAATGTTCTGCAAAGTTTGCAAAATTTTCAAGGGAAAATAAATAGTCACAATGACTCTAGTCAAGTGAATAAGGGGGCAGCGGGACCATAGTGATATTTTTATTACATTGTCGTGATGCAGCGCCCCGACGTTCTTCATGTTCGGTCTCACATGAAATGTCAAAGAATTTCTCTGTAAAAATTTTGGTTTACTGTTTGGTCTTGAGGCACAAATTCCTTATGGACGATCCTGGGTATCAAAAAAGTAAACCTACATACTTTTAATCTTTGATTTGCTCATTCTGGCTTTTTTTGCTGTGGTGAGATTGGAATGTGTCATTCCAGGCTTTGCCGTTTCTTTTCCCAGTCGTATTCAAAAATCCGATCCAATCAATTTTCACAAAATTAGGGTCATTTTCAATCCGCCCCAAAAAGTCAACACATTTTTCCTTTCAGTTGTCCTTTTGATCCTGTAAAAGATTTTTTTGGAACCATTCTCGCGCAGATTTTCTTCATCATCAATTTATTGATCAAAATCTAATGAACGGTTGTGTTTCGGTCTTCTGAGAATGCCTGAACACCTGGGCCCTTGACAACACTGTTTTTCAAGCCTGTTGAAGTTTTGTAAAACTTTTCGTCGCACTTTGCCCAAGTCTGAAACAAAACTTACTAGCATACCTTTGCTCGAAATTGTTGTCACTCATTTTCAAAATGCACTAGAAATATCCGGCTCACGAAAAGAATTGCTACGGACCACTAAGAAATTCTAGAGAGTTCAACTCTAGGTTCTCTAAAGGGATAGCCAACAGTATTGCCAGATCAGTTCCAGGCTGGATAAAGTCAGATCCCTTCTGAGAGGAACGGAGAGAAACTCCGCCCACTTTGGCGAGTGGGCGGAGTTTCGTCAGAACTAAAGGTTAATCACCAATCTAGGGTTGATAACCTTTGGGGGCTGATGATCTGAATCAATAACTAACTGAAAAATTAGTCTAAACAAAGTTTAATAACTTCATTGTATAGACACATTTATTCAAAGATACATTAATTGATTGATGTTTTACTTAAGGTACACCAGATTCTCCACCTAGAGCTACTTCGCCTACTGTAGAAATGCGGGAACTTCTTGATAAGATCCAACAGTTACCTGCCCAAAGAAGCCCGCAGCCACCTGTACCATCAGCCACGGCTCAAGCTAAAGCTTATTTCCATAGAGTTAGAGCGAAAACTATGTATATGCCGTTAGGAGAAGCTCAAAGTGTTAATTCTACTCGTCATCACAATAAAAATATTCCAAATGGTAAGGCAACATTTACATATTTTATCTCTAGTCTAAAAATACATTGATTTTTTCTCACCGAGCATAAAATTACTCACATTCAAATTTTAGCATCCATTTTTTTATTAAAAATATTTATCACTAAATACCAAATCACTTGTTTTCAGTTTCTCGTCTTGCGTTTCGATAACCATGTTAGCAACATCAGGAGATTATTTAAGTAGATGAATCAATCAGATTGAATCATCTCTTGATGATGCTAACATAAGGAGCATATTGAAAATAACTGAATTGGTGCTAGAGGTATTCTATTAGTATCTCTTTTAGTTTAGTTCATTTTTTTTTTGCTAAGACATATTAGGTATAGTACATCTTTTTTTAACGAAGCTGTATTGGTGGAGCTTGAACGGCAGTTTTTCGACTGTGCGTAATATCATAGATATAAATATTATTTTATTTATTTCTTTAAATTTATGATGTCTTCTAAAAAAATAATGAAAATTAAGTAATTATTATGTATTTTTTGGGGAAAATTTGAAAAAACATTCATGAGTCACATACTACCAATCAGTTACGAGGGTAGTCTGAAAAGTTTTTATCATGCGTTGAAAGATAACCTTGAAAATTTCAGATATATTAAATGCTCATTGTTGCTTAACAATCATTTTCGTCAGTAGATGCGATGTTACTGTTTCTGTAATGATGGAAAAATCGAATATCGATATAAAATACGCCTACGCAAATTAACATTCGGCTTTAATTTGCTTAGGAGTACATACTGCCTTTCAAATGCAAGAATTTTATGACGGCTCGATATTCGATTTTTCGACGATGTTCATGTTATATATTTATTTATTATGATTCACGTATGGGCCCGGGTGGACCACGCGAAGTACAATTAGAGGCGTTTGTTGTTGTTAGCCTTCCTTTGCGCCCATACTAATTTCATTCTTTCGCTATGAGCTTTTTTTCTTTCGTCAGACCAAGTTGTTCCAGTCTTCCTATATTTTTCTCTCTGGCCAACCTTCCAAACGTCAACCTTGTGTCTGAAATAGCCTCTATCCTGAATTTCACTTTGTGTAATATTTGCTGATCTTAGGTCCTCTTTAATTGCAGCAATCCATTTAATTATTTCTACTTTAGCTCTACTCCTATTTTCATAAAATTCGACTATTTGTCTAGTTAGCCTATTTGGATTCATCCGTTTTATGTGTCCGTAAAACTTAAGTCTTCTTTTTCTCATATCGCTATGTATATCTGTGTATTGTTTGATTTCTTGGTTTTCTCGAAGTCGGTATGTTGTTGTATTTATTTGTTTGGGGCCTAGGATTTTTCTTATGATTTTTCTTTCCTTCTTTTCAATGTCCTTGATGTCTCTCTTTCTATTCAAAATGAGCGTTTCTGCCCCATATAGACATTCTGGCTTAATAACTGTGTTGTAATGTCTCAGTTTTGTGTTTTTAGATAGGCATTTTTTGTTGTAAATATTTTGTGTAAGTCTCAATGCCGTTTCCATTTTTTGACATCTACCCTTATTGGTCGCTTTTGTCCAGACAGTGTTGTATATATACACTGTCTGGGCCTCTATCTTTTCGTCGAAGAGTGTATATAAAATATGAAAATAAAATAAATCAATATTTTTGTCATACTAAACTTGAAGAGATTTACCACTAAACACCAAATGACTTTTTTGAACTGTTCGACGCACGTTTCGCAGAAAAAAATAAAATTGAGGTTAAATCATCTCCTGATGATGCTAACATGGTTAGCGAAACGTGCGTGGAGCAGTTCAAAAAAAGTGATTTGGTGTTTAGTGGTAAATCTCTTCAAGTTTAGTGTTTCACACCAAAGGTTCCAATAGAAGAATTGATTTTTGTTATAGTTTTTACGAGAAGTTGGTTATCACGGTCAGCTCCTTGCACACCTTGTGGGCCATTAGCACCACCATTTCCTTCAAGTAGGGGAAGCCAAAAAGGCAGCAAAACAAAGGTCACTGACGGAAGTCCTCTCTTGAAACAACATGCTGAAGAATCAGAGGATGAACCTCAACGAGACGAACACTTATGATGATTATAAGTATTTTTTTGTGCCGAACAGAATATAATAGATTAGTGACGAGTAAGGGGAGGTCGATTTGGCTTTGGAGAGTTATATTATGCTTCAGTATTTTTTATGATTTACTGTTAGTACCTACAACTATTCAGGTGTTCGTATTTCTTAATACTTCCAGCAAAAAATGTATTTTGCCTCACCAAAACCAAAGTGACTGAAATCTTGACAGTATTTTGATATAAAGAAGAAATACAATCTAAGGATTTTTATTATAGTTACTGTAAAAATTTGGGTGATTATAATAAAAATATATTTGGTTTGACGGTGTTTGACAATGTTCCAGTTAAAGGGATAGTTAAATCTCGAATTTCCATTTTTGTTATTTGTTTGATCACAGTGGACATATTCTATGACTCCAAATGATGGCAAAATCTACAGTACTCTGCAAAAATAAATATTTTAATATTTTGATACTTACTAGAACGCTATTTTTTCATAGAAAACAACCCCATCTATTACCAAAAACTGATAGCGATTAGGGGAAAGTACTTTCGTAAATTTTACCAACGATTCTTTACATCATTTTTAATAAAAAGATGTATACAAAATATAACTATTTTCGCGGAAAACAGGTCAGAACTTTTTGAAATTTCTTGCCAACAGTTATCAACGTCGCATTGTCGTGCTTATTGTTATCAAAGGGATTTTAGTTTTTGTTTTATTGGTCTCTTACGGTATTATTGGAAAATACATTATATTTAGAGATTTATTCCATACGTTTCAGTATAAATTTGGTTTGGTTTAAAAAAAGGAAAACTTACACATTGTTGTAATTTAATGTCAAATTTCATATAGCAATAATTTTTACACCATAACACGTTTTAAAGATTCAAGTCACATTAAGAAACACATGACTAATTGTTTTATTCAATTAAATGTTCAACATATCCACCATTTTATGCAAGTTTTATATCGTTTTAACTAGTTTTAAATACGTCGTTCTTTTTAATAAAATACGTTGAAATCAAATGTAATCGAAAATACATTCTATTTAATATAAGCTTCTCCGTAAATAAAAAAAAACATATCGTGATATTCGCGTACAGAATTTTTGGTTGCCAATAAAACTTAACGCTCAACTACTACGGCTTATTCACTCTAACCTAACTACCATCGTGGGGCACCCAATAATCTAATTTATTTATTATGTATACATTAATTATAGTGTTTGATGATGTTTATTTTTTGTACTTGGAAGATTGGGTAATTCACAGAGAGCACAACAGGAAAAAAAGGAAATTCAAGAGTAATTAATAAATACCAACAGTTAAGCCTCCTCTTATAAAATGCAGCAACATTGGTTAAGCCAATAGAAAAAAGCCTTAAAAGGTACAGCTATGTTTAAAATGCTGTAAACCAATAAATAATGAGAATAGAAGTTCGAAATCCGTTTCTTTTAAAAATGCACTTGATATTTACAGATATTGGCAAATATTTTTCATCTCCATAAATCTCAATTATTTTAGAGCAAATTAAAACAAACATCCAAATTTATACTGAGTAAAGCTTAGATCTAAGTTTTTTTAGTAAAAAAACGTATTACATAAGTTTTCAAATGTTCGAATTATAATTGACTTAATGTAATAATAATATTAAGAATTTTTAAAATGCGAAGTGGGTAGAGCGCAATGTAAAAATAAATTATTTATTTCATATCTATAAGTACGT
The DNA here is from genome assembly GCA_031761425.1 of Cosmopolites sordidus. Classification (NCBI taxonomy): domain Eukaryota; kingdom Metazoa; phylum Arthropoda; class Insecta; order Coleoptera; family Curculionidae; genus Cosmopolites; species Cosmopolites sordidus. The sequence goes on from JARFXV010001622.1 coordinate 368,941, forward strand.
ATGTATTTTAAAATCTTTATATAATTGTTGCTCTAGTATTTCCTGTTTTATGTGGTAAATTATCAAACAATATACTATTTTTCCTACTATACTTGTGTCAAGATGGACCCACAATCATTATAGGTCCAAAATATTCCCATAGAGTTAAATCATTTTTACTTATACTGTCAGTGTTTTAATAAACACTTTATCATTTCTGTATCTTTTTTTGGTATAATTCTGAATTTAAACCGAATTGTTTATAAATCGTTTTTATCACAGTCTCAAAAAGGTATTTTTTGATTTTTGACTTTATGACTTTACTTGTTGATTTGAGTACATTTTTTAATTGAGGATATGGTGAATAAGTTTTACTGTGCACATGGATTTTTCTAAATTCGATATATTTTTTATATCAGCGGCTCACATTTTGACGTTTTTTTATTTAAATCCAAGTATTTGTCGATATAATAATAATGATTTAGAATCTTTATATATTGTTTGAAATTTTCCTTTATTTTGTCAACATTTATCCCGAAATTGTTTTAGTAGTATTAAATAAACGATATATTGAATTGTTATAAATATTAGTTGTTGTTGTCGATTGTGAATTATAGTAATGCTATTTTTTGAAACTACTTGTAAATACGCAGCTATTGTTAATCTATTTTGGAAACTTTCTAGACCAACACAAAAAAAATCAAAATAGGATTAAACCATTGAAATAACGAATATGTTTTACTTTCTCATGAAATAAACGCTATAATTATTCTAGAGTTATATCCGAACTACTTATCTAAATGGCCTAATATGTTGCAGGATGTATTTTTATGTATTTAGTTGATTATTTTTATTAACAAATAAAAAAACTTTTAATATTTATTGCTGTTTTTTTTAAATCTCATTTAATTATAATCATATTATGGTTATTAAGCCAAAAAAAAATTAATAACATGACAGCTCCATATTGTATAACATAACTTCTTATAATACTAATGATAGCTTATGCTCCTAATGATTATAATATTGGGAAAAGGTAAATAGAACATGTATAGAAAATGGGAACAAAAACAACAGGATGAAGTAGGAACAAAAACATACTTTGTATTCTTCTTCCTGTGGTGCTACAGCCCGTCAGAGAACTTTGACCTCCTTTAACCTTCTCCAGCAGCTCCTTGACAATTTTTGATGTACAGTAGTTCTTTAGCATCTTTTCTTACACTGTCCCGTCATCGTGTCTTTGGTCTACTTCTTTTTCTTCTCGCCACGATTTTCGCCCATCTTGTGTCTTTGAACCCTCACGTCTATAATGTCCAGATCTTTGTGCAATTGCTTGAGTTCGACGTTATACCTAATCCTCCAAATTAAATTGGCATTCACATCATCAAAAATTTTTCTGAATACCCTACCTTCAAATATTACAATTATTTTCTGTTATGAGATTTCTTGAACTTTCATTGTTTTTTTTGTAAGGGTTCACGCCTTGCAACCATAAGAGATTACTGGCCGAATGAGTGTTTTATAGATACTAACTTTCGTGTGCCTTTAAATAAGTTTAGATTTTAGGACAGAAGATAGGGAATAAGTAACTTTGTCACCCTTCATAAAACGTTTCCTGATATCTCATATGATGTTGTTTTCGTCAAGTTTATCCCAGTGCATTCAAGATACGTAAATTATTTCTACAATAACACAGGTCGATATAATTTTTGTAACATTGTGCTCTTTTTGCATTTCATTTAGGTAGTTATTAAAATGCCTTTTCACAGAAATGGCCTAGCGATCCTATTTTCAAATACATGCTTTTCCTTTATATCATGGAAATTATTTGTACCTGACTTTGGACTGGCCATTTAGGAATTACCACAAGACCGTAGAGATGGTATTGCTACAGTATTCTAAGAACCTTTAAGGGCAGCCTTATTGTTTCTATAGTTTAGTTTGTTTCTGTCTCGTTTAAAGTACAGTTAAGTTGATTTTATATAACAAGGAGGATTTATTTTAAAGTCGCAAGCTAGATCTAAGATCTAAAAAAGCTTATCTTTTATATATATATATATATATATATATATATATATATATATATATATATATATATATATATATATATATATATATAAATTAGTTAATTTCCCTTAACATGAAATGTCTGAATAAAAAACATGCATTGAGTTTTGTGTTCAGTCAGTGATGAATGTTTCTGCATCCTAGTCGATAATATTCCGTGCTGGGACGTTGCTCTTGCTTCTATATTATTTGGAACGGTTAGTAGACCGAGTTCTTGGTGCAGTTGTCAGTTGATAATATGCCATGCGGCATTCACACCTTTTTGTAATATTTTGTTTTGAAGCACCTTCATTTTGTTGCCATTGGTAGATGATGCGTTGCCCTAGATAACACAAGTATAAAATATTAAAGGCCGAATCAGTAATTTATATAGTAGTAAGGTACATTTCGTTTTTAATCTGAATATCCTGTTGATAAGTGTGTAGAGTTGGGAGAGTTTGACATGCCCTTCATATAGTTCGTTAATTATGTGAATTCTTCATGTTAATCTGATGTCCAGGTATACACCCAGATGTTTAACATATTCTTTGTTTGTTTTCCATGCAATTGTGTACTGTTTATCACACCTTTAGAGAGTTATTGTTTTGAAACACTAAACTCGACGAAATTTCCCACCAGACATCAAACGCTGATTTTGGATTGGAGAATCAAGATAAAAGTTGGGCTTTTCCATGTAACTGATTACATGGAGGATGTATTATATACATTAGTATTGTGTATTACTAAAACAAAAGGGATTTCAAAAAACTAAAGGGAGAAAATTCAGTATTCAAATTTGCCTTCTACACTTAGGCCAGTTCTTCATAGCCAAGAACTACCGGTACCGATTGCGCCTTTAAATCTGGACAACATGTTTCCCGGTGATTCTAATTCTTTATCAGAATCTTATCCACAACTTTCTGAAAACACCAGTTATGACTCAACATTTTTAACAACTGCCTAACCTGGAATTGTCAAAATAAAAACCGGAACTTCTTGGTTCCAGACTTCAACAGTGGAACCTGATATATAAAATTGTAAGTGTTTAACTTTACCAAAAACGAAATGTAACATTTTCAAGCTTTTATAAAATGGAAGGATCGCTATGTGTCCGTTGTGATATTGATGGTTTAATGAATGAGCTTAATATGGAACATGTACCTTCCGAGTGGCATATTTTTATAAATTCGTTGAAATATAAAATGAAATACAGAATAAACAGTCTTGCTTCCTAATGGAAACAAAAACCCATCTATTCCTTCAGCCCATTCAATGACAATGAAAAAAACGTATGACGACTACAAAAAAAGGAATCCATGACAACAACAAAACCTATGCCAAACCTTAACGTACTAAATCACGTTAAATATGAATAGTATCAGTGGGATATTTGTCGGGATTTAAAAGTGATAGGTATATTACTAGAATGTCAAGGGGTTTTAAAGCATTGCTATTCTTTGTGTCTATGGGACAGTGAGACATCAAAAAAACATTACACTAAGAAAGATTGGCCTCATAAAACTTATTTTGAACCTGGTACTTCAAACATAAAATATGCCCCCTTGTTAACCCAAAAAGATGCTTCTTCCGCCTTTCCATATTAAACTTGGACTAACGAAAAACTTTGTCAAAGCCATGGACAAAGAAGGAAATGGTTTCAAGTACCTAAAGGAAATATTTTCTCTATTAAGTTATGCAAAACTAAAAGAAGGCATATTTATTAGACCTCAAATAAGAAACCTTCTAGGTGATTTTCGCTTCCAAGAAAAAATAAATGAAAGGAATTTGGCAGTTTGGAAATGTTTTGTAAGTGTAGTCAAATGATTTATGGGCAACAAGAAAGGTGAAAACTATAAAAACCTCATAGATGTACTCTTGAAGGGCGATGAAATACTAGGGTGTCGCACGTATTTAAAAATGCATTTTTTACAGTCCCATTTGGATTTTTTCCGGAAAATTTGGATGCAGTAAGCGATAAACAAAAAGAGAGGTTTTACCAGAACATCTAAACGATGAAAGCAAGATACTAGGGACACTGGAACCCATCTATGTCGGGCGACTATTGCTGTTTTCTTAAAATGAGATGATACTAAAGAACACAAGACGAAAAAGTGAAAGTTTTTGTCGCAGTATGGCATCTCATGTAATATATTTTTTATTCATATAATCTTCAATAACGTCTTTGCATAGATTTAATACGTTTTACACAGTGGTGGCTCATGAGGGAAGGCGTTAGGGCGCCGCCCCTCCAGCATTTATTACAGAAAATAAATTTTCCGGGCAAAACACTACATTTTATTTCCGTTTACCTCCTGTGTAGAGTTTCAATAGAACGAAAAGTAAAAAAAAGGAAGCGGAAAGCAAACAAAAATCTTCAGCAGCACTATTTTGTTCTACGCCTTCCCACTTTAAAAACTCACGAGCCGCCATTGATTTTACATGTTTATATTAAATAAATATTAGATTGTAAAAATATATTTGTTCTTTTATTTTCCCCACCACCGATCCCCTATAACAGAAAAAAAAGGTACGTGTTACAGTAATTAGCTTATCATTTTCCGATATAGGACTAGAAAATACTTCATATTAGACTGGGTATCCCGTGGTAGCTGAATGTCCATTGATGGACGGTTTCGCTGACGTTTCGATGGGATCTCATCCATCATTTTCAAAGCGTTTACTCGACGGTGTTTCGACGACAAATGCAGCATACCCGAGAAACTATCATTACATTTCACACCCGTGAAAACATTGGTCAAAACATATATATATATATATATATATATATATATATATATATATATATATATATATATATATATATATATATATATTTATTTATTTCAATATCTTTCAATATGACAGTACAACCTCAAACACGGCCCTCATTCCCCGAACGCCAAGGGGCCTACCTACGGCAGCGGGGAGATCTGCCCCAAAGCAGAGGGTGCTATGAATCACTGGGTTAGATCAGGCTGCCATTGGATATTTGACATTGCAACGCTAAATATACGGACTATGAAAATGAAGGCCCGATTGCAAGAACTGTTAATCGAACTTGACAACATACATTGGGATATTATTAATCAAACTGGAGCCAACTGGACAAGTAGTTTACACTCGAGATACGGAAAATGGCCGATGTGGCGAAATTGGATTCCTCATCAATCGAAAGCTGAAGGACAGTGTAGTAAAATTTGAAAGTACATCTGATCGACTAGCCCAGTGCTATTCACCTGAATAAAAAGTTTAGGCTTTAAATCGCCCAAAGTTATGCACCAAGTATAAGCCTTTGGGATGAGGAAATTGAGGAATTTTATGATGATGTGGCCCAGCTTTTATACAGGGAGAAATGTAGATACAAAATCCTGATGGGTGATTTTAATGCCAGAATTGGAACTAAAAGAACTGACGAAAATGCACTGGCGAAACTGGTTCATAAGGAACTGATGAGCGAGATAATAGAGGTGACAGATTGGTTTATTTTGCTGAAGGACAAAAACTATATATAATGAAATCGTTCTATAAGAAAAATATCACCAGAAAATGAACATGGAAAAGTCCATCTTTACTCACAAGTGAAATTGATTACATCATGACCAACGATAAAACAATATTTACCAATTGTACTGCCCTTAACAATTTTAATGTTGGAAGTGACCACCGAATGGTACGAGCATAAGTTAGGATTAACTGTCGAAGAGAACGCGAAAGAATGATAAGCTCAAAGAAGGGCAAAGTGGATTCTGGGAAACTGCTGGAGAGAGGAAGCGATTTTGAGATTGCTTTGTCAAACCGGTTTGCTATGTTACAATATCCGGAGGAAGTGGAACTATCGGTTCAATTTGAAGAAATCGCCAACAATGTGCTTCAAATGGCTGCTTCAATAGCACCAGAATAAAAATGTCTCAAATAGACAAAAATCTCCAGTGAGACCATTGATTTAATGAAGAAACGGCGGGCAATGAGAAATGCAGGTAGCCCTTTTGGCAGGGTCGAGTACACTGAGCTCTGCAAAACTATAAGAAGGACAAGCGCCGATTCAACATGCAGCTAGTGCAAAAAATCCTTGAAGAAAACAAAGGAATTGACAAGGCTAAACAGAAGCTGAGAAACAAAAGAACTCAAATATATGCCTTAAGGCATGAGGATGGCACAGTATGCAGGGCGCATACGCAAATATTAGAGGTTGTCAGAAAATTTTATTCCCAGTTATTTGAAGATCAGAACCAATCAAAGACAACAATAACATACTGGCAAAATTATAATCAAAATGCCTCAAAGAACAAAAAGTAATTGACTTATGGAAAAATGCAGAAGTGATATTTTACATAAAAAGGGAGCACAGGAAGATTTAAAGAACTACCATCCAATAAGCCTCCTATCAGTAATGTACACAGTTTTCACTAAGATAATGTCTAAAAAAATATTAAAACTGACTGACGTATAACCAAGGGAACAAGCAGGATTCAGAAGTGGGTTCAGTACAATGGATCACATCCAGGTTGTACAGCAGGCCATAGAAAGGCACAACAAATACACCATGCCACTGTGCTTGGCTTTTATCGACAACGAAAAAGCATTTGACTCCATCTCAAAGCATGCAATAATGGATGCACTGCTTAGCCAAGGGGTAGATAAAGCATATGTAAACCAATTAGGAGCGATATGTGATGGAGCTACAGCCACAATTCACCTTGATGATCTTGAAGTGGGAATTAATGTAAAACGAGGTGTACGGCAGGGTGACGCAATATCGCATATTCTTTTCTCGGCTTGCCTTGAAGAAGTATCCCGTAAACTGGATTGGGAACAGGATGGTGTAAAGATCAGTGGTGCAAACTTAAACCATCTTAGATTTACAGATGATATCGTTCTCCTTTCACAAGACCCAGAGGAGCAGTAAAGTCGTACAAGAACTGCAAAGGGCTAGCGAACCATTTAAAAATGAAAATAAACCTGAAAAAGAGTCAGGTTATGTGACTCAGTGACTTCTATCGCTCAGGATAGAAGAATTTCAGTTTTAGGAAGAGATTTGGAGATTGTGGACAGCTTTATTATTATCGCCCGGGAGGTGGAACGGCATGTTAAATGTGGCTGGCAGGCATTTGTCAGGCTCAACATTGTGTTTAAGAGCAGACTCCCACTTTGCCTGAAAAGAAAAGTCTTCGATCAGTGCGTTCTACCCGTTATGACATACGCAAGTGAAACCTGGATACTCACATTCCAATCAATTTAAAAACCTCGGGTAGGACAGAGGGGAATGGAAAGATGTATGCTTGGTATTACAAGACGAGACAGAAAGTCCTGCTCATGGATCAGGGAACAAACGAAAGTCTGTGATATCATTGGAAGAGTAAAGGGATTGAAATGGAGATGGGCAGGCCATATAGCGAGGCGATGGGATGACAGATGGACCAAGGCAATCCTGGAGTAGATACCGCTTGATCGCAAACTTCCGCGAAGAAGACCGAAAGCACGATGGATTGATGACATCGTAAGTATATTGGACCAGAGTGGCAGAGGAAAGCCCAGGACCGTGAAAGTTGGAAACATGCTGAAGAGGCCTTTATCCTGCAGTGGATCAACACGGGCTGATGATGATGTTGATGATGATATCTATATATAAATGTACATTAAAAGTTTTGTTCCTTTCGCCGGGCCGAGAACTTTTCGAACGATAGATTTATTTATTTCATAGAGAAATTTGAGAAACTGAATTGTTGGTATTTGTAAAAGTGCACTATTACTGAAGGATATTACATAACAGAATATACAATTTGTTGTATAATTAATGTTGGGTAATCTCCATGTTTGCTTGATAAACAAGATGGTGTTTGACAGCTGACTGACATACTGATTATGCTTCATAAATTAAAAGTGTAGCGCATAGTTATTGTTTGATTTTGCCAAATTTTTTTGCATTTTTGCTATTTTGAAATGCCCAAGTTTTTGAATATGTTACACAAAAATTTCTGTAAAATATATAATGCAATCTACATGCTTGTCTGTTAGATATTTTTGAATGTTAAGAATTTATTAATTTGAATTGAATGAAAGTGTTGTAAATTGATTTTGCATACACAACCAACAATCTAAATCTTCCCCTGTGGTATTTTTTATTAATTTCGTGCAGGATAGAATATAATATGAAATAAAACACCAATATTAACAAGATTGACTATAATTTCCACCGATTTTGTTAAAAGTACTAAAATTATTATACAAACCGACATTCAACAAAAATTAATGTACACAATCGTTCTTTTTTTACAAAGGTTTCTCTTAAAATTATTTCGAAATTGCTTCAGTTAGAGATATTTAATATTTTGTTTCTTATCCTAAATTTAATAAATAAAATCAAAAATATATAACAAATGACTGGGTTCAATACTCTCATTAATTAAAATTTACTAATAAAACATTCATTATAACTAACAGTAAGTTGACAAATCAAAATAAAAATTAAATTTATGAATGATTAAAAAATATTTTAACATTTTTTCCTTATGTTATCTATATCATTTTTCACTATAAATTTTCGCCATTAAATTGTTAGAAGCTGCAAAAATATATAAACATTTATTAATAATAAATAGCAAAACTATTTTAATAAACAAAAAAAAAATAAGCGTATTAAATTTTTAGTTGAGACCACATTAATGAATCTTAAAATCTACCTGGCACTCAAATATTATTTTAAGGCACTACGAAAAGGCATTAAGATTATTTCCCTTAAATCAATAGAATCATATTTTATTTTTCATGTATATTTCGTCGTGTGTTAATTGGAATAGTATGTATACGTTGGGAAAATATACACATAAAAGGTGATAATGTTTACGTTTTAGTTTATTTCGATATTCGAGTTAAAGCTTGAGTTGTTAAAAATATTAGTCTTTTCCTCTGTTAATGAGTGAATTCATGATTTGACTTCACAGAACAACTTGTCACAAATGTTTTCCATATACCCATAAATAAATAAACTAGAATATGGCACAGATCGAAATAATGTTGACGTGTCATTTTGTGAGTCAATTTAGGCACAACCAAAATTATGCATATTTCCACTTCATCGATTACACAGGATGTTCATTTTTTAAATCTCATTGATTTTATAGAAATTAGCTACCCATTATAATTATCCTATGTACATGTTTTAAATTCCAAAAAGTTTTCTAATATTTTTGTTTTTGGGCAGTGTTTTTTCATAAAGCTTCATCTCCTGGGTGATATCCATTCGATCTTAAAGGCTGTCTTTCTGGTGTTGATGTGGGCCTTTTCCTCTTAAAGAATCCGCACTGGAAAATAATTGTTCACATTAATAAAAATGTTCAATACAAGTGTCAGCTGAAAAGTTTTCAATTATTTTTGGAGTTGGAATGTTTCATTGGCCCCATGTTTGAAAATAAACTTAATTTTTACTCTAAATATTGTACTCAGTTGGGTTTACTAATTACTATCGGTAAAATTTAATATTTTGAATGTTACATTACTGATTATGCGGAATAAATTTTATCGGATTTATATTACATCATGGTCTACGGGAAACGGACGTTTTTGGAATGGCTAGCACTTTGATAAAAGAGGGAGAGGGAGCTTGTAACAGGTACCTATCGATTCTTCCTACGATGCTGTTGAGTATCCAATCTGCCACTAGGAACTGGAGAAGACCGCGTGTTTGTGTACGATATGTTTGTCAAAAATAGTGAGTTCATGATTAAAACGTAATGATTCTTCAACATCGGGCGTCATGGTGAGATTTCCAGCCGTAGGATCACTTTCAGATGGGTAGTTGAACTTCGAACGAAGGGTCCATTAATGAAAACAAAGCTGTCTCGATGTAGATCGGTGAAGTCCCACTCGCTCTGCTAGACTGCACCCGTCTGAACTGATTGGGGATAAGTAAAAGTATTGGAAGCAGATTTTACGTAACGATTTGCGCTTTGACTTTGTATAAATTCGTTCTATTCCTAGAGTAAAAGTTTGGCCTAGTTCGGCCTAGAGTTCCTATTTGAAAATGTATATACCATGTGTATCGGTTAACAATTAATTAATTAATATTAACCGACACAATTTCTTAATAATTAATTAATTAATTATTAATCCACACAATCTCTTAATTTTTTTAAGAAATGGCGCTGGAAATAACGGTAGGTTCAGTCTAATCTCTTATGTCCTTTTCTTGTTCCTATAGTACCCTTCAAAAGGCCACTGACGTAAACGATTTCGAGTTAGCGTCATAATTTTTTTCGTATGTCGAGTTTTGAAGCAACTAAATAACATTTGTGGCACGTACGGCTTTTCTTGTTCAATCAAAAGGAAAATGCGAGCGAAAGCCATCGTATACTTGTGGAAACTTACGATAACAATGTCCTAAAGCAAGACGCTCGTTGGCGTTGGTTTAGACGATTCATGGTGACTTCGACTTCAAAGACAAAGAACGCTCAGGGAACAACGGAACAAAATTGAAGAACCGAATTGCAAGCAAGAAGAAGACTATATGTAAACTCAACAACAAATGAGGGGGAGGTTAAAAGTTGGTCGCCGAATTATTTGTGATTGTTTGCTAGGACAACCATCAACATCGACCGCAAGCCCGAATCGGTTTGAAAAGAAAACAATGCTGTGTATTTGGTGGGATCAGAAGGGTGTTGTGTACTTTGAGCTTCTCAAACCCGGTGAAACAGTTAATATCGTTCAATACCGTCAACAAATGACCAGTTTCAACCATGCATTGATCGAAAAGCGACCATAATGGACTACGAAAGACACGGAAAAGTGATTTTGCAGAACAACAACGCCCCATCACACACAGTGAAAGCGGTCAGAGACAATTTCTGCACTTGGCTGGGAACTCTTGTCACACCCACCGTGCATACCAGACTTGGCGCCTTCCGACTACCGACTACTACTTGTTTTCATCCATGTCACACTCTTCTCATGAAACACATCAACAATTACGGATATGTCGAAAAATGGCTTGATAACTGGACGACCCCAAAAGATGTACGGTTTTTCTGGGTGGACATTCGCAAATTGTCAGAAATTAATAAACCATATTTACCTTTCTCTCAAATTAAACGTGTTTTTTTGAGAAAAAACTTAAGAACTATTAGCCATCACATCTGGTATATAAATATTTCAAATCTACTATAGGAAGCTTTAGTGTGAAACACTCAACGTAAAAAAAATACCAATAAACACCAAATCACAAGTTTTAATTTATTGAAGCGCGAATCAATCTGAATTGAATCATCTCCTGATGATGCTAACATGGTTAGCGAAACGTGCGTCAAGAAATAAAAAATAAGTGATTTGGTGTTTAGTGTTATGTCTCTTTGGGTTTATTTAAATAAACACTATTAACTTAAAAATGTTACCTACCTTATAAAGTAACAAAATTACTAATAATAGTATGAGAGTACCAGCAATAGCTGATAATAAAATTATCCAAAGAGGAACAAATTGAGGAGGAATTTCTTGTTCTCCGGCTGGAATATCTGTAAAGATTTCATGACTATAAAGGGCTTGTTCTTTAGGTTTTCCAATATAAGGCAACTCGGAAATCCTTGCTACCATCATTGATGAAAGTTTGATTGGCTGGGTGGTACTCAACTGGAAATAACATTGCGTTTAAAACCTTCTGTAACATTTAATAATTTTTTCTTACTTGTCTTACTGCTCGGGCGTTTAGTCTTGACCTCAAAACGATGGAAATAAATTGATCTTTTTTTAGAGTACCTACTACGCACTTGACGAACACACATTTGGTTGCTGTGCACTTTAGATAATCCGAAATTTCAGCTTCAATCTAAATTCAATATAATTCGTACTATTGTCAATGTTCAAATGATGAATACCAACCTGTCTTTTCCCTCTCCTTCTGCTCAAATCAGGAGTATCTGTAGCCACGTTATCCCTTTCAATGTTGTTATGTTGTGACGGATCTTCCCAACGTCCTCGCTGCCACTCAGATTGATAATAATCTTGATCAGATACTCCGCCTTCTAATGTACCAGAAAATGTTCCTCCACGAGTACGTTGACCAGAGGTAGCCCATTGCTGTGCACCACCACCTTCTGAACCACTTGAACCACCAGATTTACTGGAACTACCACCAACCATTCCTAAATCGATTGTTTGTGCTGTAAAACCGTTTCCAGAAGCAGCCGACTGTCCAAAGTTAAGTTGATTTCCATGGGATTTTTGCTGATTATAGACATGACTACCACCTTTATCCTCATCGTCAATAGTGGCAGTACCTATGTAAAATAAATTACATTATATTTAGCAAACCATATTAATTATTTAAAGCAGTTTCATACAAGAGGCTTTTGTATTTATTATAAATAACATATTGCCAATTATAAAAACGACGACGACGACGAATTAGGGAGACAATTTATGACGAATAAATTCAAATCAATTCATGTATTATTGATCAATTTATATATTTCATTAATATCACACACTATCAATAATAAATCTAATTTGTTATTGGAACCTTTGGCATAAAATAGTTTTAACTCAAAAATTTCGATTGATTGCGCGGTTGGGTCTTGGTAAAACATAGTAACAATGACAATATTATAAATAACAATGAATATATTATAAAACATACACCAATCACTTGGTGTATGTTTTATAATATATTCAAAATATTCTCTGACATGTTTCGGCCTGGCGATTATTCTTATAGAGAGTTATATATATATTATATATATATATATATATATATATATATATATATATATATATATATATATATATATATATATATATATATATATATATATATATATATATATATATATATATATATATATATATATGTTTATAGTATGTATATATGCATGCAAATATATATGTTTATACATAACTCTCTTTGAGAATGGTCGTAAGACCGAAACATGTCAGAGAATCTCACCATGTAATCATTACACAGGCCTACAAGAAAGAAATTGTGCCTAGGATTTAGAATTGATTTTAGCTATATTTAGGGCACTAAATCTAAATATGAAATCAATTTTTCTTTATCTATTCTACTTTTTTAGATATATCCACTTATCTATCAGGAGGAAGGAAGATGGGGTACGCACATGATGGCAGATTACTGCAGGGGTTTAAAAAGGGACTATTCCAAAATAGATTCAAGAATGTTACGGAAAAAAAGCTTCTGAAGTGTTCAGTGAATAGTTGGTTTCATCGATGACTTTTTTCTCTATCTTTGTATATGATAATATTTGTCTAATATAATAAAAAAAATCGTTTTTAGTTTTTTTATTTGATTCAAGGATTTAACGGTGTAATGTAAAATAGTGTAACTTATATTTCACTAAAATGTTATATCTTAGAAATGTGAGCTACGAGGCAAAAATTCGAATGAAATCAGCTCCAGTTGGCCTATGTTATCAATAACTCAAGAAATTGCCACAAAACACGAAATTACTAATATTTAATTTCTCTACGCGGAATTTGTGGAGACACTTTCGTTAAACAACCAGAAGGAAGAAAGCGAAAAGCCAATATCAAAATTTTGTTTAGTTTTTATTGGGGCCTGAAGAACGTGATGAAATATGAACTTCTGGGTTACAATTAAACTTTTATCATAAAATTGTATTAAAATTTAATTTGCATTGCATTTGTTTATAATTAGTCCAAAGGATAAAGTTATAAAAAAATTATAAAATCAGTTCTATTGAAACCTTTGGTGTGAAACACTAAACTCGAATCATGAAATTACTTTTTCTAAACTTTTTGTCGAACGTTTCGTTAACTATGTCAGTATCATCAGGAGATAATTTATATCATGTCCTGATGATACTAAGTTTAGAAAAAGTGATTTGGTGTTTGGTGGTAATTCCCTGCGAGTTTATCCAGAGGTGATTTAAATTATCTTCTAATAATGTTAACATGGGTAGCGAAGCGCGCGTTGAGAAATTTATAAAAGTTATTTGGTGTTTAGTAATAGCTCTCTTCGAGTTTATCACTTATTCATTTGAGTTATTCATTTTAAATGTCAAATGTCACACTTAACATCCAATTACTTTGATATTATTTACCTTCTACGGTCCAAGTTTTGTTAAAGACGACACCTCCATTTTTATTTCCTTGCGAACCTTGTAAATTACTTTCATCATGATATCGACCCTGTTCATCAAAATATCCAGTTCTTACTCGTCCTCCATAAGATGAACTGTCTCTGTTACCACTCTAAATACCAATATTAATATTTTAGAAATAATCAAGATAAAATTTAAATATATCTAATTTCTTACTTGCCAATAAGTTGAACCACTTTGGCCTGACTGAGATGATACGCCTGCCCCAGAGTCAGTGTTTGAGCTCCACTGGCGTCTCCTTTCTTCTTCTTGTCTACGCCTTTCTTGCAGTTCATGCTGCCTGCGACGTTCCTCCTCTTGTCTATAGGTTTCTTGGTCTTGACGATACTTTTCCTCAAGGCGACGTCTTTCTTCTTCCTGTCTTCTTCTAGTTTCTGTATCAAATTGTTGCCTGAGCACACAAATTCATACATTTAGAAGAGTTATATCCGTATATGAAAGTATGATGCATCGAATATTTTTGCGGATGGTAGATAATGATCCTAAATTATTCTGATTATCGATCTGTTCATTCTGTGAAGGGTCACGATGTTTTGCCAAAATCTCAGTTGGCACTGTCAAGGGTTGTTGGCTTCGAGGAAAGAGTTCAACTGGACTCTAGCATACAAGAATAACATTTGAGAATGTTATATGAGATTTTAGCGAAACATCGTAACCTTTCACAGAACGAATGGATCGATACGTTGTAACCATTCGTAAACCCTTTTTTTTGACATATGGTAGCTTCATCGCCGTAATCATCGCTTTCTTAACATTTTTAGAACATCAGAAAGAAATTTGGTTTATTTAGACAGATACTATCTCCATAAAGTATTATTGGGCGTAAAGAAGTAAAAATAAATTTAAATCTCAATTTTGAATTGCATATTAAAAAACAACTAAAAGCGATCATGGTCTTCGAATTCCTTACAAAAAATCTCTGGTTTGTCGTCTTTCTAAAGGTATTCATGCCATAAAAACGTTTTACTAACTTCAATAATTTGCTAACTCTGTGTATCGGGATGCCCTACTGCATTACACATTAAAATAAAAGAATACTGTGGAGGATATACCAATAACTTTGTTAAAATTCAAATTTTAATGCTGACTGAAAAATATTTAAAAATTAACATAAAAAAAACCTGTGGGCCCAATAATGCTTTATGAGGCTGAGGAGGTAGCAAAAGATCCCTCCTGTGGCCCATTTTAATTTGGCAAACGATGCACCAAACGAATCCGTCTTAGATATTTTAGTAATAACGTCATAAAATTCAATTCAAATGGCAAATATTGTTCTAGTACAGCTTTTAAACAGTTTTTATATGATACAGAAAAAAAGGGTGTGCTTTTTTCATAATTACATAGGAAAAATATTTTTTATGATCTTTTATTTTGACTATCAAAAAGAAATGTAAATATCTAATTTGAACTTAAGCACACAGATGGCCTAGGCGCTCTAGGCAATCATGGCGTAGAAACAAATGATCCAAATGGTCAATTATTGAGACTTTGTGAACTGTTAAATTGTGTAGTACGGTATTTATTAGAACAGAAAGTAGAACGAAAATGAATTTTTCTAGAGAGGAATTGATAAACATGATCTACGTTTTGATCGAAAGTGATCACAACTCTTTTTTAGCAAGCATAATTTATGCGCAGACTCCCTAATGCCGAACGTCATCCTAATGTGTTAGCGTTTATACGACTGAAAGAGCGATTTGAACGAACTGGGATGTGTCGATTACGAAAAAATCTTGGAAATGCAGAAAAGAGCTATGAGTGAAGGCAGACAGAAGATGAGGTAGGTGTTAAAAAATTCACAGCGAATAGAATAACTAGGAAATATAAATTTCATCCGTATAATATTGGTTCAAGAACTAAATCAAAATGATTTCGATCGAATTTTGTAACTGGGCAATAGAAAAGAACCTAATTTTTTCAACTATATTTTATTCATGGATGAGTTAACTTTCCACAAAAATGGACACGAGTTATGAAAATAAATGGATTGGTAGGGGAGGTCCTATACCGTGGCCAGCCAGATCTCTGGATTTAACAAAACTAGATTTTTTTTATATGGTTTTGTTGAAGAACCAGTTTATTAAATGCCTCCTACCACAATAAAGGACATGCAAATTAGAACAAGAAATGTGTTTTTGAACATTAATGAGGCGATGCTCATTACAGTCAATAGTTCTTTTGAACACAGGCTTTGAGTTTGTATTGTATAAAATGGTAGATAGATGGAACATTTAATTAAATGATTGTAGTTACTTCTTCTTTAATATTTACACTTAAACTGTCTTATTATTTTAAAGCTCTACAGGTTTAATAGGCTCTAGGGCATAATGTTCACAATATCGAATTTTATATATCACTAGTTATAACATTGCATATGTGGTTCTCCATCTTCCACCATCTTCACCTGTTGCTTGACAGCACAGTCTAGACTATCCCTCAACAGTCCGTTCTATTGTTTGCTATAATAATCTAATAATATAATAATTGCTCTATATTTGCTATCTATAATATATATAAATCTTGGAAATTATGACAGATAGCTATAGTACATTTTTAACAAGAGGATGAAAGAACAAGAAAATTGTAGACACAATATGAGACTTTCCATTTAAAAAAATGACATATGATGTTTTGAATTTTTTAAATTTATCTCAGTTATCCTGGACATCCTGTATAACGTAAACAAATTTTATTTGCATTAAGATTCAACTCATAGTTTCCCTAATATCCCTACCAAAAATGATAATCCTACATCAAAAAATAAATGATATATGACACTGTATATATATATATATATATATATATATATATATATATATATATATATATATATATATATATATATATATATATATATATATATATATATATATATATATATATATATATGCATAGTCACCTTATGTAGTACCATATATGATAACTTATATGCCTTGACTGTAGTCAGGCATATATAATAATGCTCTAATAAAAACTAAATTATTAATTATATCATGACTATTAAAATACCTTCGATTATCAAAACCTGATGACGATGTTTGCTGGCGCCTTTGTTCTTCTTGTCTTTGTATTTCCTGCTGTTTATCTATTTGTTCCTGATATTGACGTTGACGTTCCCTTTCTTCAGCTTGACGCGCCTCTTCTAAACGTCGTAGCTGTTCTTGATGACGGCGTCTTTCCTCTTCTACACGAATGCGTTCCTCATTCCTGCGTCTTTCGTCATCGGTTCGGATTGAATTTTGATCTAATTCAATACATGAATAAAATTTAATGTTATTGCGAATATAAAATGGACGAATATTACCTTTACCACCGGATTGTTGTTCATACAGTTTTCGTTGTTGTTCTTGTTGCTGTCGTAATCTTTCTTCATACTGTCTTCTTTCCTCATAACGTTGTCTATTGAGATAGGATTCATCTACATTTACACTAGGATTACCACTAGAGGAAATTTGCTCTCCCTGTCTACAAGTATATAATATTTAAATATGACTAACGGATTTTATCAATTTCAAAATTTTTTTACCTTACTATAGTTTCTTCATTCGTACTTGATATTTGTTTCTCACCACCTTCATACGCACCACCACCTACGATATAACTATGCTGTTTGTGGGCCTTCTTTTCGCCGGAATAATCTCCACTAGTACCACTTTCAGTTAATACTGCCTGATTTTGATTTACTGTCTCTTCAACTGTAGGTACATGTTTGCTTGAAATAGATAAATCTCCCGATGATGGTATTGAATCTTCATTACCACTTGAACTGTAGAACACTTTAGATTGTCCTCGTTTTTGCTCACCTGAAATGTACTCAATAAATAAATATTGTTACAATATATGAGATTTAATAACATTTTACCGAATGCCTGCCCAAAACTGTCTATATTTCCACCGTTAGCTGATTGATCATATGAATAAGTAGTGTTTATGATTTTTCCAGTGGCGTCCTTGATTGTTGTAATATTCACCCATCTCATCACTGGTTTTCCATCAACAGTAAATCTTTGCCATTCTGCTTTTGTATTAACTGTTTGGCCTGCTTTTACTTGTCCTAAACATGAAATATACAAAACAGTTAATATGGTAGGCTAGGCATATTTCGAAAAAGAATTAAATTGATTTTAAAAAATGGACGTATGAAAAAACTTACTTTATAAATATATATAGGGTGATTCAGGAGGAAATGTTAATATTTCAGCTACATATTCAGGGACCGAAAATGAATATAATAGTTTCTATAAACATGGGTTCTATTCTGAGCTATTACAGAGATACAAGGGTAAATATATTTATGGATGGCAAATGTAATAAACAGTGAGAAAATGTACCTTTTCTTTTTTACTGCTAAGCAACCATTGTTTATACCAGTTAATTATTAGTTTGTCATTAGAAAATTGTTTTAAAGTTATTTCATTGATTTCATTATACCTTCGTTATGATCTCATCGTGAATATGCTGATATATTATTTGTTTATGACTTTTGTAACGGAAACTCAAATCGTGCAGTCTCCGAATATCAGCGTCGTTTCCCGAATCGGAGACTGGCAGGTAGAAGGGTTTTTGAACAAGTTTTTATCACTCCTGCAAAATCTGGTATGTTTCCAAGTGCGAGAATTGTATCTGAACGGCAATTTAAACTTGATCCTGAAAAGAAGAGGCAATCCTTGACATCGTGGAAAATGATAAGTACAAGGCGGATTGCAGATATTGGCCAAGCTACACAATCCTCTGCTTAGAGGACTCTTCACATTAATTGTTTATATCCATTTTTAAGACTGGATAAACTGGATAAATTTAAATCGGAGATTATACAAGTATGTTCTGTTCACCAATGAAGCGCAGTTCACTCGTGATGGTATAAATAATCTTCATAATGAACATAGATGATCCGATGAAAACCTTCACGTTACGGCTGAACATAATTTGCAATATCGATTTAGCATTAATGTCTGGTATGGTATGCTAAAAAATGAATGAATCGGTTCATCCAAATTTGATGGTCATATCACAGGAGTTTACTTAAATTTTATACAGAATCTGTTGTTAGAAAATGTTCCACTTAATGTACGACTAAACATGTTCTTACAACATAATGGAGCCCCTGCACACTATAAGTGAGAAATTTATTAAACAACAACTTCCCAAATTGGTGAATTGGACGAGGAGGTCCGCAAATCGGCCAGCTAGATCACCAGACCTTAATCCTCTGGATTATTGTCTTTGGGGGTCGGTTAAATCTTTGGTATATACAACTAAAGTAGATAGTAGAGATGCATTACTCGACCGGATAGTAAATGCAGCAGCAGTTATCAGAGCAACCCGAGCTGTTCATTAGAGAGCTGATAAGTGTTTGGAAGGAAAAAGTGGTATTTTTGAAAACTACAAAACGTAGCCCAACTATTTAGAATAAAAGTAATATTAACAAAATCTTAAAAATTTTAATTTTTGTTTACACCTGTATCTCTGTAACAGTTGACAGAAGGACCCATGTATATAGAAATGTTTATGTTTATTTTCGGTCCCTGGAAATGTAGCTGAAATATTAACATTTCCTCCTGAATCACCTTGTATATAGAGGGAATAATCAACGAATTGAAACCATAAATGATAGCAGCATAGAAATTCAAAAGACGCCCCTGCTATTAATTCATAGCTAACAATGATAATTAACACAGTGGCGACTAGTAGGGGGAGAAGAATTTAACGTTATAACAGAAGAACTGACAATGAATGATTTCATTGTCAGAATATCAGAATAATTTCATTTTTGCCAACGATGAATTGCAAGGTAGGGTTAAATCTCTTTCAGAAAAAATGATACTGGTGATGAAAGAGAACAAGAACCAGTAGCATAGACGTTCCAAAAAAAATCTACGGTAGTTCGAAAGGCCCAAATAATAAAGGGACTCATAATGGATTATGTTTCAATAATGGAACGCAGCATAAAATAAATTTGTATTATAATAGAAGTCTCGGAACCTTTGCAAAATCTCTTTACTGAAACAAAAAGACAAAAACTACGACTTTCAATAGCAATATTTTAGGAAAAAGAAACAAAACCATCAATGATTACTTAGCCGTTTTCGTTATTTACTTCGCAAACAAGTAAACAGTCGACTGCCAAAGGCTGGGAAGATGAATAAATACGAGATTTAAAAATAAAATAATGAGACTGGTGACGTATCGTTCGATATGGCAACACTATTGGCTTCCCCTTTGGGGGGCAGGCCAATATCTGATGTGTCTTCATTACGATTTGCTTGGTGGTATCAATTATTTTCGTGAACCGAATTTTTCTAGTGCGTTCTGATAATGAATGACAACAATTTCGAGCAATCGTGCGCTATCAAGTTTTGTTATAGACATGGACATGGTGCGATGAACACTTGTACATTTTCTTAATATTAAGTGGATCATTCGTTTGACTGAATTCATAATCTTACCTGTCAAATCACTACTGACGCCACCCCTGCTCCAATGACTTTGACTGCCGCTTCCACTAACAACACTTTCATTTTGTCTTCGTTCATATACAACTGAGGCATCCCCTGATGAACTGAGTATTTCTTGGTCAAATTTGGTTGCTTGGCCGCCTACTTGTGTGCCACCAGCAACTCCTACAAAATTACAATCATTAATATTTACTTCTAATTATAAAATATGATCTATTACCGGTAATATTAACTCCTGATTCAACTTTCACTGAATCGTAGGACTTTTGGAAATTATGACTGGCTGCGTCTATTTGTAATCTTTCCCATATTGGTTTGGAATAGAAATCAAGCTGAAATATTAAAGCATCATTTGCATTAAATATAATGAATATGTTGTTATAAAAAATACCTGGTAGTTCTTATAGTTTGCTGGTACTAATTCGCATTTTACACCTTCAGGTACATGAGGTGGCTCTACCAGATACAACAAATCTTCGCCTAACGAAAAAACAAAGAATATATACAGGAAAAAAAGTTGCTCTGTTATGCAGATAACATAACACATCCATCAATAAGTTCCCGGTCTGACATATAAATGGCCTTATGAAAAATCCTTACCACTGGCCGATTATGTCGAATGTGTCAAAATTTCATGACAATCTGAGTTACTTGAGACTAGTTTCTGAGTTGTTGAGACTAGTTTCTGAGTTGTTGTGGTTTAAGTGACGCTACTTTTTTTATTTTCAAAACAATGGAAAAAATAATTTCGTGTGTTTATTGAGCATTGCTTGTTGATGAAGAAATATACCGTTGAAGCAAAACAACAGCTTTATAAACATTATCCAGACTCTGCCTCAGGAAAATCAACTGTAAATTATTGATATGCACAATTCATGTTACCGTACAAACATCGATGATGATGAA
This sequence comes from Cosmopolites sordidus, assembly GCA_031761425.1. Taxonomy (NCBI): domain Eukaryota; kingdom Metazoa; phylum Arthropoda; class Insecta; order Coleoptera; family Curculionidae; genus Cosmopolites; species Cosmopolites sordidus. The sequence continues at coordinate 390,452 of JARFXV010001622.1, forward strand.
CGCTCTGGACGTCCAAATGAGGTGGTTATATCAGACATCAGAAAAATGTACAAAATTATTTCACAAAACCTTAAAGTTACAATTACAGTAAAGTTAAAGTTACATACATTTGCATGAACATTTGGGAATGCGTAAATTGCTATAGAAATGGGTACCGGGTTTACTCACAGTGGGACAAAAACAACAACTTATTGATGATTCTGATTAATGTTTGGAGCTGTTTAAACTAAACAAAAATTATTTTTTCATGCAGTATGTGACAATAGATGAACATGGATCAGTACACCATCACTACACACCGGAGTCAAATCGGAAGTCAGCTGAGTGGATAGCAGTCCGTGAAAGCCATCCAAAATGACCAAAAAACACAACAATCGACAGGGAAGGTGGCATGGCCTCTGTATTTTTGGATGCGTATGTGATATTGTTCATCGATTATCTCGAGAAAGGTAAAACCATCAATAGCGAAAGTTACATAGCGTTATTGGTTATTGGCGTTTGAAGGACGAGATGGCAAAAAAGGTTCCAAATAAACAAAAAAAAAATCTGTTTCTCCAAGAAAATGCACCGTATCACACACATAGCTAAATTGCGTAAATTACACTTCGAATTGCTTCTTTATCGACCGTATTTTCCAGATCTGGCCCCAGCGAATATTTCCTGTTCTCAGATCTTAAAAAAATGCTCGCTGGAAAGAAATTTCGCTTAAATGAAGAGGTAATTGGCGAAAGTGAAGGATATTTTGAAGGCAAAGAGAAATCGTTCTATAAAAACGTCTAGAAATGTTAGAAAAGCGATGGAATTACTGTATTGCCTTTCAAGCAAAATATATTGATTAATAAAGTGAAATAAAATTTGCAAAAACAGGCCGAAATTTGCCGGGGACTTATTGACCGATGTGTTATTCCGAAGGTAATAACAAAAAAGAAATCATTATTCATATGAAGTTCTTTTCTCACCTCCTTGAAGTATATAAGGGGTGTAAATAAAGTAATGAGACTGATGACGTAGCGTTTGATCTGGTTTTCCCTGGAGGGGAAACAGGCCAATATTTAATGCGTTTTCAATATGAATTTGAACTTCCCAGAATTACTTTGTTCGTAGCATTCTTTTACGTGCACCGGATTTTCATCAAGTGTTATCAAGTTTTGTTTCAGACTTGAGCACTGTACGATGGAAGCTTTTGCAAAACTTCAACAGGCCTATGGAAACAGGGTTTTGTCAAGAGCCCTACTTTTTAGCTGGTTTAAGGCATTCTCAGAAGGTCGAGACTGGATTGAAGGTGAACATCAAAGCGGAAAGCTTTTCAATTTCAAGAAGTGATGAAAATGTAGAATCCGGAATTTTGTTCTGATTTTCCATTGCGATCACAGGATCAAATGAACAACAGGAGGGAAACATTAGTAATAACATTACTAGTAATCAGTCGTGGATTTTTTGAATACGACCTGGCAACGAAGCGCTAGACACGAAAAGCCTTATTAGCGAGGAGTTCTTAAAAGTCTTCGAAAAAGGATCATTCATGTGAAACCGAACGAACCGAACCGAAGAACACCTGGGTGCTGGATCACGACAATACTCCTTGTCACAAAGATTTCCGTTAATGAGTTTTTGTCAAGTAAAAACATCACTCTGTATCTGCTCCCTTATTCACCAGACTTGAGTCCTTGTAACTTTTTTCTTTTTCCAAAACTAAAAACTCACCTCAAAGGACACTATTTTAGGAGATTGGAAAACATTGAAAAAGCCGTAATTGACCAACTAGAGGCAATTTCAATATCTGAGTTACAGCACTGCTGTAAAGAGTGGACAATGCATTTCGAGCACTTTGTAGCGTTTCCAAGGTAATTAGTTTGAAGGGAGCAATGTAGTATTGAAATTTTAATTGAATAAAAAAATTATAAAAAATTAGTTTCAATACTTTATTTGCACACCTCGTATATTGCAGTTGATTTCAGGCATAGCTCTCAAAATTAGTATCGAGTAATCATAAACTATCTATTCAAAATAATGTTGATTCTTAAGAAATTAAAAAAAACGCTTAATATTTTGAGTATACTATAAAAAAATAAGATATATGTATTTGTTATGGAATGGGTTCAGAACAGATGAATAGGATGGATAGCCAGCCATTGGTTACAATTATTTTTAGCGGGGTAAGTAGAGTGAAAATGTAATCTGATGCTTCCTGAAGATTTGTGGTCACAAAACAGGATATTAATTAACGATACGTTACCTGCTAAAGTTTGCCAAGGCCACAAGAAGTACATTTCGGCCTCATAAATTGTTGCTGGGCCTTTGTTTTTCAACGTATATAAATGAACTACTTGAGGTCCAATATCGGATTCTTTTGTTATTTCGCTAGTGGTGTATTGCGAGGTATTAGGCAAGAAAATTTCTTGTGGTATCGATCGTCTGCAAACAATTAAATTATATAGCAAACGAATTTTAAAAAATCTTACGAATATTCTTTTAATAATATATTCTTTAATTAATATAATTTCGAAATATTCTTACCCGCTTACTTCCAAAGCGGAATCAACCCAAATATCAATCGTGACAGTTTTGAAATTGTCCTTAAGGGTGGATTCTTCTTCTGGATTAGTACTATTAACTTGCATTTCGAAAACGTAAGTGGGAGACATTCCTTGCTTGTGAAATGGAACAAAAATCATTCTGAAATTCGCCTAAAACCAAAATTATGTTACCCCCTTAATAAATTCCCTTTTATAGGTTTTATTACGATTTTTCCAGCAGGTAGAGGATTTCCAATGTCACATGAGACAGTTCTGTTAGTTCTTGCGCTACATAATACATCGTTATTTTTGGGTTCGTACTTTTTGTAATAAATTCCTTCTGGATATGTTACGTCGAAAGTTGTTTCAAAGGCGTCTTCACCAAAGTTTGATACAATAATGTCAAATTCAAGATTGGTATTAGAATCAAGCAAATATTTTTCAACATTTCTACAAAGAAATAACGTTTAGAGTATTTTACTGTTTTAATATAATAAAGCCAGTTATAAATTCGTGCATTATTTTAAACTTTTGACAAATTATTTCAAGCAAAATTTATTTGTCTGGAAATATTAGGTTTTGCGTTATTTTAGAGATATTAAGTGTAAGGAAGTTAAAATTTAGTCTTTTTTCTTCCATTTTGACGAAAAGTGGATATTTTCGGTGCAGCTCCACATACAGCTGGTTGAGTTGAATATTCAATTTAATGTAAGATACGTTTATTTTGATAATTTGGAACCATATTTCGCTATAATTGCAGAACTTAAACTTCTGATATATTTCAAGGAACTTCTCTGAATAAATGAACTGTCTAAATTTTGTGCTATCTGAATTGAGATTAGAAGACTAGACCAAGATTTTATATTTAAAATTGCTTAATAACGCAATTCACGAACTGAAAGAGTTATAAAGCATTTACAAAATTGGCTTAGTTTGTTTGAATGAATGAACTGTCTACATTTTGAGCCGTCTGAATTGAGAGTAGAATTTCTATTTTTTCTATAATTTACCAAAATTATAAGGTTTTATATTTAAAATTGTTTAATAATACAATTCGCGAAGTGAAAGAGCTATCTAGCACTTACAAAATTGGTTTGTAATTGATTGAATATTATTAAACTTTAAACTCTGATTTAAATGTGCTTTTAAATGCATGTACTTACTTGGTAACACTGACATGTAAATTGGGAATGCAAATATTGTCATTCCCACAATTTTTTTGAATGATAATTGAGTCTTTTCGGGATGGTGGCAGGTTCAAATCCAGGACTGGAGTTAACGCAGATTGGGGATTTCTGACCCTACTGAAATATGCTGCATCTCGTGCTTCTTGAATCATGAAATATTTGACTTCGGCTTCGAGTTGAGTTAATTTGTCACGAATTTCGTTCTGCAATAAATAGTGATACATAACTTTATTTCTTACTATACAATCAATTACTTGATGTGTATATTGAAGTAACTGAAAGGTGAGTAAAAAAATGCTTCTGAAACTAATTATTGTTATTTTGAGGGAAAACACAACATTCGTGTAATAAGTGCGACAAAAGGTTTTAGGGTGAACATTATAATTTTTCGAACTTTTGTGGACTTTTTGCTCACATTTAGATTTAATAAGGTATAAGTTATCGGTTACATTAATTTGACAAAATTCAGAAGGATCCTGAAAAGCAGAAGTCGACTATTTGACACGGCTTCTTGAAAATATTGTTACCGGAAACTTTTCCGCTGCATTGTGCAATTTGGTACGTCGAAGGTAATATGGATTTATATCCCAAAAATCTATTGAACTGGATTTTTAAATTACATACAATTTTTGGCGAATTGGCGAATAGAGACGATTGCATGTTCCGGTCATTTACATTGTCTTTTCAAAGGCTTTCAATGAGGTTAATATTGGGTTGTATATTTGTAACTTTGTAAACATGGAGTAATTGAAATTTGTAACACTTTGCTGGAATAGACGTACAGTTATTTCTTGCATATATTTTTATTAGAAGGATATATATATATATATATATATATATATATATATATATATATATATATATATATATATATATATATATATATATACAGGCTGCGCCACCAAAATCCGAACAAAATTCAATCTGGAATTTCCCGCGGTTCTATACCACTTGTAGAGATCTCGATTGGCATCCAAATAGCTCGCTGCATGTATTAAAGAGTCATAATCTCGAAACAGTCGCAATTTTGAAATCAAGTGCGGAGTATAACCGAAGAGCGATTATCGAAAGTGTTCACGCTGGATGTTCTGCGACATCAATCATTGGGTTTTTCAAGTATCCAAAATCTACTGTGTATGATATCGCAAGTATGAGTCAGAGTCCAACGAAGGTTTTGGAATACCGACAAGGACAACTCACTCGAAGGAGCGCGTTGTCAGGACGCCGAAGATCATTCAACGAGTTCAGGAGCTGATTTTTGAGGATCCAGAGCAGTAGATCCTAAAATTGTCATCGGTTGTCGGTGTGAGTGAAAAAACTGTGCATCGATTCGTCGAAGAGGGCCTTCGCTACAAATCTTACACAAATAAAGTGAGACAGATGCTTTCCGAAGGTGCTAGGACAAAGCGAGTTGAACGCTGCAACCTGCTTTTGTGTTCCTTAAGAAACAATGCTGCCGGACGCATTAGGTTTTTTTCTGACGAAAACATTTTTACTGTCGATGCGAAAATCAATCAGAGGCATGATCGCTCGCTCGCACAAGACCCTAAAGATGTTTCCATTTTTTCCAGAACAAAGTTTCTGGCAAATATTCACGTGCTAAGTATTGTGTCCAGTGTAGGTTATGTGATGCCACCGCATTTCTTTAACAAAGGGGAAATTGTCGCAACTGAAGTTTATTTGCGTGTTCTGACAAATGTAGTAAAGCCGTGGCCAGTAGGACGGTGCGCCTGCCCACACAAGTCATTTGGTTCAAAATTAGTTTTCGAACAACGTCGACATGTTTTGGTCCAAAGAATTATTCCAACAGCCCAGATTTAAATCCTTTGGACTTCTATGTATGGAGCGTACTTGAGAGGGTTATCAACAAGTCCACTCATGCAAACGTTGCATCATGGAGAGCCGCTATTAAAGCGTCGTTCGCAGATACGGTACGATACGTGAGCGTGAGAATGGAGGTGGTCATTCAAGCAGGGGGAGGATATATTGACTAAATGTGTTCTTTATGACCTTTCAAACAATTTAGTAAAAAAAAATTGTTAACTTCTCCGTTTTTACAATAAAAATTGTTTGAAAATAATGTTTAATTCGTCCGCAATGTCGCATCATCGCAATATATTTCAATTAGGAAATCAGATTTTTATTTCCTTGGTTTCTTAATGTATTATTTGAAAATAAAATGCAATATTTTTATAACCATTTATTCCATACCTTTCAGCATACGATTTTCTGATGTAAAATCCTATAAGCGATGATAGGGATATGGTGGGTTCGCAATTAGATCTAAGGCTTCTAACATGTTTGAACAGGAGTAATGTGAATAGGATTCAACTCAACGCGGATAAATGTTACACATTTTTAGTTGTAGAGAAAGTTTCAGGCACCTTACTACTGATTGAATTCACTAAATATAGAGACCTGGGACTTATATTATGTACTTATTTAAACTCGATGTTACATATAAGATGTATATGAGTAATTTTAAAATAACGGGAAATATTTTATAATTATTTATTTATTATTATTTTATTATATATCTAAATTGAACAAATTTAATAAAAATTTAAACTTGTTTACTTTGTTTTATTCGATACCATACATGAATCTTAACAAATAGAATCTTGAACAATGAAAGAATATAAACAACTTGAAATAGTTCTATAGCAGAATCTACTTACTCTTACGCCAGTTCATGGAATATCTTGGAACAAACTGGCTTGTATAGTTTCTTTAAGGAATACTCGTTCGTATGTTTGTTTCGAATATATTTCAACAAGAGTAATTATGTACTAACTTTTTTGCAAACTACTGTTGTATTTAAGTCACAATTTGATTACAAAGTAATATTTTAGAAGGAATACGAATATATACGTACATACAGGTTGTAAGAGAAAGTATCAAACCAACGATTCTTCATATAATTGAAAAGAAAAAAATCCTTACAAGGGTCAAAAACCCAATGGTTCCCGAGAAAAAAAGTTATTAAATCATCACTCGAAGAGCTGTGATAAGAATTAACATTTTAAGAAAATATGTAAATAAGCACATTTGGCAAATATTAACTGGTTATTATTTAAGGAATACTAATGAACATTGCTAAAACGATTTCAAAAAAATTAAGATTCACCCTATACATTCACCAAAATGGAAGTGACGCATTGACTAAATGAGTTCTAAATGAGTTCCACACGGCAAAGGCTGTTGGCGACAAAAATATTTCAGTATGTCAGTACGTGCATTTCCATTCCATTTAAAATCGAAATTGACTTCTGTACGCGAATATCACCATATGCTTCTTATTTACGGAGAAGTTACTGCCAACCATATAAAAAATATTCCAGAACCTTTTCAGCGAGTTTGGGAAAATAGATGAAAATGGCGCCAGGACTATATAGACTCAAATGGTGGACATTTTTAACATTTAATTTCATAAAATAATTAATCATGCGTTTCTTAATGTGACGTGGATCGTTTAAAACGTGTTATGGTGTTATGGCATGAAAACTTAGTGCCAGTAATTTCAACTTTGAACTTTCAACTTCTAATTTTCAACAATTAGCATTGAACGGCAATAATGTGTAAGTTTTCCTTTTGTTTGTAATAAAACAAATGAAATTTATGATAAAATGTATAAATATATGCCTGAAAACATTTCATTTTAATTTCAAATAATATCTTAATGGGCCAATGAAGCATAAACTGAATTCCGATGGATCAAAATCTGTTAATGCTTATGGATTCTACGATAAGGAACACATTACAGTTCTCTATTTTTAACGTTTTACGTCTTCCTTGTGATTTCAATTAAATTAATTAATTAAATATTTTGGATAAAAATAGCATTTTTTACTTACTTTAATAAATATTTCTTCTGTCTGACAAGTGTCTTGACCATCTTTATACAACAGAATCGTATCGTTTAAAGTGTGTGAACCGCTCTTGGAAAATGCCATTCTTGGAATGTTTGGTTTCTTAGTATCCAAAATGTATTGTACGTTTAATCCTTGAAATTAACAATGTTAGATATTTTATGTTTTATTACGGTTTTACTTAAAAATTACGAATTTGCTGTGGAATTCCTTTTCCACTGTATTTGATGCAGAAATCTATTGTTGTACAGGTATAAGGTGTTTGCCCGCGCCTACAGTTCTTTTTCTTAATATCAATCTGCTTGTTTTCAGTGCGGAATCTTACAAACGCCTCTACACGAACCACTGGTCTCGATCTAATTTAAATATATAAATAAGGCATTGTTCAAAACAACTATTATTTGATTCTACCTAAAGAAGAAAGCCGAATTGGCTAAATATGCACCCACTGCCATATCAGGATAATCATTTCCATCCATATCCAGTCCCCCTGTAACAGAGAAACCAAAAGTGCTGATGGGTATACCGTTAACAGACTGGACATCCTCTGCATAGATCACTTGGCCGAATTTTTCAAGAACACCTTCAGATGAACCATAATAAATGTAAACTGCTCCTTGATTATTTTCACCATCATATGGTGCGCCAACAGCAAAATCTGTAATACACATCAATTAGTTTAGTTTGATTATGGATCTCTTTGTTTACTTTGAATATGAGTAAACTTACATTTTTAAAATAGTGCTAAAGTAATATTACTTTGAAATAAAACTTTCAGTCATAACTTTTAGATAAATATTATATTAGATGGTGTGAAATGAAATACTGAAACAATATTTGTCAAAGAGTTTTAGGATATTCTACTCTATACAGCAGTATTATATTTTTTTTTGGTAATTACCAAAGTTCAAATTATGGCGTTCATTACAGAGAACTTCCTTTAAGCAGCCTTTTTTATTTTTTAGTTCTCAAAATAAAGATCTGAGTCATAATTTGAGCGCATTGGCGTTTGAGATTTTATTGCAATATCTTTATATATAGCTAAGATCTTTCTATTGTACGATTACATAAAGATAAAACAGCTGGTCTGAAATGAAGTCGAACTATTACTATACTGGGTCGTTATTATGTATAGAAACGGTCAAATATCTCGAGAAGGATTTGCGATTTCTCAATGAAATTTTGTACATACACATCAGAAAATGTATGGCACTTTTGGGGTGTAATTTAATTTTTTTTTCTTGTCGCATATTTGAAATCCACGGCTAACTTGATTTGTTTTAAACGACAACTGAATTTCTGACATTCTGACATTGTGAATTCAACGTGTTAAATATTGTATGTTTTGTATGGGAAAAGGCAATTTAAGGCTTCGTCCGACGTATCCATAAGTGCCAAGATGGTGGACACCAACACTTTTTATATTTTTTTGTAAACAGCTCTTTAATAAAAAAAAATATATACTTTTAATACTGTTTTTTTTTAATCTGATATTGACAAAAGAGACCGAAACACCTTTTAGCCGTTTCTTACCAAAAAAACATAAAATATTGACCGCATTCAATTCAGAACTTTCCAACAATACCAAATTCAAGTACTGTTATTATTTAAAACAAATCAAGTTAGTCTTGGATTTCAAATGTGCAACAAAAAAAATGAAAATATACCCAAAAAGTGGCAAACATTTCCTGATGTTTGTGTATAAAATTTAATTTAGAAAGCTCAAAGCGTTCTCAAGATATTTCACCGTTTTCATACACAATAGCGACCTTGTATAGATAGTAGTAATGCCACATATCTTAATATATAGAGAGTATATCAATAACGTAATTTTTTAAACTTAAAGAAAACTACTAACGCCATGTATTGAAACAATATATGATCTGAAAGCAGTATATATCCTCTGTAAAACGAGACTTCCATCATTAGTATCGACTAACGAATCGTCAAGTTATAGCGCTTAAAGTGACAGTACTTTTTATCACCTCGTCACAAAAGCACTATGGAACAAAGAATTAATATTACATTTTGTTTCAGCTTGGTAAAACTGTTACAGAAACATTTGAATCGATGAAAAAAGTTTATGGTGATGATTGCTTATCTCGTACGTTATGTGTATTCGAGACGTATAACTGATTTCAGGACGGTCGTGTTGTTTTGGAAGACGACTCATAGCCAGGCCAGCCAAAAAACAAAAATCGAGGAGTTGGTGGAAAAAGTGCGTGAAATGATTGTCTACGATGCGAATTTTACTGTTAGATGAGTAGCAGAGGAATTAAATACTATCAACCATATGTTTCATGAAATTTTGACAAATTAATTAAACAAACGGAACGTATATGCTCGATTTGTTCGTCACCCTTTAAATGAGGACCAAGAAAGGAGATCAAAAACAAGCCTGTGTGCTTCAACACTCTCCTTATTCGTCTGTTTTCGAAACTCAAACTGGCCATGAAAAGAATGTTTTATGACATTGTTACACAAGTTCAAGCAGAAGACGAGACGAGGCTCAATGAGGCGATTCCAAAAAATGACACAAAAAAATCTATGCTAGCATTCAACTAGTGTCCAGTAACATATTAATGCAGAAGGGATGTATTTTGAATACAAATTAATAATTTCGGCAAAATATAATAAAAACTGCAGTTACTTTTCCGACATATTCTGAATAAAGGGTTGTCCAATAAGAATGTCAGAACTAAAAAATGAGGTACAATAATTACTATAAGTGATAATACGCTATTTTTTATTTTATCTTGAAGAGCAAATATTGAAAATAATGTCGTTCAAATATCCTCCTTGGCCTCGTCTGGTGGAATTCACTTTGGGAACCGGGACATTTTTTTCACACATATCGCGTGGTATATGTTTAATGGTGGCTTAAATGTTTTGTTTAAGGTCAAAAATTATTCGGGGTTTATTTCTGTAAACCGTAGATTAAACATAACACCCCAGAAATAATCCAAAGGGTGAGATTGCATGATCTTGGTGGCCAGTTAACATTACTATTTCGGGAAATAACGAGTCCAGGAAACTTTGCATTAAATGGATTGTTTGGCGAAACGTGTGACAAATTGTACCTTCTTGTTCAAAAGAAAACATTGTTTATATCCACATTTATCAGTTCAGGCCAAAGATATTCTGTTAGCATATTCCCATAGCGTACACCATTAACAATAACGCGATTTCCATTATCTTCCTTTGTACAAAAAACTATACCAAATAGTGACTTCCTGAGGATAAAGAGTAAACACCTGATTTACTTGAGGATTTTTATCGGTTCAAATGCGGCAGTTATGTTTGTTCATAAACCCATTAAACCAAAAGTGCTCTTAGGTGAGTGAAAAAAAAATGTTTTCCCCAAAGTGGAGGGTTGCCTTCCAACGTGTATCTTTCAATGATTAATTCGCACAATCTACTGAACCCAAAAGTCTACGAGTGACACATTTCAAACTGTGTTGCCACAATAACGTTTCAAAGTTTTGATACTTTTATTGGAAAACTTTATATAATTGTATAGTAAAAGAGTATTGAATTTAAAAGAGAAATAATTTTAAAATAGATCAAATATGAAATAAAAAGTAAAATATAAATAGTTTATAAATTTAATAGCTGTAATATTTAGGAATTAAAACTTTAAAATAAGAACGAATTAATAGTTAGAGAAAGTACCAAAGTAGCGTCTAGACACAAAAATCAATAAATACACTTAACATTAATATTAAAGACATTACTTTAAGGCATGCCTAATCTATTGTATTCTTGTCATCATAAAAATTCTTATTACAGTATTACAATACAGTTCATTGTTAATGCGGATTTATCATTAATATTTTCCTTTAAGTGTTTGATTTAAATAAATTTTAATGTGGCTTAAGATCTCTTTGAGAACGCAAAAAAACTGATTTGATTTAGACATGAACATATTTACCATCGTAACCGTCTTGGTTTAGATCTCCAAGATATCCAACGCTGTGTCCAAATCGGCCTTTAGAATTAATTCCGTCAATAGATGAAGTTTTGTTGAAAGTACTCTAATAGAAAAAAAAATATTAGTAAACTTTTATACTGTTTAGATTATGGTAATGAACTTAATGCCGGCTCGTGAGGGAGGGAGTTGGGGCGCCGCCCCTCCAGCATTTACCACAGTAAAAAATTTTTCAAAGAAAAACACAATATTTTATTTCCGTTCTGTTTCTTTCTTTTAACTCATTTTCCTGGTTCATCAGTATAGGGTTTCAATAGCACGAAAAGTAAAAAGGAGGAAGGGGATAACAAAAAAATTCTTCAGCAGCACTATTTTATTTTATGCCCTCTCACTTTAAAAACCCACGAGTGGTTGAAATATTCATGTTTCTTTTAATCCGAGATTGATTTTACTTTATTTACTTATTACATTCCAAATATACGCTGAAAGATGTGTTTATTCAGTTTTTGCTTTTTTGCCTGTTTCTGTATGCGATTTCAAAAAATGTGACAAATTAAACGATTGAAAAAAAGTTGATTTTATTTCGTTATAAGACGTTTTCCCTATACTAGAAGCTAGGCAGTATTTTTTTGATTATGCTAAAAGTGTTAAAAGGTAGTGAGTTCAAAATTTAAAAAACAACGACTGGCTAATAAGGAAAAACTCTCGCCACAAACTTAAAAAATAAACAAAGAAGTGTAAAGAATATATTCGAAAACTGTTTGATGGCTAATGATATGAAGAATGAGCAACTGGAAGTGATAAGAATGGATGTACAGGAATTATATCGTTAGATTTGTTAATTTCAATTTTTAGAACGATTTCCAACAAACCCAATGCAAAGAAATGTGAATACCATAAAACTATCTATCTTATATGTCACACATTTAAATGTTTCTAAAAATATTTAATACAATAATCTATAATAAAATTGAAAAAAAATTTAGTGAAACGCAATTTGAGATCATGAATGGGGTAATCACAAGGAAGCTCAATTTGCTGTAGAGCAAGACGAGCATTGGACATTGCTGATTCTACTACATGGATAAGATGGCTTGAGGATCAGAATCATATACCAGTTATGATCTTCTGGCCATCTTTAAAGTATCCAAAGACGTGATGCATGGTAACTTTACGAAGTGGGTAATGTTTTTGTTGCAGCTTAAGGTAAAACTTTTTTGACGATGACTGTTAATCGACACCGTAACATCTTACGCATGGTTGTTTGAACTCGTACTGAGTTAGAATTGATCAATTTGCTTTAATGATGAGCCTATATTTTGTTTAGGTGCTGATGATGAAGAGCCAGTAGAGTAGAAGGGTCAGGCGTTTTCATGGTCAAACATGATAATGTCAGATGGCATACAGCTCACAACAGTTCAGTTTATAAAAAAGGTGGTGCCCAAGATTGGCCATCGATGGAACATGTATAAGATAACATTGATCGCACCCTTTAGCGAATGCCCTGCCCTATTTTGAGAATAGAAAAGACCGGAAATAAACTCATGCCTTGCGTTTAATATTTACAATAGTAACTTACATAACCACCTCCTTGATAGAAAACGTATACTCTGCCAACGTCATACTTGTCCTCAGTATTGGGTTCTGTATGTAAGGGTGCACCAACAATAAGGTCCAGTTTCTTGTCTCCATCTACGTCGGCGGCAGCTAGGGAATATCCAAAATAGGAACCTAGTTGGCTACTGGATATGTTCTTGTAGTTGGTTAAATTCCAAGTGAAGAGAAGTACCTGAAAAATAATTAAAATTATAATATAAATAATAGTGGGTTGTTTATACTAGAGGAATTCTCTTATGTGATGATACTGAAATTAAATTCTAATGTACTATGGAACAAAAAAGTGTAATACCAATATAGCTATTTAAATATAACTGAAAATATACTCACTGTATAGCATATCTCGAAAATAAAAGCTGATGCACTTTTTACTTGTTTAGCCAAAGTTCTGTTAAAAGTAATAAAATGCCACGTGTTCATGCATCACATCGTTTTAAACAATTTTTTAAATGTGAAAAGGGAAGATTTATTGGAATAAAACAGGCAAGTTTTATTTATACAGAAGAACCAGCATTAACGAAAAATATAAATATAGGTTTCAGACATCTCACACAGGTAATTGCTAGAGTTTCTGCATGTCGATGATTTAATTTGAAGTCTCCAAGTTTAGACAGAAGAACCAGCATTAACGAAAGCTATAAATATTGGTCTCAGACATCTCAAACAGGTAATTGCTAGAGTCTCTGCATGCCGATGATTTAATTTAAAGTCTCCAAGTGAAACCGAATTAATAACGTCAGTTGAAGTATGGCACGAATCTTTAAGACAATTTGGGATGGAAATAAACTAAGGGAAAAACGGAAATTTGTTTAGTAAGTAAGGAAGAAGAAGATATAATACTGACTATTGATGGGCAGAGGTTAAACACATCGAATGAGCTAATTTGGGAGCAATTATGAACATTAAAGGGAAAATTCACGCAGGTGTTAACAATAGAATAAAATCAGTTTTCTTAAACAAGAGGGAAGTATCTACAACGACCAAGATTAAAATCTATAAGACAGTTTTTGTTCCTACTGTTATATATGGAAGTGAATCATAGGTTCTAACGAAAATATGTAAATCCAAAATGGAGGATTCATCCGGAATGGAGAAGGTCATCAGGAGAGATAGGATAAGAAACCACTTTATCACTGTATTTATTGGGTTTAAGGAACTATAATACTTAAAACCTCGTCGATTTCGCCTTCATAGCAACACCTTTTTTGTGTGAATATTTGCTTGTGCAATACTGGTCGAAGGATTACTAGGATGTATCTATGATTTTAGATTATGGAAGATGATTCATTATATTACATTATCATAGTGTGTGACAGTCATTCGGAGTTTACGCCAAAGCCTTTACGGATCGTTGCAAAGTTTAGTTTTAATGGTCCCTTAATGATGCTAACATGGTTTGTGAAACGTGTGTCGAGCAATTTCAGTGTGATTTGGTGTAAGTGGAAAACTCGTTATAAAGATTTTATTTAAGGTAGTTCACTGGTAGATATATTTTTCTTACGAATTTGATTAAATTGAAATATGATATTTAGCTAAGTATCCTTAATTTCATTAAAAAAATCAATTTTTAACCTATTCGGAAGCGAGATATTATTAATTAAAGTGTACATAATTAACATGCAATAGGTCGGAGATGAATTAAAAAAGCCATAGTTTCGTGTATATCTTGAGAACTTTTTTACGAATTTTTTAAAAATCTAATATGCTGTAAAGCGAAAAAATAGAAACATTTCGGAATAAACGGAATGAGTTTTTTTATCAATTGGTTGAAATTTTTTTAAAACAATAAACGCGTAGTGGTGGGGATGGAAGGAATAGGCATCACAGCTTGGCAACACTGTGTATGATATTATTTTACGCGCCAACATCTGAATGCTAACCTTATTCTTGGTTATACTCATTTTGCCAATCGGAATTTTAGTTAGAACACAAACATTCATTACAAGAAATATCCAGTATTCAATCAAAATTAAACGTTTCTCATTGTTATTTTTTCTAATGAAACAACTTTTTTACATTGACAACACTTTAAATTTTTTCCTAACTCATTAGGCTCCACAATCTGTCGACCAACTACACTGGTTAGGAGAGTCTTCAATTTTTTCGTGCCATTCATTGTTGATATACTTTGTGCATTTATCAAGGACCTTTGCTTTGCAAATTTTCTTTTATGTCAAAATCATAATTAAATTGCATTTCCAAATTATATATTTTTATTATTTTCAAAGAGCTGTAACATGGACAAGAGGGCGTATGTACATAAAACATAATAGATATACGATACATCTACAGATTATTCGTATATACGCGTTGACACTGTTGTATTTATTTTATCTAAAAGTGTGGTTGTATTAGTACGTTCTTTTAACTCTGATTGTCAGGAGTGAACTACCTTAATATCCTAGATTCCAAATAAAAAATAATCAAAAAGTGCAAAGCTTAGACTGTATGCGACAAGGATCTTCTTTAATGAGTTATTTCAGTTTCTTGTTCAGGACTTGCTTTGTCGAAGGCATTTATATAGTAATGAAATGTTTCATGTTTCTGACAGTTATTGTAAGAAAGATAATTTTTCTTTAAAGCCGCATGAATCATTTTCTGGGCTTTATTAGCCGGTTTTAATATTTTTTCTATTGAAACCTTTGGTGTGAAACACTAAATTTAAAGAGATTTGCCACTAATCACCAAATATCTTTTTTTAATTCTCGACGCGCATTTTGCTAACCATTTTAGAATCATAGATTAACAGAACATGGTTAGCAAAACGCGCGTCTGGAAAAACAATTTTGGTGTTTAGTGGTAAATCTTCTTGAGTTTAGCCTGTTTTAAAATGAATAAATGGAAATTTTGAAATTTAACCATGATTAGAAAATATATGTCAATTTGAGCCAATTTATTTATTATTATTTAATATTCTTGGCTACACTTTTGCTGAAGAAAATTATTTCATAGTTTCAAAAATAAAAAAGTTGTTATAAATTTTTTGAACACGAGAATTTTGGCCAAAACATCTGTAGTCCGTAGGTTGGCACATTTATAGAAATACATAAAAGGGTTCCAAAAGTCAAATAATAGCGCAAGATTTTCAACATTTATAGTCGATTTATTTATTTAAAAGGTCATGAACAGAATAAAGAAAATCAAATACATGCTAGTCTTCGTCAGAGTCACAATTTTGGCAAGTATAGTAGCTGCGAATCATATTTATACACTTCATATAAAATGATCGCTGGCACTTGTTACAGTCAAAGGAATTGTCGACTTAATTTGGCTGGCAAATTTCTCACGCAAATCATACAAAAATCAACATCCGACGACGATGACGACATTCGCAGTGGTTCGACAGTCTTCGCACTGGTTTGGCTTCGCTTTTTGATTGGCGTTTCTTGTGTTGATTGTCTTCACTTCTTAGCACTGTTTTCTTTCTTCTTTCGCTTTTATTTGAGCATGGCAACATTTGCGGTGCTTTTTCAGCAATACTTTTTCAAAGTTGTTGCTGATTTAACTGATCCAACTCTAGACAAAACTGAGGAAAGACTTGCACTGGATGTTGATGGCTCTTCACTTTCATGTACAGCAACATCCATTAAAATAATGCGCCGCTGCTTTTCTTCGTTCAAGTTGTTCTGAATCGTAGTAACATTTCCACTTTAATTAGTTATTTCGGCCGGAACGAAATCCGATTCCGAGAAAACGTTTTGATTGAATGGAAATATGTCCGTTTTCAAAAAACCAGACTTGATGTTCTTTGAAGTCAATGCTACATCCAGAGTTTTGCAAACGAGTTCAAGGATATGTCGAATATGTAATGCTTGTCCAACCTTAGATTTTTGCCAACCACCACATTCCGTCTTGTAGTATGCTTGGCTGGACTATAAACTGAAATATCCAATGTTTTCATTTTGTGAGAACAATGAGGTGGAAAAGAAAGCATATGAACGTTTTCCAATGCTAGCCTCTTCTTATTCATCATTGCCTCTTCTTATTCATCATTGAACACTTATGGAATCGAAAAACAAAAATTTGTGTTTAAAATTAATAAAGAATATGGTATCATCTTTGGCATCGAATACGATGCAATACGGCGAACGATAGGTATCAACTTGTCATAAGACATGTTTGAAATATCTGGAACTTCTTTATCCAATTTTTCGATATAGCGCGGCAAACTAAATTTGCTTAATTTGTAGGCATGAGCAGCGAGTCTGATACCCTTCTGTTCGATTTTGATATTTTCCAGCGCTCAGAGCAATGAGTCAAGATCAGAAACACCTTAATCAGTTGTTCTTGCTTTACGGCTTGCCATTTTTATGCTCTGTTTGTTGAAAATTCAAGAAATAGCTTATTTGCTCTTTTGAATAACTACCTTCCACTTTTATTTTTGTTTCATCACTTTCCTACTTTTTCTTACACTCTTTTGTTTTATTCTTTTCTTTTGTTCGATTATTGTTTTTGTATTCATTTCTTCACTGGCAAAAATTAAACTGGCGTCAGAGCGGAAGTGAGGTTCCTTATGTACTCCCAGCTGCACGTGAAGAAGTTTACAGTGGTGTGGATAGAACGTATCGAAGCTTCGATTTGTTTACGATTTTAGAATGTTCTCAAAAGATTTCGAATGTCATTGATTTTATCGAATATTCTAGAATGTTCCATGTAATTCTTCTTATAGGATTTTATAGAACACCCTAGAATTTTTTAGAAAATTCGTTATACTTCGATGGAATATTCTAGACCATTTGAGATAATTCTAGAAAATTCGATATAATTCGATGAAATATTCTAGATGATTCGAGAAAATATGAGAACACGTAGTGTCCCAACCTACGTGTCTCAACTGCCCCTGCAACTTGCGTAAATTATGGCCATTTTGAAATGACATGAAATTTTTTCCTATGCAAGATATGTTCAAAATTTATTCAAGTCTATAAAAGAGACAAAAAACTATGGTACATATGTTATATCCATCTTTTTCTACCGATAAAAAAATGCACTTTTCTCACTTATGAGAAATTTTCGACAACATTTTTTTTCACAATTTTGTTGGCTTGTTTCGGCTCATACACAAGCCAAAACTCATTTGCACAAAACGGCAAATTTTACTCCTATGAAAATTTTGCTTGTAATGAATAAACTACTTGACAGTAAAAACATCGTTGTTGATAGTGGAAAAAAATTGTACTGTCCCAACTTACGAACTGTTCCAACCTATGGGCTGTCCCAACCTACGGACTGTCCCAACCTACGGACGTCTCCCCTATGTATTAACTATTAATTATGAATTAATTGATTATTAAATGACTTACCTTGCCATGAAGTTCTGCACCTCTAGGCATACCAACAGCAATACCTTGTTCACCATTACCCAAGAAATCACCCACAATGGTGGAATATCCCATATACGAGTCATCATCCTGTTGCTTACCTTCTCTAGTTTGGAATACTGCAGGCCTTATTTCTAAACTTTGTTGATGAACAGAACCTGTAAAATATAAATGCTATAGAACCATTCCAACCCTGCTTTTCAAAATTACGTTTATCCATGATCAAAATGGTGGTTATTTCATTTTGTGTTCAAGACATTCATTTAATAAATCTTGAAATAACCATCATATGATGTGAACACTAAATGGTTAAATGAAGCAAAATAAAGATAACAAATACACCAAAATCTAAAAAAAAAGCTTTTCGTATTTTATTGTGTGTCATAAAATTAAAGAATGATTCATAAAGTTAACTGGAAATTAGTATTTTTAGTTAATGCGTTAAAATATTTGGCTGATCTGAATTCCAGAAATTTTTCGTTTATTATTGTTCTCAGTATGAATATCAAGTTTTGTGTATATAAAATCGACTTGTTAATGATACCATCTACATATTGGCTTAATCTTAATTTCAAATTGTATTTTCAAAATATAGCATTTATATAAATTTCTACTGTGAATGTAGAATCTTCACTATCGTAATTGCTTGAAATCTGTCGCGTATTAAAGATTGTGAATAGTGATATAAATAAATACTCAACATTTAACCATGACTCATAGTTACTTTGGTTTATTTTGAGTTCTGTGGATAAAAGACTGTTATTTTAAGGACAGAAATAATAAGAGTCAGCTAAGTAAACGAGTGCTGGCGGTGACTGGACGAATTTTAATTCTATCAAATCCAAGTAAATACATTACGTCGAGAATTGCCGCCTTAACTAACTTCAATGTATTTTTGCAGGTTTTCAAAAGAAGAATGTAGTAAAGGATAACAATAATTAACATAAGACGTGTGAATATGGAGACAAAGCTGGTAGTAGAAATATTATGTGTAGGTTTGTAAAGGTTGGCATAAAAATATTTCTGTTGTTAAGAGTGTCTATGAAGAAAAAATTAAGTGAAACTAGAAGAACATAATACCTTTTCGAAAGAGGAAACTTATATTTGGATGGGGTAGTAATTGAACCCAATAAGCTACCTTCTAAGTAATTGTATGGAACTGACGAAAAACACTGCCAGATTGGCTCTTATCAACTTCAAGATACATAATTCACCGACATTAATTTTTACCATAGTTACGAAGAATGTGTATGTTTTGTACTCAGTTCACTTTAGGTTAGATCGGAATTAGTACTGACAATAGATCATCCTTATTCTTGATTACTCTTACTATTTAAGCATGAAATATTCATCGAAAAAAGGCTGTATAATTCTTTTAAATTAGATTCAGTCTATTCTAGCAACATGGGAAAAATTTTAAAACTTTTTGTGGTGTAAAATTAATATGCTAATTTATATTTCTGACTTGTAAATAAAATGTATACAATTATATCTAGAGTGCTTTGATTTGTGGTTTTTTATATGCATCATGTTTTTTATATGCAGATGCATATGTTCTATGCATCAAAGGAATCAGCGAGAAAAACATACAAAATGAAAGGTAAAATCGTAGATCTCGTAAAGTGATTCAATAAATTTAATGAGAGCAAAACTGATCTCAGATATCAGCTTTATTCGATTCAATTTGTCATGGTGAATTTCAAAACCTCAAGAATAAATTATCAAGTCAACACGTTTATCACTTAAAAAATCTGTTTTTCGAAAATCATTGTTTGAGGCAGTGTCTTGTTTTCACATTTCAACTGAAAAAAAAATACTGTGGAAGCTCAGGACATTATTTGTCCAGCCAAAAAAAAATGGAGGACGAAAATTTGCAAGATCTGCTGCTTGCTATGAAATCATATCTGAGAATAAGAGTTGACGCGTCGATGTTATTTTATTGCGCTCCATATTTAAAAAAAGGGACTTCCAGAATAATATTGTTAACTGCTACAAAAAATTAATCCGCTACCATAATCCTAAGTGGAGAAAACCGTGGGTTAATCTTGGTGTGATCAACCAGTACCGCCAAACCAAATATCCACGCCAAAAAAGTGTTGCTGTGTATATGGTGGGAACAGCTGGGTGTCGTACATTATGAGTAGCTCCTATATGATCAAACGGTTACTGCTAGCTGTTATCTGCAGCAACTGATTGATTTTAATGTCGCTTTGAATGAAAAAGGCCTTATATTGTCAAGATAAGAAATGAAGTAGTCATTTTGCTTCAGGACAACGCACGGCCACATAAAGCAAAAACGACTCTGGAAACGACCACCGAGTTGGGTTGGAAGATTTTTATCGCAAACGGGTAATTCCCCAAACTTGGTCCCTTCAGATTTTCTTCTCTTCCGATCTCTGGAACATCATCTGGTTGATAACCGCTTCATATCTCTTGAGGAAGTTGAAAAAACATCATTGTCTTTTTCATATTTCACAAAGGTAGCGAAAGTGTATAGAATGTGATGGAGATTACATCTAAGATCAAGTTTGTATTACTTTTTTCATAAATAAATGTCAAAGGAAGTTAAAAAATGTATATAATTAACTTTTATATATTTTAATTAATATATTGATATTTTTATTCAACCCTCCATATATTTTGTTTTTTGTTTATATTGTTAAACAACGACTATCGGTTAAGGTGACACAAAAACCATTATCAATGTCTTGTTATTAACTTGACGCTTGAAAACAACTATAATGAAATAAACATCGTCCAAAAATAACTTGTGTCGATATAAGCAAACTTAATTTGCGGCAGTGTTAAAAAAATGGGACTGTAAACAATTGTTTCGCTTTGGTGGGAGTTTGTGCCTACCTTACGTTATATTTTTTATACACATATAACGATTGTTTTAATTCAACCAAAAGAAAATAATAATAATAAATTTATATAGTTTTAATTTCTTTAAACTCAAAGAGATTTACCACTAAACACCAAATCATTTTTTAAAGTTCTCGATGCACGTTTCGCTAACCATATTAGCATCATCAGGAGATGATTTAATCTAATTCTAAAACTAAACTATGTTCTATTTATATGAGAACCTTAATTACCAATCTATTACCTACCTTATGAAGCGTGTAAAAAAACGATATAACAAACAAGAAACAAGGGGAAAAAGAGAATAATAATTAATAATAATTATTAAATATAATAATTAATAATCATAATTAATTATTATTAAATAATCATTAATAATATTAATTAATTATTATTAAATAATCATTAATTAATTAGTAAATATAATAATTAATAATAATCATTCTCTTTTTCCCTTTTTTTTTAAGCTGTTTTGATGTACATGTATTCTGACCGAGATCCGTCTATTAATCTGTCCTGTATGTTACATCGAAACTAGATATACTGTATACTCCGTGGTTTTTAGACTTTGTCCTTAGGGTTTTTCAGGATGTTTGCGACAGTTTTGAGTGGCTTGAAGAGTGTTCTGATATTGTTTCCTTAATAGTCTGCCTCTCTTGTCCGTGATTTCTTTTACGCATCGTATCAGGACCTTTGGTTCATTTGGTTCTTGATCTTCTATTGTTCTCATTGTTTTTTGTCTGAGGGCTATAGAAATTTTTGGTAGTTCCTCCCTTCGCGTATCTGGTAGTGTCAGTCGGAAAGATCTGGAAATTAATGTGTTCGCTACTGCCTGGATTTGAGAAGGGCGTTGAGGTCGTGTTGAGTATCGATCGGTGTGAGTCGACTTTTTATACACTGTGTTCGAGTTTTCTGGACAGTTTTCTTGTGATAAGAAAATCCAAAAATGATATTTTCCTATCCTGTTCGACTTCTAGGGTGAACTGTATTCTGAGGTGGATTTCATTCAATTTGATTAGGAAGTGGTTCAGAAGTTTGTTGCCATGAGGTCAAATTAGATAGATAAGATATCATTTACATAGTGTTTCTAAAGTATAGGTTAGATATTAAGGGAGCGTTGGCTAATTATTTTGTTTCAAATTCTGCTATGAACAAGTTGTTCTTTCATGAAACAAGTTCTTTCTCCCAGTCTGTATTGTTCATTATGTGTAAACTGTTTTCCAACTTATCTCACCACCTTGTCCTTGATCATTCCCTGCTTTTCTTCTTTTTTTCCGCCGAATTTCCTTAAAGATTACATTCAAACATTCTCTTGGGTATGTTGTCTGAGGAGTAACCTTTGATCGAACCTGCCCCAACCATTTAGTTTGCGTTTTAGCAACCCCTAATATTTCCGTTTAATTAAATAGTTGCCTCAATTAATCGTTAGTTCTTCCTTCCCACGTATGTTTGATCTATTTACCTCAAAATTTTTTTATCGATTCATTTCATTCTCACACTTCCAAAGTTTTCCTTCTGATGCTCCCAGTTGGTTGATATTTCATTCGCAAATGTTTTAATACGTTTGTCCAGTTTGTGTTCAAGTCTCAAGTCGCACTTTACTCCCTATCTGTTTATGACAAATATTTACGTATGTTCTAATCAATTTGTAAACCCAGTTGTTGCCCTTCTCTTTGCAATCTTGTACGCCTATAATGTCAGCTGTAAAAATTAGCATGCTTTTCATGTCCTGTGTATAAAACCTGTACAAACAAGTGTAAATATCATACAATCGCGGATGAACATAAATACTAACGTTATTCATCGTTATATATTCTCTTTAACTATACTGGTGTATTCAACTATTGACCTGTAGTGTACATGCGAATGAAATAATACGTATCACAGCCAACTGTTGAAAAATAAACGGTAATGCTTGACGTGCAGGTACTAAATTAAAATAAGATCAGCATGAAGAACCGAAATCGATAGATTGATTCGAGATAGCGCACTGGGAGATGTAAATTTATAGTTATTAAGAAACCGTAAAGGTAGGTGCGTCGAGAATTCTAACAGGAGATCGGTAATTACTTATGTGATGCTGGAACAGAGTGTAGCATGCAGTTTCCTGCGAATGTTTGAAACATTTGGCGGTGTTTGAGAAGAAGCTTTTCTCATAATTCCGATGACGAGCGTATAGCGTTTTGCTATTCGGAAAAATCTTTATGTTATAGCTATATAAATATCTCAAATATCTCTTTAGTAAAAAAATGATATAGTAACATACCGGACCAGCACGGAATCCCGTATCGGTTAACATTCTTCTGTAAGTGTAGTATTAGTGGGAAAAGAAGAAGCGATTTTATAATCATTGGCGTAACTTGATATATGTCGATTAATAAAAGTACTGACATTTGTTGGTTGTTTTTCATTCTTGATGACGTTTCAGTAACATCTCATTTGGCATTTTCAAAACTTTAGTCTCTTGGTAGACCACTTCGAACTGATTGGTAGACAAATTCGATCAATCCGAAGCTGTCTACGAAGAGAGCAAATATTTGAAAAGGCCAAATGAGATCTTGACAACGAAATGTCGTCAATTTCTTTAATGAACGGATTGATACTAGGAAGAATAACATGATATAATGTCTAACATGATTCTCTGTCTAACATGATGTCTAACTGAAACTTTACAAATTTTAAAACTCTTGTCATCTATTGACAATAATTTAACTTAATATAACATAATGTACATTTTAATTAAATATATCAATAATTAGTGTTTTTATTGTTAAATTTTCGTCGAAAATTTGTCACAGATATGGGCAAAGATAATTTAAAAATTAATTTTTAAATAAAATAAGATATAAAAATAACGATATAATAAAAAATTACATTACTTATGAGAATTCCCAATATTTTAAAAATTAATTAATTCAAAAATTAATTTTTAATAATGATTTAAAATCGGTTTTTCGGATTTTTTTTTGATTTAAAATCGGATTTTAAAATCGGTTTTTAATATAATAAATTTTAATAATGATTTAAAATGGTGTTAAAATGTCCTTGTTAGATAACAGAGGCCAACAGTTGTTTTGGTGCTGGGGTATTTGGAGCTGATTTCATACGAATTTGATGCCCTCAATTCAAATATGGTATTAATTTTTGCCTAGGAGCTCAAATATCTAAAATATAACATTTTAGTGAAATATACGTTAGATCCATGGATCAAATAAAAAAACTAAATTTTCTGAGTATTATTTTAGTAAAATATACGTTACACTATGTTAATTTAGATAAATGGATCAAATAAAAAAACTAAACACGGAATGTTTATTACTATACTATGCAAGTATTATTAAATACGAATATAGAGGAAAAAGTCATCGATGAATCCAACTAGTCACTGAACACTTTAGAAGATTCTTTTCCGTGACATTCTCGAATGTATTTTGGACCAGTCCCTTTTTAAAATTCAGCAGTAATATGCCATCATGTGCGTATCCCAGTTTCCTTGATAGCGGTCCTCCATAGTTTTAATATCCTGGTGAAATCTTGCACCTTGTTTCTCGCTAGTGTCTCCTAAATTTTGAGGAAAACAGGCTATGTAAATTGTGCATCGTAATGCTCATGTTACACCCAACGGATCTGAAACTGTTTGTTTACCAGTTCAACATAGTTTTCAGCTTCAGCAGTTGTCAGAAAATTTATGACAACTGCAACAATGAAGTCCAAGCTTTTCGCTCAGCCTCTTTTATCGAATTTATAAAGACAGGATCCTTATTGAGTTGTCTTATTTGTGGGCCGTCAAATATTCCTGCTTTATTTTTTTCCGTACTCAACTGAGACATTTTTTCCCTATAAATACAAAACATGATCCATTCTTATCAAGAGTCTTTATAAACTGCTTCATTAGGCCCAGCTTGACATGCAGTGGAGGAAAAATGATTTTCTCTTGTCCAACTAAGGGGTCGTTAATGACATTATTTTCCACAACCTCCATGTTTTCTCTCTTAGGCCATTCTTTTCTAACCCAGTGGTGTGTTTTGTCTCTGCTATCCCAGAGGCACAAGAAGCAAGGATACTTGGTGTGCATTTCGTGGGTGTACACCCATACTTGAATGTATTGAATTGAAAACAACATTGATAGATAAGTGGATGTATCTAAAAAAAGTAGAGTAGATAGACAAAAACTGATTTCATATTTATATTTCCTCCAAGTATATCTAAAATCAGTTCTAAAATCCTAGACACAAAAAAAATCTTCTAGGGCTATGTAATCATTGGCATAGTTCTATTAACTCTAGGAATTAAGTCCTTATAACATTATTACGTTTATTCGAACACTTCTTTATTTTAATCTTATGATAATATTAAACTGTTGGATTTAGATATTTTGTAAATTTAAAGCTTAAAATAAATTATGAGCAGTGCTGTTTTTGCTTCCTAATCAACTGTTTTGTTATAAAGCGAATGAGAAAAAACACTGCATTCCGTTAAATGTCTTACTAAATATCTAAGTCATTTTATATATCATAAAATTGCATTAAAATTCTACTATCGCATCTTAAAGTTTAATAATATTAACCTTTAGGTCAGTTTAGAGGTCAAAAATGATCTCACGAAAAGTGCCAATAATTTCTTTCGGGTTTTGAAAAGATATTATCCAAAAGTATTATGGTTAAATGTCGAAGAGATTCACGTTTCTATAAATAGAAATAAGACATTTTTGCTTTAAATTTGATACTGAATCTAATATGTTTATTAAAAAAATTAATTTACGCAACAAAATTGTAAAATGGTAACGTGAATGAAATGGTATGAGATAAGATATTGGAAATAATTTAACAAATCCAGAGTATTAGTTTAGGAATTCAGGTGGTCAGTTACTGATTATAGTAAAATCGTTACCCGTTATGGTTAACATTAATAATTATTTCCAATATATTTTCATAAAGAAGCTACATGACTCCTCTACAACAATTACAAACCTCCGCAATCCAAAAGAAATGTAACTGATTAAAAACATCACTGTATTATTCTATTGAGTCTATCTAATGTATCATGAATGATTATGTGCTTAATACCAGTCATTTTTAAGAATTATGATAAAAATATATGATTTTTTTTCATTGAAAATAGTTACTCGCCTTTGAGAATAAGTTTTCTGAGAAATCCTTCAAATTTTTCATGAATTAAAATTTTTACTTTTTAACTTTTTTCAAAAGTAAGTTAAAAGTGTAATTAAAAAGTAAGGTAAAAGTAAGTTTCAAATGTAAGTTAAAATAAGTGATAATCTAATTATTAAATGAACATGATGGATGTTGTATACATTTATTATTGTTTTTTTTTTATTCATCATTTCTGCCCTTTATGACTATAATATACTTTTCTATCTATTTTGTTTTTGCTTCAGTTTTTGCAGTCTCAATAAATAGAGAGCAATAATTTTTTTTAATGGCTTTGTGTTATCGATTTTTTTAGCAGCTTTAATTCTATTTTATTGTTGTTTATGTTCAGCACTGCACTATTTTTTATATATCTAGAATGTTCTAAGGCTACGATTGGTCACTGGACTTTGTCATCTATCGTTATAATTTCTGCAACTGATAAGTTGGTGAGGGTCTTAGAGTTGGTTAAGGAACATAATTAAGAATGAAGTGATTGGAGTTGGTTTTATAAATAATTTCCATTTTATGATGCTTAGAGTTGGAAGGAAGTTTTATTCCTTAAGTCCAAACAAGGTATGCTTACAAAGTGGTTAAAACCTTTTCATCTTCAAAAGATCAAGTTGTATATCATTTATTTGATTCTCAACTAAATTCTCGGCGGTTTTTGACTACCTTTGAAATTTAGTTATAAAAAAGGTAACACAAATTTAATCTTCGAAGTAATCTCTCTCACTTTCTATATATTTTCGTCACCTTTCAGGCAAATGTTGAATCTCAGATCAAAAAAAACTGGGTGGTTTTGATGTGATAAAGTTACTGAAGCTATTTTCGATTTCCTTAAGAGATATGAAGTGACTGTCAATCACGTGATGTTCCAGGGATCGATGGAGATGGAAATCCAAAGGGATCAAGTTTGAAGAATACGCCTGATGCGATAAAATTTTCCAACCCCACCCCGTGATCGTTTTTAGAGTCATTTTTGCTGTATGTTGCTCCGAGTAATCCTGAAGCAAAATGACTTCAATTTCTTCAGCATAAGTCTTTTTTTTATTCAGAGTGCCAACACGAATCAGTTGGTGCTGATATCGGTCAGTATTGTCCGTTTGACCAGATTGAATCAACTCATAATGCACGACGCCCAGCTGATCAAACTATATATATAGCAACACCATTTTGGAGCGGATATTTAGTTTTGTGAAATTATCTTTTTGAATTTCCCCTAGCTTATGTAAAGGTTTAGAAATAGCTTGCGGTATTACTTCGAGTTGCTGTCCGAGCTCTAGACTCGAACAAGTTCCAGCTCTACGACAAGGATTTTTTCAGTGCTTTCAGTTCTTCATCATACACTTTTGTTGGCTACTCTGCACATTCTATATCATTTAAGCTCAATTTTCCAGTTTGGAATTGCTAGAATCACTTCTTACAAGTACTGTACTAAACAGCATTATCTTCTAAAGCCGCCCAAATTATGTTCTGAACTTCCACAGCATTTGTTTTTTAATTGAAAGGCGAGAAGAATTTGATGCCTCAAATGTGGCTTTTCGAACGATATGACGTCTAGAATTGATTTTTCAGGTTATATTTGAGGGATGGTGCTTCAAAATTACTATGCGACGGGAAAATTTTGATTCGAGGTTCTTAGCGAGTCGATGAGAATTAAAAGGAGATAATTAAGTTGAGGGCCTAATAAATAATAGTTTCTAAATGTAATGATTACATTATTTGAGTTTAGAACAAGTTTATAAGCTTAAAAATCAGATTAACTATCTACATATATAAAAACGAAGTTACTGCCCTAATGTTTCAATATTTGCTTAAAAATTAAAATAATCCAAATAGAAACATGACTCGTTTTCACCAAAATCTATATGTTCGATGATCGTCTTAAAAGGTATTTGAAATCCTAACTGTGAACCGTGTTGTAATGGGTTATTTTTAGAATGAAAACTTACGAGAGCGACCAGCAAAGATTTAACGAATCAGTGGCCTTTAACATATTTTTAACGTCATTTAATACAAACATACAGGTAACTTATTTAGAACTAACGTACCGTAAAGGTTTATGTTGTTAATTTTAATTAAGACTTTAAATATACACTCTCACGTCAATTTACTTTTTGCTTGTGTGTTACGATTATACGGCAAAATGATTCTAATAATACTCGAGTTACGCTTCATTCAAACGTCGTTTGAAATAGAACACTGATTCATGTTATTAATTCTTGACTTGTTGAGTGAGAACGATATAAGCTTTATTTTCACAAGAAAACTATTTCTACAGTATTTTTTTCAAGTAATTTATCTATTGAATTAATACTTATAGCTCTTATACAGAGCCTTCATTTAATCCCGAAACCCCCGTGATCTATAAATGTGGACAACCAATAGGACAAGTTAGTAATGATTAACACAAAATCAAGTTAAAATGAGGTGTTCTATTCAAACTATCACATCTAGGCGAAATTAATAGATAAAAACTTTCCAACGGCATTATTAGATAATTTAGTTTTATTTTAAAAAATATATTTATTTAGTTAGGTAAACTTCACTGGTATGATGTTCTTCAAAAACCGATTCTCTCTCGCTTTCACTCTATTTGTCGTCGAAAATATCAGCTGCCTCATATAACGCTTCTACTTTAGACGCACAGCGAGTACGAGAACGCGTGTTCATTTTGAGCTAAATAGAAAATGAAAGAAACTTTCAATAAAAATACTACAGAAAATATAATATTTATGATTTACTTACCACAAACTGCGTCAAGATCGAAAAAAGACACACTATTTGTGCAAAAAGATTATTTAACGGTTTTTATTTATTGACAAAACACTGACACAACAACTTGGGTGGCGTATACCCATAGATGGTAGCTTATATTTTTGTTAGTATTCACATCTTAAGATGATTATGGTGGGGGATCTGTAATGGAGATAGTAAATTTTCCCACCCAAAGTCATCCCCTCAACGTGACCATTTATAAGGGAAAAACACTTCACCCCTGGATATCTCGTGTCAAGTGATTGCCTTTTCATAAACAGATGT
This sequence comes from Cosmopolites sordidus, assembly GCA_031761425.1. NCBI lineage: Eukaryota > Metazoa > Arthropoda > Insecta > Coleoptera > Curculionidae > Cosmopolites > Cosmopolites sordidus. Next base: position 419,947 of record JARFXV010001622.1, read on the forward strand.
TTGGTGCCATTTCGAAACTTTGCCTCCACTCTTCCAAATGATTCGATCACGTATGCCCGTATTCAATTCTTCCAGGGTACGAGGTTTACCTTCATATACGATTGATCTCAAGTGCCCCAAAGAAAAAATCGCACATGGAAATGTCCGGTGACTGAGGAGGGCAGGGGCATCATCAAATTGAGAAATTGCTTGATTAGAGAATGCAGCTCGAACAACATTCATGGAAACTACAGCTGTATGAGCAGTGACCTAACTTTATTGTAACCACCCATCTCTCCTGTTGATTCCTCGTCTCCGAAGTAGTTGTTTCAAACGTTTTTAAACAAGCTTCATCTTTTTGGAAAAAAAGTATCCAAATAATTTAGCCTTTGCCATTACCACATTTTGGGTCTATGTTTGATGTACTTCGAGGGGATTTTTTGAGGGCCAAGTTTGTTTATTGACTAACGAATTTAAATGGAAATGAGCTTCATTTGTCATGATGATGATCAAATATTCGTTTTATTCAATCATGTTAAACAAATGTGAAAATATGAGAGGTAGTTGATAGTCCCCTTCTTTCAACTCTTGAACAATCACCACTTTATATGGTTGATAGCACAAATACCTATGCAAAATACGCTTTAAAGTGATATTACAAGTGGAACTTCACAGAAGCACCTCTTTCGTCCTATTTACATTTTGCGATACGTCGATCAAGAAAGACAAGGTGGTTGTGTTTTCATTAATAAATTATCCATCGAAGTGCATTTACCCATCTGAAAATAGTGTTCCAGCTGGGGATCACACCATGACGCCTGATTTTGTGTCACCTGAAGAGTCGTTGTGTTATTAGTAATCCACAGACTAACCACTTTTAACAAATGTATCGTGCTCTCGACTCTTCAACGGCATGATTGATATTAAACAACATCGAAGTCGATGTACACCTCTTCCAGACTCCCTCTCCCTAGTCGAGTCGAGTATTATTCAATCCATATCTATATCCGTCATAACCATACATTTGCTTCCTTCTTTGTAGGACTCGATATAAGAACACCTTCGAGATTTAGGTCCAAGAAGTTTAATTTAAAGAATTGTGAAGTTTTTGGTGATATTAATTCAAAATCTGTTGAAACAACTACTTGATATTTAACAAAATTTTTAAATGTTGTGCAGAAAATAAGTGAAATAAAAGTAATAGATTTTTACTTCTTACCTTTATAACCTTTATGAATTGTTATTTAAAAAACACGTGGGTTACATCATAAATAGTGAAACTTTTAGAACAAAAAAGATATGAAGATCATTAATAAATTTTAACGAACTGGTCTTGTGAATAGCCCTGTTATTTTTTTTCTTTAATTTCCACAGGTACGTCGTAAATATCTTTTATGAAGATTAATGTATTTTAAAGTCATGTTTTATAGATAATTTGTTTGCGTTTTCTAGATTGAGCAATCTACTATAATTACAGTAAAATATATTGTTGTAAGATACGAGATCAAATGTTAGAAGACATATTACTGCTATTATAACACAAAATTGATAAATAATCAATAATGAGACTATGTTAATTGTATTATGATTAAAAAGGTGCCTTTAAATAAAAGACATAAAAGACAGTATTTATTTGTATACCCAATTTTTGTATGTCTTCTTCAAAGTAATCCCCTCTCACTACAATACATTTATTCCAATATTTTTTCCATACTTTGAAATTGTTTTTAAAGTCACTTCGACTATTTCCTTCAAAGAGGCTAGCGAACTCCTTTGAATAACTTCTGTGGACTGAAAACACTGTGCACGAAGTGATTTCATCAATCGAGGGAACAGGAAAAAGCCACACGGTGTCATATCTGCTTAATATAGTGTTTGTGGAATGGTATTTTATCTTTTGCTATTTGCAGTCCGTTTTCCTTCATCCTTTTAAATTATTTATTAAAGCGTTTTCTGTTATGCAGATGTAGCAGTGTAAAAATATCGTAGTGACATTCCGGTTATTTCTTGTTTTCTTTTGTTATGTTTTCATAAATTTCCTGAAATATTTCATCTTACATTTTTTCTGGACACGTCTTGTAATACTTAAAGATGTAGTTCATCACTTGTATGATAGATAAATCCCCTTAGATATCATTAAAACCATTTAAGACATTGATGTAAATCACAGAATAAAAGCTAGAATAGAAGAATAACTTACAGATCAAGATCAAGATGAAGTCATAAAAAATGCCAACGAAGGAAAATCTAGTATTTCCTTCAAAACTAACTATTTTGAACACTTTCTATGGACTTAAAACTGAATAAAGAAATCAAAGTATTCAGCTATGGAGACGATATAATGTTTATAGCTGAAAATAAAGATGAATTGCAAAGATTGGTCTACTATTAGAATGCTAATAAAATGGCTGTATATCTAAACAATGTAATCTGGAGAAATAAACATATTAGAATGAAAACGAAGGCAAGGGTCTTTAAAGCAACCATAAGACCAATAATGACATACATATCAGAAACAAGACCCTACACGTTTAAGATATAAAGATTGTTGGAAATTGAGAGATGAAATGAAACGAAATGAAATACACTTTATTTAGCATATGCAGCCAATAATAAAAAGACAAAGGTAATATACAAAGAAAAATAAAAGGAGGAACAGTGTTGCTAATCGTAAGAAAAAAAAAATAAAACGAAAAAAACAGTTTATTAAACACATGTACATTAGCACTCTTTATGTAGATGGGCAAAGCATTGAAGAAGCTAATATCTTCCTAAAATAGTGTCTTCTAGAGATGATGAAAATAGATGAGACTATTAGATGAAAATAGATGAGACTATTAAAAAGAATTACTGAAAACACATTGAGGGGTCGAATTAGAAGTGATGAAGGCAGAATAATAGGTAACTTGGAATACATAAATGTTTAATAAAAAGACTTTTTTTGTCAACATTTCTACTTTAGTCTCTTAATTTCTACTTATTTCTTACCTTTATTCTAACATTAGTTTGAAGCGTTTCGGTAGTACTGCAGCTTTATCATTGAAATGGCTATAAATACAAAAAGTTTCTACAATCAATTTTTGCAATTTCTACAATGTATTTTTAGGAAATCCACATATATGCAATTTCTTGCCTGTACAAATTTAAATAATCTTTGTTGAATTTGTACAGTTAAAAATAGAATCTGTGTGGATTTTCTAAAAATATATAATTTATTGTAGAAACTTTTGTATTTATAGCCATTTCAACATCGAAAATATTCATTTCTGACGAAGCTCAAATATTGAGAATAAAGTGGAAATTTTGACGAAAGGACTTTTTATTAAAGATTTATAGTGCATTTTTCTCAAGTAGAAGTCAACACCAACCGAAAGTGGAAGAAATAAATGAGTAGACACTGAATGGGAGAAAAGAATGAAACAATCATATAGGTAGAATGACGGATAAAAAAGTAGTTAAGATTGCTAAAAACAAATTGTCTATAGGCCATGGAAGTGTAAGCGGATCATGAAAAATATGAAGTGATAACAATACGTAAGGACATATACCAATTAAATAACAGACAAAATTACTTAATAGAAATGAAGAATTTCTTCTTCTTCCTTCGAGTGTTCAAAAATGGCGTCAACAAGATTTTGTGTGACACGTTCCGTTCTCACAGTTACGCACTAGCTCATGGACGAGTGAATTCACTCATTATGCAGCTGTAGCTGGACGCGGTTGGACGGCAATGCACCCTCGTACAACAACCGCACCGTTCGACAACTCTAATCTGATACCGTGTAATCGTTTTCTGGTCTCGAAATTTCGAATTTTGAATTACAAAGTACGATCAACGCTCCTATTAGAACCATCGGTGTGAAGCACTGAACTCGAATAGATTTACCACTAAACTCCTTTTTCTCACTTTTTTTAACTCCTCGACGCCCATTTCGTTAACCATCTTCAGGATATAATTCCACCTGATATATTAATAGATTCGAGTTTAATACAAAGTTCGAGCTGAAAACATTTTTTAAAAGTCTCAATAATTGTTCTCAATATTGTATTGCTGTAGCAGCGGCTTTATATGTAAACAAATATATTTATCAAAATATTTCTTATGTCATTTATCCAAAACCAAATGATGGTTTTTCTTTACATAACCTGTGTAAATAAATACCTTGATAGGCCAAGAAACAATTTAAAAAACATTAATTATACAGATTACGAATTTTATGAACCACTATATGAATAAAGTATCTTGCCTGGAATGTCAAAATGTAATATTTCTCTTTGCTTATTGCAATTTAAACAGTTTTTACACCTTTCAGTTGCATGTTATAGCGTCGAAAGTAATTTCTTTTATAGAACCTTGAATTCGTGATTTCGAAATCAAAACAAGAACGAGTGAATTTCGTCAGTGCGCCGTGTCGCCTTGTGGTGGCGTTTGCTGCTGCTGCTGTTCGAACATGTTAAAAAACCAATGACCCAGTATTTACCGAAGTAGTTTATTAACAGATGGTCTCGATGACGTAGCATGGCCTACACAACCACACCAACAGTGACCACACACTTTTAATTGTCTCAATCATTCGCTACTTAAAAGGCGAATATAATCGGAGGCTTATTTGCCATTTTTTTCCTCCTAGTTGGAGAAGGTTGACGTATATTAGTGCCGACTAATTGAAGTGAATGACTCTATCGTAAATTTTACTTCTCAATATGGACGAAATAATGCTATATAGTAAATAGCGTTTGTTACTGAAACCTTGTTCATTAAGAACTTTAAAGGTTATTTAAGATTAACATTGTTGTTTGAATATAATATATTTTCCCTGTATTTATTTACTATTTTCTATCATGAAAAAAATTATTTATAGGAAAAACAATAAGTATACAGGTTAAGGTAGCGAAAAATTAAATTAAAATTTGGTTAAATTGCCTCATGCTACTGTTGGAGTTGATAAATATATTCCGTTAGCAAGAAAATAACAGTTTTCTTATTATAGGGCTTTGCAATTTTGAAAATTTCCGCACTTTACATATGATGCATCACTTGTTTTTAAGTTGGTATGAATGGTCTTGACATGTGACAGAAGCTACATATTATTTCTCTGGTTAGGAATTATGGCGAATTTTGTAATTGTAACATTTTGTCGGCGATTTTTTAAAGTGGATAAAATTATTGAGCAAAGAATTTGCAATAAATTTGTCTAAACGAACTTTCTTGGGGTGAGGCATTTATAACATTAAGAAAGTGTTATGTTGAAAAATAAATATAAAAAAAGAATATTTATAAGTGGGAGGACTTTAGTGATGGTAGAGAAGCTACTGAAGATTAACTTCGTTCAGCAAAAACTTCAACCTCAACTAACGAAGAAAACATTGCCAAAATGAAGGATCCTACATCGATTAATTGTCTATTAAATACAAGAGACAAAATGTTCAGATTTATTGCATAGTTTTGTGTCAAGACAATGCACCATGGCATTCCGCAATAATTATTCGTCAATTTTCACACCAATAAAATTTTGCGTTGTTCGGACTGTATGTGTTGTATGTCGTGTGCGTGTGTGGCAATGTAGACGCTTTGACACAAAGTAAGTCACAAATATTTTCGCCGCACAGCACGCACACGAACGTTACACGTCAGAGGAATTTGCTGCGCATAAGATTTGTATTTGATCGTGTTGTTGAAAAAAAAAGTGATAAAGTGAAATTATTACTTATTAATTATTTAATAACTGATTGTAGTCAAAGCATGCCCCAGCATATTATTATGTTGACGAAGAAGTATGCTGCATTCATAATAATTAACAACTTAATTAAGGAAAAAAAAAAAAATAGCAAGAAAGGGCGTTATTACATGAAGCAAAAATAGAAAAGTATAAACTACAGAAAATAAGAAAATAAGTATAGACACTGAAAAATATAAAAAACTTTATTTTTGAAGCTTATTGAAATAACCTAAACAAGCATAACCTACAAACATCCTACTGCATACACCGACGGAGCGGAGCGTACAGCGCGCACGACACAAATATTTACTGACTCTGTGTGATAATTTTACGTCGTAAATATTTTTGCCGCACAGTAAATTCAACACACACACACCCATTTTTATTGATATGTACCCAGCTTTCAACAAAAACCATTTCATAAGCACCACATTCGCCAGACATGACACCGTGGTTCTTTTTTCTGTTTCCCTTATTGAAGAAACCGATTTGAGGATGCCTTTTTGAGTCCATAAAAGCCATTTAAGAAAGTTCGCTGACCGCCGTCAAGGAAATACCAGAAACCCGAGTATAATAACTGTTTCGACTAAAAAAATTGAAAAAGCGTTGGAATACGTATTTTTTGTGAGATAGAATTAATTTGAAGGAGGAAAATAAATTTGGAAAAATAAATAAATACATTGTGTTTTATTTAAAAAGTTGTTTTAAGTTTTGTATTTCACAATACATCATTTTATTATTGCATTTATTTTATCCTTTTAAACAAAGCAAATGCGAGGTATCCTTGTACGAGTTCAAATTAGGCTATAAAGTAAAATAAGGGCCTTTTAGCTATTAACGAATGTACGGTTTATAAATTAACAAAGTTAATTTGTCGACATTTTGGGCATTTGTCGGGAATTGGCAACGACGATAGGTAAAGACAGAGTCAAGCGATTTTGCTGACTAGTGAAGTCATCCGATATGACCGCCTTAAGTAACTTGCAGAAAAAAAGCTCGATAAGTAGGTACCCTAAGAGTTGAAAGAATTTCATAAATATTACCTTTAGGAGATTCACATTGGACATCTTCTGCGCAACAAGAATCGGTTACTTTGTAGAAGGTAACAAAAAATTGATTCTTTACGATAATTGACGACGTTTAAACAAAGATAAAACTCTAATATTACTCGAAGTTTTAACTGCACCAGACGATGATATTGCAGGATTCTAATCTACAAGGTGCGTCTCAGGGAAAACAGGACTTTTTAAAAATAGATATTACTAGACACGCCATCTTTTGACGGGGATAAGCGTTGGAAAGGTGCACCCTTCATTGATGTTCTGACAAAATTTCATGACATTCAAATCATTAGAAGCCAAATTATAGAAGCTGTGAAGAAACTGCCAGTGTGTTTATACCAACGGTCGAAAAATGAACATCAAACAAAAAGCGAATATTAAGTTTTGTTTTAAATTTGGTAAAACATTCACCGAAACGTTTCAATTAATGAAACAAGTGTATAGTGAGGATTGCTTATCCCGTGGAGTCCACCAGTGGTTTAAACGATCCAACGAAGGTCAAGAGAACATCAAGGACGACGAACATCCTGGTTCGAAAAATTCCGTCGTTACTCAAAGTAACATTGAAATTGTGCGTGAATGTATAAAAAATCAGCCAAAATCTTCTTTGCGATACATGCAAATGAAATTGAACATATCCAAAGATTTAATTGATCACATTTTGACCGATCATATCAGATTTTGGAAGGTTCATGCACGTTTTGTTCCACACAAATTAACTGACGACCAAAAATTGCCCCAGATTCAGCATTGCAAGGACTTGACTAAAGAGTCGAAAAAGGACGAAAATTTCAAGTACAGCTTTATTACTGGTGATGAGACGTGGAGTTTTCAATATAATCCAGAAACCAAGCGTCAAAATGTCGAATAGAAGCACCCGAGTGAATTAAATCTGAAGAAAAGCCGTCTCGAGAAGTCGATTTGTTGCTACGATTCGGAGGGAATTGGGCTAAATGAGTTTCTTCCAACTGATCAAACGATCACTGATCAAACGATGTGTTTTATCTTGGTATTATGAAGCGGCTGTTGTTGCGTATTCGTCGTGCGGGGCCACAATACCGTCAAAAAGGTAGCTGCCGCTTGTTGCACAAAATGACATTTTAACCATCAATCATTTACCATACTCACTTGATTTGGCTCCCTGCGACTTCTACCTTTTCGAAAAACTTCATTTGCCGATGAAAGGATAGCGTTATGGTGACATTGAAGTCGTTCAAAAGGCGTTCAACCGCCATCTTGGACATATCTTTGGCCGAGCTCAAAAATTTATTCGTCAACCTAATTGACCGTGGAAAAGGAGGAGGAGCTATTTTGAATAAAAATAATTATTTTTGTCAAAAAATAATTTCTTTTTAAAGACCTGTTTTCCTTGAGACGCACCGTATATTTCTCGTATGATCAGAAGAAACTTTCTCAATAGTGAAGCAGTTGAACAACTTTAATTTACTTTCTGAATGTTAGTTAACTTTCTGAATGTCGGCAAAGTTATTTCATCTTAAATTTTGTTTAACAAAAAATAAAAAATATTTTTTAACACTTGCCAACATAAAAGGTCTCAACCTCCTAATGATGAGTGATCACACAGCATAAGAGCTCAACGGATTGGTTTATGGATGTCTGTTAAACTCGTCATAATCTATCTGACTTTTCGTCAAGGCGTAATAATCGATTACCATTTCTTCAAACAATAAGCTTCTATTATGGACAAAGTCAGTTTAAAGAGAGAAACAGCCAAAGTGCTGCCTTCTGTGAATTTATTATGCCATACTATATTTTTTTTAAATTAAAGTTCTGTAAGTTGAGATATAAACATTTCAATCTTAGAATATATCTGTAGCTGAGACTAACCCTATCTGCTATTTTAAATCTCCACTATTACATTACCAACTTAAAAAAATAGTGTTATTGATTAATACCTGACATTACAAAATATAGAAATAAGTAAACATTTGTTAAAATGGACAGTTCGTTTTCAAAGAATTTGAGTGAAATAAAACTGTAATTTCTCGAAATCTTATAAGCATAAAGTAAAAATTGATTCTTTCTGTTCGCTTAGATTTATTGCAAATTGTATTGTTGCTACTTAAAAGTAATTATACTATACAGCGGAGGAATTAAACAAAATGTGTAAACATTTATCACTACAATGTTAGCCATCATGTTCACCTAACTTAATATAATTAGATTATCACATTAATCATGGTTTAGTCACTGTAACATTTATAAGTATAATCAGAAATAAGTTTATTTTTAGATAGTATGCATATATTTTATAAGTGTGGAATTCTGAAATGTTTTAACAAAGAACAAACGTGTTGGATCAATAAAAAAAGTATTAGTTAACCGGTAGTTACGTTTAACAAAAATGCAAGTATATGCAGTATTGTTACTAAAATCAAATAAAGTATAAACATTTTTTAAATTATTGTGTTAAAAATTGCCTCGGTTGTACAATAAATACATAATCAATAATATGCAATAAAAATCACCAGTGCTTTATCAAAGCATCGAAGTGCAACGTTCAATTTGAACACATTTTTAATTTGTCCAATACCATATCACGTTCAATATATCTTAATCTAATTATTACCAAATATTATCATTATTAAATATTTCTCCCATATTATTCTTGCTATTAATATCAAAATGCCCTAAACCACATATATTATGTTTTAGAAATTATTTTTTAGCTTCATGTAAATATTCTGAATCAATATGTCGTTAATAAAATTTAGTAAATTCCAAAATAAAAGCCAATAAACATTTAGTAAACAATTAAAAATGACTGGATTAGTATATAAATCTGAATATCTGATGTTAAGTCGTCCTGCACCCATGGCTAATGTATGGTGATAGTATGGCTTTTGTTTTTATTCGTATCGAAAAACATTATTTAAGGCTGTTTAGAAGAAGATCTCTTACGATTCCAAAGAGCGACGATGCTTAAAATTTTCATTCGTACTTGATTTAACTGACAACGATTTATAGCTTTAAAATGTTTTATATGTGCACTACAATATTTCTTCTAACAAACGCGGTTATATATGGCAAAATAACAGGGCAAGACTAATGAATTCAAGCCATAAATATTAAAATTGATGCTAATAAACTGCCATAGATCAGCGACCATAATAAATTCTACTGCTCATAGAAAAACAACTTTCATTAATCGCTTAAACGGTTTCAGTTTAATAAATTGATTTCATTATGAATAGTAAATAATGGTTAGTGATGGAACACAACTCAAAATACCAAGCCATATTTAAGAATATAACGGAATAAATTATATTAAGTTCAAAATTTTAAATAATATTACCATTAAAATTAGAAAAGAATAAAAAATTCATCGATATAACATTTTAAGCAATTGCCAATTATAAATCAACCTACTGGCAGTTCTGCAGCTTCATGATAGTTTATGAAGGTTATCTAATGAAGTTATCTTGACTAGATAACCTCGACTTGATTCTTTAAAGAGGCGGAGGATAGAAGAATTTTTCCAAACTAGGCAGCGACATATAATTATCTACGCCATCTAGCGACCACATCGAGCGGTAGCTATCCAAATACAGACCTGCTTTTGTTTATACTTTGCGCCCATACTAATCTCATTCTTTCGCTATGAGCTTTTTTCCTTTCGTCAGACCAAGTTGTTCCAGTCTTCCTACATTTTTCTCTTTGGCTAACCTTCCAGACGTCAACCTTGTGTCTGAAACAGCCTCTATCCTGAATTTCACTCTGTGTAATATTTGCTGATCTTAGGTCCTGTTTAATAGCAGCAATCCATTTAATTATTTCTACTTTAGCTCTACTCCTATTTTCATAAAATTCGACTATTTGTATAGTTAGCCTACTCGGATTCATTCGTTTCCGTAAAACTTAAGTCTTCTTTTTCTCATATCGCTATGTATATCTGTGTATTGTTTGATTTCTAGGTTTTCTCGAAGTCGGTATGTTATGTTATTTATTTGTTTGGGGCCTAAGATTTATCTTAGGATTTTTCTTTCCTTCTTTTCAATGTCCTCGATGTCCCTCTTTCTTTTCAAAATGAGCGTTTCTGCCCCATATAGACATTCTGACTTAATAACTGTGTTGTAATGTCTCAGTTTTGTGTTTTTAGATATGCATTTTTTGTTGTAAATATTTTGTGTAAGTCTCAATGCCATTTCCATTTTTTGACATCTACCCTTATTGGCCGCTTTTTCCAACCCATTTTCCATGATTATTTCACCCAAATATTTGAATTGAGAGACGCGTCTGATGTTACTATATTTTGTTTTTAGAAATGGTGTTCTTAGTCTGTTGCAGGTCATGTATTCTGTCTTTTCAAAGGAAATTTGGACTTCTACCTTTTCTGCTGTTTCTTTTAGGATTTCAATCTGTTTCCGTGCCGTTAATACATCTTGAGTTAAAATAACCTAATCATCAGCAAACGCCAGACCACTTTAATGGGTTGGTCAATATTCAGGGCCGACTTTTTTTCACGCCACTCCTGTATTACTTTTTCTAGAACACAGTTAAATAAGAATGGCGAGAGTCCATCCCCTTGTCTCACTCCAGTTTTAATTTCGGTTCTGAGATGTCACCCATGAATTTGACTTTTGACCTTGTGTTAGTTAATGTTGCTTCAATAATTGCCAACATTTTCAGATCTAGTCCTTGTTCTTTCAAGATTCGGAATAAAGATTCGCAGTCAATAGAATCATATGCTTTTTTGAAATTCACAAATGTACAGACGAGATTTTTATTGTACAGTTTTTGATGTCTTAGGATCAACTTTAGATTCAGGATCTGTTCAGGGCAGGATCTGCCCGGTCGAAAACCTGCTTGATATTCACCAATTTTAGGTTCTAACTGTCCCTGTGCTCTGTCTAGTAGACATTGAGATAGAATCTTGTAACAAACTGGGAGAAGAGATATCCCTCTATAGTTGTTTACATCCGTTCTATCTCACTTCTTGTGTAGTGAATGGATTAGAGCATCTTTCCAATATTCCAGAATCAGTTCGGTTCGCCAAACTTCTTGTAGAATTATATATATATATATATATATATATATATATATATATATATATATATATATATATATATATATATATATATATATATATATATATGGATTATATATAAGGTAATGTCACAATGCCGCATTTAGTGTCTGGAGAGAATCATTTAACTATAATAATCGGTTATCGTGCGAGCTCAACCAATTTTCCCTAATGCCGCACATTAGATATCACGCCAGCATTATTCGACAGCGTGTAGAAATTGAAAGTTGGAATCAGACCCCCACTTTGGAAAAAATCTTTTTTTCCGACGAACCGCCCTTCTGGTTTAATGGAACAAACATAACTGCAAGATGTGAGCCGATGAAAATCTTCAAGTGATTGAGGAATTATATCTTCAACCTCAGAAAATCACTGCGTGGTATGATTTTTGGGAGAAGGTTTAGGCTGAAGGCGATGATAGAAATCGTGCTACTGGTAATGTTTTCTATGTCTAATATTTTCTTTCAACAAGAATATATAAATTGTCACATCTCGCCAGACAATGGATTTATTGCAAGAAGAGTTTCTTGGAAGCGTTATTGCGCTAAATGGTAATGTCAACTGGTCACCAGGATAATGCGATCTCACGCCCTTGAATTGTTTTTTGTACGGTTATGTTAAAACTTACAGAAATAAACCCCGAACAATTATTGTCCTTAAACAAAATATTTAAGTCATCATTGAAAATGTACCACGTGATATGTGGGAAAATGTAGTCACAAATTGCTTCTCCAAACCAGACGAAGCCGAGGGAGACATATGAACCACATTATTTTTAGAACATAATGGCATTACCCACTTTTCAAGATAAAATAAAAATTACCGGATTATAACTTGTAGTCATTATTGCGTCTCATTTTAAAATTCTAATCAGTGGTGGCTCGTGGGTTTTTAAAGCGGGAGGGCCTAGAAGAAAATAATACTGCTGAAGATTTTTTTTGCTTTCCCCTTCCTCCTTTTTAATTTTCGTGCGATTGAAACCCTATACAGGAGGTGGACCAGAAAAATGAGTTAAAGGAAAGAAAATGAACGGAAATAAAATATGGTGTCTTGCTCTGAAAAGTTGTTTATTGTGATAAATGCTGGAGGGGCGGCCCCCCAACGCCCTCGCTCACGAGCCGCCACTGGTTCTAACATTTTTATTGGACACCCCTTTAATTTATACTATAAGTACGCAAATTAATTATTGCTTTAATATTTGGATACTGATACAACGAAACAGAATGCAAACTTTCGGCAAAATGTGGTACACAATCTGTCTAATGAAACATTTAACTGATTAAATCTTCATGTAATTAGCAGAGTTACATTTGAATGAGTACAGTAATTATATAACACATTTCAGTTTCCACAAAGGTGATAACATGTATTATTCATTGGATACAAAATGGGACAATGCCTTTTAGTCGGGTAAAAGTGTCACAGAAACTATATTTTAAATTTTCAGTTCGAATTGATAAAAACATCCGAAAGTATTTGAAAATTTTCGATATGACTGTTCTTCTGATATGACTGTTCATCAACATTTCTAAATCTAATATACAACGAGAAATATGAGCAAAAATCAGCGTAGCTGAAGATAACAGCAATATTGTGTACGATTTCTGGGCTAGAAAATAACCTGATGTTCAACCATCAACAAAAATTTACCTCAACGTCACCAGCTTCGTGCTGCTGCTGACCTTTCTCAAAATTAAAACTGTCGATAAAAGGAAACTGTGTCAAGTAAAAAAATAGTAATGAGTTACGAGGAGTTTGTTTTGAATAAAAAAAAACAACGAAAACTATAAATAAACAATGAGTCGTATTTAATTTTATATGAATCACCTTTTTCTTCGGACAAACTGTATATTTCTTAAAGAGATAATTGATAGGAATTTAAATGAATCTTTAATAAAAATTTAAATGAATTTTCAAATTATAGAAGCAAATCATAAATATAATTAGTCTGCATATATTTTTGTGCGTCAGAACTTTAAATTCAAATAAAACAACAGTCAAATTTAATGCCTTGAAATGGTTTATTTCATATTAAATAACATTCAAGGGCATTCATGTTTGGAAACAATTAGGGCTTACGTCCGCAATTGTCCTAATTATGTTGGCTTCCAGGGCGTCAACAGTTGCTGGTTTATCGGCATAGGCCAAATATTTAACATAACCCCAAAAAAAATCTAAAGGGGTTAAATCATTTGACCTTGGTGGCCAACTGGCAGGTCCGTTCCTGGAAATAATTTTTTCACCGAATTGATCCCTCAATAAACAGATTTTTGCGTTGGCTGTATGATATTGGAATCATCCTGTTGGAATCACATCTCCTCCAGATAAATATCATTTAAATTCATAATTCAAAGTCAAATAACAAAGTTCAACTTTCCCGGAACGGCGACGAATTGATAAATTTGGATCTTCATCAACACTGCTAGCAACAGCGGCGATATTTTCTTCTTAAAACACAGTTTTTGTCTTGTTTCTGTTTAAATATCGAGCAGCTTGAAATTCGTTCAGAATTTCTCAATGATTAAGCGAATAAATTGTTCAGTTGGGCGATCATAAAATTCATGAAGTGCTCTATAAGTTTGGCGCACAGAACACTGATTTTGATAATAAATTTCGATAATTTGCAAGTGTTACTCTGATGTTAAATGTTCCATGATGATTTGCCAGACTATACAGAATAATTTTGACAACTCTGAGCGCAAACTCAGTTCGTTTGAAATATTGAAAGATCGAACACACTAAATAAATCACCATTAATTATGTAAAAAGTAATATTTTAAACAAATCCATCTTAAATAAGTGATATTATGTGATGAATTGTTATCGATCAGCTAATTGAGGAAATGTTTTCGAATAAACTGAAATTAAGTGAAAAAAACTACTATTTATACAAGTTAAAGAAAAAAAATTGTATTATTGCTTTACCATGACCTGGAATTTCCAAGATTAGATAGTGATGCAAAATTTACTTGATGTTTATTTTGCTTCATCAGGATATACAATAAAGTGAAAATATATCTGTCTGGCAGTAAATAGTATTTATTACACTTAGTTCCAAGAAAAATAATGTAACCACAGGACTGATGTGTTGTTTGGTATTAATTTACAGTGATTAATGGCGGAAATACAATAAAACATTAAAATATATCGAATAAAACAATTTTATACTTTGTTATCTATCACTTTTATTTTTAAATTTGTGTGACTATAGTTTCGTAAAACGATTTTACATTCTCAAACACTACTTTAAAACTGTTTTTTAATAGTGTTCGTAGTTTTTAATAATGAACTATCACAAAGTAACGGATAAATCAATCAATAACATTAAAATATTGTTTTTAAAGCCCACAATAAATAATAAAATATATTTTAAATACTTTGTATTGCTAAAGTTCTTGTTTTGGAAAGTTTGTAAAACTAATAAAACAAAAATTATTCAAATTATAGGCGGTTGAATTTCTTTTAAACCACGTACGTAAAATGTGGGCTTATCATAGTGGGATGCGTAATATGGGATTTGGTGGAAATTGTTGTTATTTTAGTTGAAAAATCCTTCTAAAGAATATGTAATCATAAAAATACAAATTTATTTTAAACATTCATGCCATTTTAGATAGTAAAAATACAACCAGAATAGAAAAACTAAATAAGAAAGAGAAACAATTACAGGCAAAACTACGTCCCGCTCAAGAAGACCAGTGGCTGATCCTTGACAAATTATAAAGAGTTTTTCAATAAGAGTGTCAGAACTTTGAAATATAATAGCGACAACACTGTTTGAATGTCACTGATAGGCTGCTATATTCAGTAGATTTTGCCAATTCCCTGTGGATCCACGAATAGGCCTCTAGAACAGTTGGTAGGCGACCCCCACTGTTGGAAAAAATAATCTTTTTCGATAAAGCACTCTTCAGGCTTAATTGTTTTTGATCAACCTGCAGAATTTGGGGCAATGAAAATACTCAGTTGGTTTAGCAGTTCTTCATCTCAAAAGGTCACTGTTTGGTGCAGTTTTTGTGCTGAAGGAGTGATAGAACCTTATCTTTTTTAAGATGATGATGGAAATCATATTACTGTTAAAGGTGAACGCTGTAGGAATAGGCTAACAGAATATTCTTGACCTGGACTGATAAAAGCGGATATAAACTATGTTTTCTTTTAACAAGACGGTGCAACTTGTCACACATCTCGCCAGCCAATCGATTTATTGCAAGAAAAGTTTCCTGGACGCCTTATTTCGTGAAATGGCCACCAACATCATGCCATCTCAAGCCGTTGGATTATTTTTTAGGGTTATGTTAAATTTTTGATCTACAGAAATAAACCATTTAGGCCACAATTCAAAATATATCACGCGGTAAGTGTAAAAGAGTAATCGAAAATTGGGTCTTTAGAATGCATTGCACCAGAAAAAGTCGAGGGAGACATTTCAACGACAGTATTTTTAAAATATAATGCCAAGTTCCGACATTTTTGGAAAATCCTTTAGAAGTGCTATTGGTAAAGTCAACCGAGAAGGGGAATGGGTTTCACAGTCTATAAGAACGTTTCACACTATAATTGCAGCGGCATAACGGCAAACAATTTCTTAGTCGTATGAGGACTTTAATTAATAAATGTGAACTTTATGAAAATTCCATATGCAAAAGAAAATGTCTTCTTTCATCACTAGGTACTGGAAACCTATCCCAAAACCAGGATTACACCCTAAAAAGTCTCTTCTTTGTATTTAGTGGAATATTCGAGGCATAATATATTTTACCTCGCCAGTCGGTAGGCTTCTCGAGATACTTTCGGTTAAGTACAAAACCAAGGATTGATAACCCGAGGGGGTGCTGACCGGGGTTTTCGGTAGCTGATGACCGGTAGCCTTCCCAGTTGCTGATGCGCCTCTAACCACAAAACTTTACTTTTTTGAATATATTTTAAAACGCAAGTCCATTACTTCAGAAGTTTCTTAAACAAGTAAAATACATAAACTAAGCTTGAACTAATAACCATACAAACCAAAACAGAATAAATTCAAATGATATTTTATATTTTACCCTGACCTGTAATATCTAAGATTAGAAAGTGATGCCAAAATTATGTAATGTTTATTTTGTTTCATGGCGCCATACAAAAGAGTTAAAATTAAAATATCTTATTGGCAGTACATTATATTTATTACACCTAGTTCCACGGAAAAATTTTATTTTTATTGCAAGAATAATGTGCTATTTGGTGTAAATTTGTAATGATTAATTGCGGAAATACAATAAAACATTTAAGGTTATTTTTGAAAGTACAACAAAGAGAAAAATTCCAAATTTTTTAGAACTGTTTGCATAGCTAAAGCTAACGTTCTTGAATTGATTGTAATGAAATGTAAACATTTTACGGTATAAATGGTTCAGATTGTTGCCGGTATATGTTTGATAGCTTCTTTTAGACAGTGTACGAGTGTGGTGGGGCGATCGAGTAAAAGTTAGTTTTCACATTTTCTGGAAAACAGATGTAATTGAAATTCTATTTGCTGTAAAGTACTTTGTTTTGAAAAAGAGTTAAATTTCATTTTAAAAGATATTTTCCTTCGTTTTCGATGGTAAAAAATGGGTTGACGAATTTAAACATGGTCGTACATCCCTTGAAGATATTCACAAATTATTCACAAAAATCTACATTATCGTATTAAATGATCATCGACTGAAGGCTTGCGAGTTTGCTGATAATGTAAATATCTCGATAGACTATGCCCACTACATTTTACAAAATGTTTAGGGCATGAACAACTTTGTAGTCGCTGAGTTTGGTATATAAACGCAATTCAGCTAAACGAATAATATATATATATATATATATATATATATATATATATATATATATATATATATATATATATATATATATATATATATATATATATATATATTGTTATAAATTTTAGACATTTTGTAACAGTAGATGAAATATGGATTTTCATCATACAGGAATATATGGGCATGAAAATACTATCAGCGAACCCAATCAGGTAAGCACTTCCGGTGTTTAACTATGTACAAGCTGCGTCTCACAGAAAACAGGACTTAAAAAAATAATTTTTTTTTTGGCAAAAATCATCATTTTTATGTAAAATAGTCTCCTTGCGCATCACGACAACGCATGGTCAATTAGGTTGACGAATTAATTTTTGAGGTCGGCCAAAGATATGTCCTTCTGGATGGAGATCGATGCCTTTTGAATGGCTTCAATGTTGGTATATAATGCTGTCCTTTTATCAGCAATTGAAGTTTTTCGAGTCGTAGGGAGCCAAATCAGGCAAGTATGGAGAATGATTGATCGTTAACATGCCATTTTTGGTTAAAAAACAGTGATGAGGTTCGAGTGATGAGCGCATTATCGTGCAACAAGCGCCAGCTTCCTTGTTGACGGTATTGTGGCCACACAGGACGAATACGCGACAACAGACGCTTCATAACACCAAGATGAAACACAGCATTGATCGTTTAACCAGGTGGAACAAACTCCTTGTGCACAATTAACTCCGAATCGTAGAAACAAATCAACATTGTTTTAATTTTTGACTTTGGTCTTTTCTTCGGATCTGGCTCGCTCGGGTACTTCAATTTGGCATTTTGACGCTTGGTTTTAGATCATATTAGTTAGTACTTAAAGTTTTCGTCCTTTTTCGACTCTTTAATTCAGTCCTTGGAATGTTGGATTCGGAGCAATTTTTGGACGTCAGTTAATTCATACGGAACAAAGCGTGCACAAACCTTCCGAAGTCCCAAATGATCAGTTAAAATGCGATGAAAAGAATCTTTGGACATTGTCAATTCCATTTCTGTATATAGCAACGAACATTTTGGCTGATTTTTGATAAATTCACCCACAATTTAAATGTTACTTTGAGTAACCACGGAATTTTTCTGACCAGGATTTGTGTCGTCCGTGATGTCTTCACGACTTTCTTTGAATTATGTATAAACCATCGTGGACTCTGCCACGGGATAAGCAATTCTCACCATACACTTATTTGATTAATTGAAACGTTTGGGTGAATGTTTTATCAAGTTTAAAACAAAACGTAATATTCGCTTTTTGTTCGATGTTCATTTTTTCGACCCATGGTATAAACACACTGACACTTTAAGCGCGATAAGTTGGCTTCTAATGATCCGAATGTCATGAAATTTTGTCAAAACATCAGTGAAGGGTGTACTTTTCCCAGTCAAAAAATGGCAACACTAGAAATAGTCATTTTTAAAAAGTCATGTTTTCCATGATACGCACTTTCTATAACCGCAATCTGAAGAAATGTTTCCTTATTCGTGATCGCAGATGAAACTTAAGTTCATCACTATACACACATACATCGAAAGCAGTCAAAATGGTGAGTTTTAGCCGGCGAACATGCCCGAGAGAAGGCGAAGACACTTGCATCAGCCGGAAAAGCCATGGCCACTGTTTTCTGGGATTCGCAAGGCATTGTCTTCATAGAATATGTGAAAAGTGGAAAGACAATCATAGGGGAGCATGTCAATTCGCCCGCCATTACAACAGCGAAGTTGATCAATTTACGCTATGGACTGAAGTATCCACTTTTCCGAATCCATCCCTCTCCGACTTCTTTGTCTTTCCAAACATGAAGAAATGGAAAGAAATTCACATCAAATGAAAAGTTATCGCCGAAATAAAGAATTATTTACTTTTTGGGAGCTATAAAAAAGTCGAAGCAAAAATATCAAAGATCTTTTGGTTGTGAACTATCAGAAGTATTCGAAAACTTTTTAAATGTGTTAATTCCTTTTACGCTTGTATTCAAACGCTATAAATAATACATGCTAACGTCTTAATATAAAAACTATTCTTGTTAAGCGATCTATATCTGTGATGCACGTTATATAAGTAAACAGGTGGATATGACAATGTCCAACAAATTATGAAAATTATCAGATTTCAACTATAGACGAACTATTTCTATTATCTAGTAGATTAGATATTAAAAAAATTAAATTATCATAATTTTGTTCTTCTTGGTTTTTTTGAATTGGCTTGATTTAATGTCATCAAATAATAGTTTGAGTAAGCAAGTTGTTTTTTCTATCAGTTAAAAAAAATTACGCGTATCTTTTCTAAACAGCCTACAAATGTAAAAAAAAACAAATGAATTAATCTGAGTAGTGGGAGTCAATGGCGGCGCTGATTAGAATGGTATTCGACGCTAGCTAAGAAATACCTTTGGCGCCGTACGTCGTGTTTAGAAGACCGGGTGTATAGTTAAACTTGGCGTTAGCATCAATTGAGTACATCTGGCCTGAAACATAAAATTCTATGCTAGTTGATTTTTTTTTGTGAAGTGAAGATGCGCCACTACTTTTTTTTGTTACTACAAGCCTGTAAAAAAAGTTCATAAAGAACGAAAAGTGGTGCTGAAAAAAAGGAATAACAAACTGAAGCAAAAATGTACATTACCTTGCCAGTAGTAACTGCCTGGGGCACCAACGAAGAGACGGTCACCATCCTGAAATAGAAATGAAATAAACATTTAAAACACAGTAATAATGGCAATGACAATGTTCTCAAATTAGTCAGTTAAAAAGTAACCTTAAGAGAATATAAACAGTATGATTCAGAAAACAGATGGTGATGAAGAATATCGGTTTAACAGAACAATATATAACATATATAACAATATAACATATATAACAATATAACATATATAACAATATAACATATGTAACATATATAACAATATATAACATATATTACAGAACAATATAAGAAATTGAGATTGTTAAACAATCCTGCAACATCTTACACATCTTATGTTGAACTATTTTAAGGTGGTATCATTTGTCACCAAAAATGTCCAATTCTTCTACTGGAACCTTCGGTGTGAAACACTAAACTCGAAGAGATTCCACTAAGCACCAAATCACTTTTTTAAAACTTCTCGACTCGCGTTTCGCTAATCATATTAGCATCATCAGGAAATGATTTATTTTAAGATACATTATTTTTAAATCAGTTAAACATATTAAATCATTCTGTCATGATGTTAACATGGTTAGCGAAACGCGCGTCGAGAAGTTTTATAAAAGTGATTTGGTGTCCCAAAAATGTTACTAAACTTTTTCCTATATCTGTCATATTAGGTCTACAAATAAATGTTCAGCCATTTTTACATAGAATGAATATTTATTTACACAAAACCAACATACAGTACATACAGTCAGTCTTGAAAATAATCTCCATCACATTCGATACATTTCTGGCGTTTTTCGGGCAGGTGGCGAATCTCTGCTCGGAAAAACGTCTGTGGTCCAATAAATTCAGTAATTATAAATTATTCAGTAATTATAATATAAAAATTTTGGACTCTTCGATTGTGTGAAAGTGCGTATCAGCAAGACGGTGTTGCAGAAAATGAAAGAGGTGGAATTGTGAAAGGACCATATCCGCAGAATTGGCCTCATGAGGGAAACCTTTCCAGCCCAAAGTATCGATAAGTTGTTTGATTGCTGCTGTCGTATGGGGACGTGCGTTATCGTGCAACAGTATCATCTGCCAGTATATGATCGTTTTAGTTCGATTTCATCACTTAAACGCATCAATTGTTCGTGATAACGCTCAGAATTTACAGTTTTCTTTGGGTTTAGCAACTCAAAGTATAGCACACCTTTCATATCCTACCAAACCGTTTACAGTTGACGTTGAAACTTCCCCGGGATAAACCCATGCTCTTCTCTTTCTAGGGTTATTGTATAGAACCAACTACACATCACCTGGCTTCAACTTTTTTTGGTGCTCCCGATCGATGTTGATCGGAAAGATCGAAATTACCAGTCCGAAACTTTCGGTACCATCTTTTGCACGTACTCTCAGAGACCGCATTTTCTGCCAAAGCAGAGCAAATCATATCTTTCGTCTCGAGAATACTTTTTTAGTTGAACAGCGAATAGAATATCATGCCTCACGTGGTTGTCGACGACATTGTACTCACTTGTGACATTTGTGAGGTTATGTTGTGCAAAGTTTTCATATGCGGCTTTTTTATGTTGATAATTGGTACTACGATTTGCTAAGGCAATGGGAAAAAGATTTAAACTTAAATAAAGTTATAGTTATATAACTAAATATATATATATATATATATATATATATATATATATATATATATATATATATATATATATATATATATATATATATATATATATATTTGATTACTTCAAAAAATAATTTTCGTTGTTTTCATTTTATTTTTGGCGTTTTGAAATGTACTGTCGTAGAAACAAAATAACATAAGATATTAGACTTGGAAACGACTCTTGTTACTAGCGCCATCTCTTCAAAATATTAAGAATTATTAACCGCCACATCTGGTATATAAATGTGAATTTTATTATAAAAATTGGTTAGAACTACTGTGTAGCCTTAATATGCAAATAAACATAACAAATGTTTTCAAATAATTTTAAATGCATTTTCTAGATCCTATAAAAAAACAAATAAATCTAATGAAGAATGAAATGCATTGACTGTTTAAAAAAAAAAAAACTTTAAGATGGGCAAGGTACGTGCGGTTGTGGAGAACAGCGGGCGGTCTTTCGATCTATCGCAAGCTGTTAACCAGCTGTTAGCGGACAGAGACAGGACCAATCCATCAAACCGTTTTAGAAGGGTCTTTATATTTTATTGCTGATAGTTCTGGCTCGCTTAAGGGTACGTTGTGATAACCATTTGTCGAATAAAGTCAATTAGGTGACTTAGGCTTAGAATCAAGAAATATATATTTATATATATATATATATATATATATATATATATATATATATATATATATATATATATATATATATATGCCCACAAGGTAGCGTAACGGAACCGTAGAGGGAAATATTACAGAAATCTTTCACCCTTTCTCCACGTGGTGCCACCGATCGCCTTCGCCGAACTGTCAACCATACGACGTCACGTGTCTCTCGGGACAGGTTTCTAGCCTTTCAGCCGTCATCAGCCGAGCTCTAGACGAACGCAAGGAAAGCAGTTCGGAGAGGCGATCGGGGCCAGACCAGATTAACTGGCCATTTTAATGACGGGTCGGGTTAATCTGGTCTGGCCCCGATCGTCTCTCCGAACTGCTTTCCTTGCGTTCGTCTAGAGCTCGGCTGATGACGGCTGAAAGGCTAGAAACCGGTCCCGAGAGACACGTGACGTCGTATGGTTGACAGTTCGGCGAAGGCGATCGGTGGCACTACGTGGAGAAAGGGTGAAAGATTTCTGTAACAAATAATGGCATTATGTTTTGAAAATAATGTCGTTCAAATGTCATCCTCGGCTTCGTCAGGTGGAATGTATTCAGGAGACCCATTTTGCATTACTCTTTCATAGATATTGCGTAATATTTAACTATTACGCGATATATTAAGGTTTTATAGTCATTTAACCTATTTTACTGGCTCAAAGTGACTGAATGAGCCAAATATATCAATGTTGCACAATACTGAAAAATCCTGTGGTATATAATGCAGGTTATTAAGTAGATTGACAATAATTACAATGTTCAATGCGATTTATAGCGATTTATATCTAGCGCTATATACAGTGCGTCCATTAAGTATCAGTACTTAAGATATTTCTCAGCATTCAGTCACACCATCTATTGTCGAGCGGCGTAGTTTGAAAGCTTGAACATTCCTGGACATAACAAAACCTACTTTACCACGATCGGTTGATATTTGTTAATTTTATGACTTTTTTTACATACCAAAAAAGTTTGATGTAAAACTAAAATTATGGAACAAAGAGCTATTATAAAATTTAATTCAAAACTCGGTAAAACTGCGTCGGAAACATTCCGGTTGATGTAGCAAATGTATGGCAATGATTATTTAAGCAGAATAAATGTTTTTCTGTGGCATAAACATTTTTTGGTTAGCAGAGTGTCGCTAGAGGATGACAAGCATGACGGGAGACCAATTTCAGCTCGCACTCCCGAAATGATCGAAAAAGTTCGCGATTTTCTAACAAATCGCCGCAATGCTTCACTTGGAAGAGGCTTTGAATATCGGCAATGAAACGATTCGACTCATCCTTTACAAGGATTTGGGTAAAACAAAGATGTGTGCAAAGTTTGTTCCACACACGTTAACGGAAGAGCAGAAAACACAAGGTGCTTTCAATACGATCTAGAAACTAAGTCGAAAAATTCATCACAGGCAAAAAAAACACGGGAAACTCCCGCAAAAATCAAGACAATGTTCATTGTTTTCTTCGATGACAAAGGCATCATCCACAAAGTATTCGTTCCAACTGGTCAAACTGTCACTGAGCGGTACTACTTAGAAGTACTGAAACGATTGATGCACAGCATTCATAGCATTCGGCTTGAATATCACAATTCAATGGAGTTTGTTGCATGATAATGCGCCAATTATTAATTGTGCGTCAATTTTTGGACCGAAGCCAAGTCTGTGTGATCAACCAATCACCGCATTCACCAGATTTAACCCCTTGTGACTTCTCCTTGTTCCCAAAGTTGAAATTAAATTTGAAACGGTGTTTTTTTTTAATATATCAAACAGCTTCAACGCGTGCTTTGGAGACTATTTTCACAAAATGAGCTGGAATTTGAATTTTAATTGATTATTGAATCGATGTAACAAATGTATCGAAGCGAGAGGAAAATACCTCGAATAATAATTCATAAAAAGTGCCAGGTATTTCGTTTTAATCGCTTTTTCCCGGACCAGTACTGATACTTAATGGACATACTGTGTATTGTGCGGCAGTAAAGTCAAGTCGCGTCAGTTTGCTCTGACAAAAACGCATCTTGAAAATGATTCTAATGAGTACCAGAGAAAACTTGACGCAATCTCAGAGTATCTTACTGGTATATAGAATATTAGCGAAGAAAATTGATTACAAAAAAAATCTCATCTTAGCATCGACGAATGAAACCTTCCTATCTACTAATGCTATAGGAATGCAATAATGCTATAGTTAATGTTGGTGAATGCTATAGGAGTATACTAACAGAATACCTTTGGACTTTAGATAAATTTGGATATAAACAATGTTTTCTTTCAATATTCCATTACGACATGTCGCACATCTCGCCAGACAATCGATTTATTACAAGAAAACTTTCTTGGATTCATTATTTGTAAATATCTGGTTTACAGAAATAAACAATTCAGGTCACTATTAAAAATATTAATATATTAATATATCGCGTAATAGTTAAATATTACGCAATATCTATGAAAGAGTAATCCAAAATGGGTCTCCAGAATACATTCCACCTGACGAAGCCGAGGATGACATTTGAACGACATTATTTTCAAAACATAATGCCATTATTTGTTATTCAATACAAAGCAAAAATTACCCGGTCATCACTTGTGAGTGATAAATGAAATCAATAGAAAGAAATATTAATAAAATAATATATATATATATATATATATATATATATATATATATATATATATATATATATATATATATATATATATATATATATATATTACAGAAATCTTTCACCCTTTCTCCACGTAGTGCCACCGATAGCCTTCGCCGAACTGTCAACCATGCGACGTCACGTGTCTCTCGGGACCGGTTTCTAGCCTTTCAGCCGTCATCAGCCGAGCTCTAGACGAACGCAAGGAAAGCAGTTCGGAGAGGCGATCGGGGCCAGACCAGATTAACTGGCCATTTTAATGACGGGTCGGGTTAATCTCGACCCGTCCCCCTCCGATTCTCGGGAAATAAGAATTAATTTTAGACCGAGAAAGCACTTTAGAATTTTGTTTACGGATTATGGAATCATTGCAGATTTGTTAAATGCGCGCACATTATGTCCATTCGACAATGAACTATTTGATAGCCAATGAAGTATATTTTTGTCCATTATATTTTCGCCCTGACAATGGAGAATTTGAACTGCTACTTATTTTAAAAATGATACCCATCAGTACAGAATATAGAAACAAGTTCCTCTAACTGTTCGACAATTAAACCAGCTATATTTACAAATTATATTGATGTTCTTGGAATAGGCAATACAAGAGATAAAAATTGTTCACCCTCATAAAAATTTTAGAAGTCATTCTTTAGTCTGATTTCTTGTTTGAAACAGACCAATCATATCTTTTGGTCCGATGTGAACAAAATAGTACACACAAATTTCCTAAAAGCGCAAATGGATTTTGAAAAATCGTCACAGAAATCTTACGACATGACGCAGTTCGACAATATTTTTCCAGATGTTGTTAATGAATAACTTATTAAAATACTTTTTAAGTTAATGATATTATCGATTTTGCCACTGATGAGATTAATGAAGCTGAGATTGAATCTTTATGGCCAGGAATAAAACACAAATAGGCAGACATTTAAATTACATTGTTTTCCATGTTGTGCAATTATCCAAAATTCATAGTAAATATTAAAGAAGCAAATAGAAAATTAAAGTACTGCTTGCTAAATTACCTCAATCAACTAATTCATAAAATTTCATATGATATAATAAGAAGTGTGTTGATAGAAAGAATTACGCTCTACAGTCTTGACTGTTGCTAATATTAATATCATGGTGATTTAATACTCACAGATTAATTATTAACGATTGATAATATATGTGACCTGCTGAAGTATAACATAGTTTACATGATCGACTTTAAAGCGAGAAAGGCAACTACTGGTGTAAATTACACTAAGTGAATTAAATTTGATCATACTTAAGTGCATACATCAACATTCCCACAGAAGCTTCACTGGCCATTTTATCCTTTAGAGGCTCCCGAATCGGTACATGCTAACAAATCTAAAAAAGGTTGACATACTATACGATTATATTCCTGTAATTTTATAACTCGAAGCTAAAAGAAATACAATATGTATGTTTTATACATTTATGTGCGGTGTTACCCGAAATGGAAGTAGCGAGTTGGGTTCTGTCAGCGTTAAACAATTGTTCGTTTTAAAAGTTAAATAATCAATAGAAACAACCATCTGTTCTTGTTTTAAGTAATAAATATAATATTGGCACAGATATAGAATAGATATTTATTCACCACAATATTTGCGATATAATTTTGTATTGTTTTAAAGATGTGGTTATACATGTGGTATATTTAAATTAGATCAAGGCAAGTTCCAAGATATTTTAATGTAGTGTTGGTCGTTATATTTTATCAAAAATTCCAGAAATAGATGAAAATATGTTTTATGATATGAGAAATATTCTGATTGTTTAATTTTTCTTGAAATAAAAATGAAAACCAAATAAACTTCAATATTCTGTTATGATCAAAAATTCGGCCACTTGACGCATCGGTAAAAATAATTATTTTTAAGTTTCATATCATTTACACATTATGGCGTCTTTTGTAATTTATTAATTTGGAGATTAATTTTAAATGGATAAATTTATCAAGTAAATAATTTGGATTAAATTTAGTCACAAGGGGTTTAGTCACAAGAAAATTTCTTGTGCTAATACATTAAAAATATTGTGTTACGGCGATGAAACTATGTTAAAAATACGTTTACAAGTAGTACAAGGACTTTAGTGATGGTAGAGGAGCCTCTGAAGAAGAACCTTGTTCAGGAATATATTCCTTGTCAATCAATGAAGAAAACATTACTAAAATCAAGAATCTTGAACTGAGTAGTCATCGATTAAGTATTTGAGGCATTCTAGATATTACTGGAAGATCTTTGGATAAACAATTCGTGGTTCTTGCATTACCATTCAAAAGAGCCGCTTCGAAGGTTGAACAAACGTTGCAAATACCAAACGTTAAGTATAAAAACTGTTTCGAAGGTTGAACAAACAAGGAATAAGTATACTGCGGTAAGAAGGGATGACTTTGAAGGAGACAAAATAAATTTAGATGAAAATATAAAGTCATCTTACTTTTTATTCATTTAATCAGTTCGATTATTTGCGATTTCTTTCTCTGAATGAAAAAAAATTGACCACCTTAATTCGTTTTAAGGAATAACCAGAACTCATTTAATAAAAGATCAGGTGAGTACGCGGTTAGGTGTTCGATATTTCTAATGTTATTATCCCTTAAAAAGCTTGTAATTATCCCAGCAAAAAAAGAAACATTGTCGAGATGGCACAACTGCCTTATACTCTGACCTTGAAGAATTAAAGTGCCAGTTTCTAGACTAATAACTTTTATCACCATTATATCTCTGAAGAAAAGAACTTATATATGTTTTTTTCTCTTCAGTGTAGTTTTATTGGATTATCTTCAAATGCCTAGTTCTCCATTTCCAGCACATTTTCAGAATTCGTAAAAAACAGTTTTATTGCAGATAGTAATTTTTAAAATAATTTAGTGACCATCGTTAAATTAATGCAGAATCTGTAATTGGCGCGGAACTCTATATAACATTTTTTTTTCATTCAACTGTTCGTGAAGGACAATATTGTTGCTGCGGATTCGATACAAAGAGAAATTTGTAATATTTAGCAGGTGAATCTATTATGGTATGCTACAGTTGTAGATATAGGATACATTTTTTGGATTGACTGACATGATTCGTCTTCCTATATTTTTGTATCAATGTCGTGATAACACACATATAACAATCAAAATTCCCCGAATCATCTTTCACGGCGGGGCTTCGCAGCCGAATATTAGCTGTAACCACTAACAACATTTTTCTCTAGATAAGTGAAATTCTTAAATTACGGATGATGACAGTTTAATGTGTTCTGTGACCAATTTCACGCAATATAATATAGAATCGAATTTTGATGTTAAAATGAAAACGGTCGAAGAGCAAATATCGTCATGATCAGCCCGTGTCCATCCACTGCACAATGAATGCCTCTTCAGCATGTATCCAACTTACCAACAGTCCTGAGGTTTCGTCTGCCATTCGGGTTAAATATACTTAACGATGCCATCAGTCCATCGTACTTTCGGTCTTCTCCGTGGTCGTTTGCGATCAAGCGGTATCCACTCCAGGATTGCCACCTGTCTTCCCATCGCCTCGCTATATGGCCGGCCCCCCACCATTTCATTTTCTTTACTCTTCCAATGATGCCACATACTTTCGTTTGTTCTCTGATCCACGTGCAGGGTCTTCTATTCCGTCTTGTAATTCCAAGCATACATCTTTCATTACCCCCTGTGCTATCCGCAGTTTTTGAATTGATTGTGATCTGAGCGTCCAGGTTTCACTTCCGTATATCATAACGGGCAGGATGCACTATCAAAGACTTATCTTTTCAGGCAACATGGGAATTTGTTCTTAAACACTATTTTGACTATTTAGAGCCTGCCAAATGCTTGCCAGTCACATTTAGCATGCCATACTAGCTCCCGGGCAGTATTCCCCTTCATTGAAATGCTCTGCCCAATATATATGTAGTGGCCCACAGCCCCTAAATCGCTTCCTAAAATAAAAATTCTTCTATTGTCAGCAAATTTGCAGAACATGTGTCTTTGCAGCTCATCTGGGTCTTGAAAGGAGAATGATATCATCTGCGAATTTAAGATGGCTTAAACATGCATCATTGATGTTTATTCCATCCTGTTCCCAATCCAGAGTACGGAAAATTTTTTCAAGGTAGACTGAAAACATAATAGGCGATGTACAGTACACTATTCCTTATTGCAATACACTGATCAAATATTACTCAATCAGTTTTACAGTTGTTAACTTTAAAAGGTTATTCAAAACTTGAATTTATATTACATTGATATATCGGTTTCCACAACAATTTGAATGCATAATTATTTATTTAGCTTTGGAATCAGATTATGTCGGATAAACTAACAAAGGTTGCCTGTTTTATGATATGGTTCTTATAATATCATAACTTCAAAGGAAAACAAGCAAGGTATGTTTCATGCATTTATTGGCAA
Organism: Cosmopolites sordidus; assembly: GCA_031761425.1. NCBI lineage: Eukaryota > Metazoa > Arthropoda > Insecta > Coleoptera > Curculionidae > Cosmopolites > Cosmopolites sordidus. The sequence goes on from JARFXV010001622.1 coordinate 449,633, forward strand.
TGCTACCTGATATGGAAGAGGTGACTTGGGTGCTGCCTGTATTTTCATACACATTAAGAAATTCTTTGTTTTATAACTTATATAATCGAGATAACCAAGATATATATTCTACAGCTGCGTAATAAACATATTTTTAAGGCAAATGCGAAATCTTTCTACCATTTTGGCGATAAAGTTCAAGTTGTGGTTGTAACGATAACGAAGTAAATGGGATCAAGGCAAAATGTACTTTTTTGTTATTTTACATGTTATTTTAACGTTGAGTTGGTGATAAATATATTCAGACTGACTGATTGGCTGGAAATTAATTTTAGATTAGATAATTTAAATTTAATTGAGACAATGTTAATATTTTCTCCTATAATTGTTGCTGCAAATGTCTTAAACTAATTATACGCGATTTGACGTTCTATATAGCTTATTTGTAGTCCCTTTAATATTAATTAGATTACATTACATTTTCAATAAGTAAAATCCAAAATTACTACAATGCTTTTTTATTTGGAATCTATTGATACGTGTTTCATTAATCGTTTTTACACTCTCACAGGACCTAATCAAATACGGTTCCAAGATGAAATTGTATATAAAATAATAAAATTGTAATACAATTATATTGACTATTTAAAAAATAACAATAATTCTTATTCTTAATATAAAAGATTCTTAACAATAATTACTGTTTGAATATTTTAATATGTATACAGAACTGTAGAGTTGCTAATATTTAGATTTAATTTTAGGTTATGAATACGAATAACACTGAATGAGGTACAACCAAGACAGCAGGTAGGATTCAAAAGTGGATTTAGTACAATGGATCACATCCAGGTTATCCAACAGGCCATAGAAAGGTACAATGAACACACCATACCACTGTGCTTGGCTTTTATTGACTATGAAAATACATTTGACAACCTCAAAGCAAGTTATAATCCATGCATTTCTTAACTAAGAGGTAGACAGAGCCTATGTGAACCTATTGGAATCCATGATGAAACTACAGCGACAGTTCACATGGATAATTTTGTAGTTAAAATCAATGTAGTACGGGGTGTACGGCAAGATGACTCAATATCGCCTCTTCTCTTCTCAGCCTACTAGAGGTATTCCGAAATCTAGATTGGAAACAGGATGGAATAAAAATCAATAGTGCATAAATGGGAATGGGAAGGTGGCATTACAAGTGAAACACAAATACTTGTATATGGATCAGAGAACAAACGAAAGTATTATGACATCATTGGAAGCGTAAAGGAATTGAAAATGGATCCAATGAACCAAATGATTTAAAGCAATCCATCCCAGGATTGAGTTGGATCATAAACATCCACGAAGAAGAACGAAAACACGATGGACTAATGACATTATAAGTATATTGAACTCAAATAGCAGGGGAAAGCTCACACAAGCATGCAGAAGAGGCCTTTATCCTGCAGTGGATCAACATGGGCTGCTAATGAATGTTCAAGAACTCTGGCATTATATTGACGCAACAAATCAGCCGTTTGTTATTGTTTTTAAGATTGAGTATTATAATAACATTTGATACTCAACTTAATTCCCGGCCTCTTTTAACTACTTTTTGACATTTATTTATGAAAAAAGTAATACTAACTCTATTTTCGCAGTAATCTCTTTCACTTTCTACATACTTTCACCATCTTTCAGATAACTGTAGAATCCCAGAAAAAAAACTTAGCTGTTTTAATGTGAGTGAAGTCTTTGAGGTATTTTTCGAGTTCCTTAAGAGACCAGAAGCGGCTATCAACCAGGTGATGTTGCAGGGATTGGAAGAAATGAAAATCCGAAGGAGCCAAGTCTGGAGAATACACCGTATGCGATAAAATGTCCCAACCAACACAACTCGGTGATCGTTTCCAAAGTATTTTTTGCTACTTTACAAGGCATAGTTGCTTTTTTGCTGTGCGTTGTCCAGAAGTAAAATAACTTTCACTCTTTACGTTCTAGTATAAGACCATTTTTCCCTTAGGACATAACTAACATAATTAATGCTGCTGTTAAAGTTCAGCAGTGACCATTCGATCACATTGACAGCATTAGCGTTTGATGGCTTACGGCGTTACACGGAGTACTAGCAATATACTAGAAGGATTTGTTTCCAGCAGGCCTTCCAATTCTTCACCTCATGCTATTTTTGGCTGTATCGGACGTTTTGCATCATTTAAGTAAAAATATCCAGTTAGGAATTGGTAGCACCACTTTTTCCTTGTTGCTTTTGAAGGACATCACATCTGCAATTGATATTTCTGGTTATATTCATAGTAAGTCCATATATTATACCTTGCTTTGAAACTGAAAGATTGCGTTTTATAATATCTATACGGTGGGAAAAAATTCTGATTCGAATAGGTTCCGCAATCGATCAAACGTAGGAACAGTGAATTAAGAGGAGGGCCCAATAGCATCACTAGTAATGCTCTTCTGAAATTGTGTGTTTAACCCTCAAGAGAAGCACTGGGTAAGGGATACCCAGGGGTGAATTAAAAGTGTTTTTGTCTTATAAATGGTCACATTGAGGGGATGACTTTGAGTGGGGGAAATTTTTTTACTATCCCCACTACAGATCCCCCACCATAGCCATTTTAAGATGTGAATACTAACAAAAATATAAGCGTCCGTAGTCGGTCTATGGGTATACGCCCAGTACTGTTGTTGTGTCAGTGTTTTGTCAATAAATAAAAACCGTTAAATAACCTTTTTGTACAAATTTTTTTTTTCGATCTTGACAGTTTGTGGTAAGTAAATAATAAATATTATATGTTCTATAGTTTTTTTTTTGACATTTATTTATCGGTTTCTTTCATTTTCTATTTAGCTCAAAATGAACACGCGTTCTCGTACTCATTGTGCGTCTGAAGTAGCAGCGTTATATGAGGCAGCTGATATTTTCGAAGACAAAGACAGTGAAAGCGAGACCGAATCGGTTTTTAAAGAGCATCATACTACTTTACTTTACACTACCATGAACTTTACCTAACTAAATAAACATATTTTTTAAAATAAAGCTAAATTATGTATTAAGCATCTGAAAGTACATTAAGTCCCCTTTTAAATACCGTTGGAAGAAAGTTTTTATCTATTCATTTCGGTATGATAGTTGTTAAACGTTAAAATTTAAAACAGTCGGAAATATCGTTTGGGGGATATTTTTACTAACATCATCAATTTTAACAAAAAAATGGTCCAACAATGTGAAATCCAGTTCTTGGCTGTCAATCTATGTCTTCACTTAAGGACATTACGTTTCAGGAACTATGATGTGTAATAAATCAAATGTTATAGGATTATAGTCCAATCTTATTGAAAGTCTACATATTACAATATACATATAACTTTACATATCAGTATGCCAGATCAAGGTTTACACCACCAGTCTCATTACTTTATTTATACACGTTGTAGATATGATATAAAACATTTAGGATACAATGAGACGAGGAGGCGAGTTGTTCTATTGCTTAACTCCCCAAATTGATAAACAAATTTACAACAGCTGCATGATGCCTTCTAAGCTGCTTGGAATAAACTTCTTCAGGACTCCATAAATAACCTCACTATAAGTATGTAAAATTGCAAAATGTGTGCATGGATGGAAGGAAATGGAACATTTATCTGTTATTATTTACAAGAAGTTAAGAGTACATAGAAAATTAGATATGAAAATATACATTCCAACAGCTTCAAAATATCTGTACAGTGGAAAAAATTGTGATTCGAATAAGTTCCGAAATCGATCACACGTAGGGACAGAGAATTAAGTGGAGGGCCTAATAGGCATCACCAGTAATGCTTTTCTGAGAATGTATGTTTAAGCTAATATAAATGAAAAGAACAATAATATTTAAATAATAATATTTAGATTGACAATCTTCAACAAATTCTTCTAGTTAACTAGCATCATAATATGATCCTTATATTAATGTTACAACTGAAAAGTTTAAAACAAACGGAAATATGAAAATAAAAACGGACATTTAAAATATATTCGAGGTATCCCATTTACATTTCTAACAATTCAAACAATGGTTATATGAGTTTTGAATGATGACCTGGCGGTCTTATTGATAATATAGTTAGGTTTTAGTTCGCGTCTTTCGACGATCCATTGTAGTTCACCGGGAAGCAGATATCTATGGGGGAAGATAAATTCCTTCCTAATAAAATCAGATAGCGTTAAGAAATTATAACCGAAGTCGGTGAGAAGAATTTATTAAATTATTGCCGTGCCTTTTCGGTCTGAAATGCGAAAGCAGCATTTCCGCTATATTTTGGCCTTCTCGCAATAGATATTATCATTTCTATTGAGATTATGCTTTATGTGAACATTGCATTTTGTATTACTCTATAATGCACGTATAAGTGAAGCTAGGAAAAAGGTTTATCCATTAGCTTTATAGCTATTACACATTTTTAGTGCATTATTAATTGGATTTTGCATTACTCTATTACAAATATTTACTTCCTGATTATATAGAAAGTTATTGCGACAAACTATGTTATAAAAAATGGATTTAATGCATAAAACATTTCAATATTTTTATAAATATAATATTTTTAAACAAACCTAAACTCTTGATCATTGAAAAATAAAAACTAAATATATATTACAAGTTTTTATGAAGGTTAATATTTATGTATCCGGAATTGGTAACAATGGTGTTGCTAGGCGCTATCTGATATATACATCGTAAAATTTGACTTAGAACTCAGAACGTTTTGTTGCACGAATTTCGTGTGATGATTTACTACGACTTTCAATGTGGTTTGTCTCAACAGTCCCGCGATCAACTCATTACGACTTTTGGAGATAAAGCACCATCTAAAACCACTGTATATCACTGGTTTAGTGAATTCAATCGTTGCTGCCGTTCGCTTTTGCCGACGAATTTAAAGAAGTTCTTCCAATATCGATGGTTGTGCTAGAAAATATCGATAATGAGCGCGAATTAATAAAACAAGATCGTCATGTGATATATCGTGAGATTGAGGCATCCTTGGGCATTAACGACATTAATGACAAGCATACAGGAGGTTTTACATGAACATTTAGTCGTGAAAAAGATTTGTGCGCGTTGGATTCCCATAATTTGACAATCGCTCAAAAAAGTCTCGTGTCGATTGATTCAAAGTTGCGTAGGCGTATTGCCTTTCAAATAACAAGAATTTAAAGATGGCTCGATAATCAATTTTTTCCATCTTTACAGAAACACTAACATCTGGAAATGATGCTTGTTGGATGTTGATGGATGTTGATGCTGGAAATTTACTAGCATCTACTATTTACAGCATCTGAACTGGTTATATTTGTAGAGTTCTTTTTCTCCATGGTTTGACAGCCCATCAACGACCTTAGCTTCCCCTAGAGGTATCCAGGTCATTGTATCTTTATATGGAGGGGTAGCTATCCGTTTCCAAATCTTCACAATTTAGTTCCTACATTGACCTTAAGTTTTTCTATATTCTGCCTTATTTTACTTTTCCTCATTCTACGTTTATTCGAATTTCATTCTTCCAGGCTTTAGTTTACTTTGTTTCATTAGTCTTTATTCTCTTATGGTTTTATTACGTACCCTAATTACGTCAGCTGCACGTACTCTGTGGTTGCTGGGTAATATTTAGGGTTTTTCATAATGTTTAATTTCTAATTTTGTTTTTTCTTAGATTTATTTCTATCTCTCTTATATATAAGAAACATTCGCACTATATTTTAATCACGGATTCATTTTTCTTAATTATATCTGTGAGAATTCTCTTTTCTAATAACTTGTTATGCTGTTAAATAACCTTTCTGCTTTTTAAAATATATTCTCTCGTTACTTTTATCATCTAGATTTTCGATATTTGATGGAAATTCATTTTAAATAAATAAGCAAATATTAATATCTAAACATTTCCACTATATTTATAATTAATATAACAATTGTTCAGTTTCAGTATAGTTTGTATTTGAAAAAGGTACTGTGCGTCGAAACA